>JAMJFZ010002243.1:0-117641 GCA_026225945.1 Cricetomys ansorgei
GAACCTCAAGGTCAGCCAAAGGTGAAAGGCAGTTACTCTCAGATTTGGTATCTGCCTAACTTTCTAGTTTTCCAGGATTCTATCATAGCATTTAAGACTCCTATGGACACATCTTACAGCCATCTTTTACTTTTCATATTTCTGTTTTTGGTCTACCTTTGTTTGTTCCAATATTATACTTGTCTCAGGTATCTACAACAGCAAACAATGACCATTGATTGCTTTCCAATTTTCTCTGAGACAAAACTGTTCAGCAGTAAGTGAATTTGGACCTGAGTCAGAAAAAGATTATGTGGAAGTGCAGCCTGGGAAGAGCTCCAAACCCAAACAGCATTGCCAGAGCTTTCTAATCTGCAGCTTTGCATGGACACTTCTATTGCAAGGTTGTTGGTTTTCCAGATTGCCGCAGACTAGAGAGAGGGCGCTGTGAGTGAAGTGAATTAAGACGCCCAAGGGCTCACTGTGCTTACTGACAGTGGGTGTTTTTTCTCTCGAATGGGGTCCTCACATTCTTGTAAGTCTTTGGTTAACATCTAGAGCTCTGAAAAAGGTTGGTTTTTGACCATCGTTACTAGTTTCCTCGTGGTTTTCAAGAAGTAGATTTTCAGGGAGCCTTTCTACACCATTGTAAGTTACTTTGTGATCACTGATTCCTATATCCAAATAACAGTACCTATGTTGCCTCCAGATTGTGTGGGAAAATAGAGCAGATCCACGTGTAATGTAGAAGGAATCCCCAGAGGTCTGGAAATGGTATGAAATGAGATCTAGACACCAAGTGATTCAAAAATGGCTTAGCTCATGAAAGGACCATATGCTAGGAGTTAACTCACTGGCTCATTTCTGTGGTTGTTCATTTACTTTTAGTTACCAATAAAAATCTATTATTAAAATTGTGGTCTTATCTTTGCTGAATTAACTGGAGAAATGTTGCATCACTCCCAGCTGAATGATCTGAAATACATAGTTATATACATGTTGCAGTGAGGCCCTAAGGGAGAATTTCAGAAGCAAGAAAGGACAGATACTATATGGACTCCCAAGGAGCACAGAGTGGCAATTAATATATGCATAAAGTAAGAAATTCACAATGATTCTCCCTTCTTCTGAGCCGCTCTGACCACATCAGCTTCAGGAATTACTGAGTGGCTGGCCTTGCATACATGTTCTTTTCAAAGGGAAAGATCATCTTCTATGTCATAGAAGAGCTAGACAAAATAGAACACTCTACTATGTCACAGAGGTCCTCATGATAAAACACTAAGATATCTAAGACATAAATGCTACAATAACCATTTCGTTGCCTTGACCCCATGCTAACATGATTTTTTTCCTTGGCCTTCAGAAACACAGCGTGAAACTGGTGAGAGTACAGGGTTCTCTTTTAGTATTGAACTATAAAATTATCCCGTTTATTTTTATCTAGTTGCTTGTAGAACTCTAGTTGATATAAACTGCAATAGTTTGCATAATGCTTCTAAATATAAATGCTTCTTTTGTATAATGTGCCTTTTACTCTTGAATCCCATAAACTCCTCAGATATTAAAATTTTGACAAGCCATGTTTATCACGTGGTAGTGCTTCATCTTGTGCACTGTGGAGACTAGCTGTTCACTCTTCCCATGGAGGATATGTTCAGAAGTCTCCCGTGGATGCGAGGAACTATGGGGAATACCAATCCCTATAATTTAATGCCTTTGAATCTTATCAAGAATTTACCATACATGTTACCTTAACTCCTTTTGTTTGGGGTATGATAGCAAAGTTGTTATGAATGTCTTTTTTTTTTTTCTGCAGAATTTCATTGGAAAGATCTTACCATAGATCTTAGCAAACTCCAAATATGATTGCTTTCCTTTCCTCATTAAGTGGGCACCTGTCGTCTTTTCACACTGAGGAAGCACCACACAGCTTAGCTTTGATGTATCTGGATTGCCAGCATCATTACTTGTACTTTGAGGCCTTTGTAAGTTGTAGATGTTGATATGTGAGGTGACTTATTTATTTATTTATCTATCTATCTATCTATCTATCTATCTATTTATTTATTTATTTATTCTTGTGGATTCACAGTAGAGGACAGTTTACTTTGTACTAATTCAATCCCTGATCCTAGAGGGTTTCAACCTCCATAAAATCTAATCTTCACATCTAAATGTAGAATGTTTCAGCCCCCAAGACGTACTGCTGACTGACTCTCTCTACCTAGCTCCTTCTGAACTCAGAGCTGCACTGAACTCGACTGACTCTTCTAATTCAACTCAACTCACTTGGTGCTCTGGCTCAAACTCTTCTCCAAGATGACTGGTTCAAACCTTCTGAGCCAGCTTACTGTTTCTGACTGAACTCTTCTGACTCTGATTGACTATTCGGCTGACTGAACTGCTCTGTTAGGCTTCAAACTGATTCTTGCTGTTAGCTGACTCTTCCTCCCAAACTCACCTTTCCTGTCTGAGACTGACTGCTGCCAAATTGCTTCTGTGTCTTTCTTCTCTGACTGATTCTTTAACTGACTGCCTGCCTCTCTGAGCTGAGAGCCTGCTTTTCTATCATGAGAGCTGGGTGTGTTCTCACTCTGACTCACTCTGCTAACTCTTCCTCTGATTCATCACTTTGCCTGTTCTTCAATCTGATTCACTCTCAGACTTAGGATTAAAGACATGTACTCACTCTGAACTTCACTCTGCCTCTGACTTTCCACTTCTCAGTTGACTAGCATGCTTTGACTTGGTCTTCTATTTTCTCAATCTCTACTACTTCTCTCTTAACTCTGAACTGACTATGATCTCTGAACTGAGAACAATGAACTGAACTGTGACCTATTTCTGAATGACTGCTTCCTTTTACATCTCAAGAGCTGGAATTAAAGACATGTGCCACCACTTCCTTCTGAAATGGGTTTCTTATTGGCATATGCTACATTCCAGCAGATCATACAGGCCTTGAATATGATCCTTTGCTAGAGCAGCCATGCTGCTGGATTAAAAGATAAAATATTTCTCTACAGTAAGTAAAATAAGGGTTGCAAGGACATGAGCCCAATCAGAATAGTAGATCTGATATATAACTGAGATGGTGGATAAGGGACTATTAGTCAGGTAGCATACACAGCATGTATGCACTAGATAAATATTGGAACTGAGTGATGAAGACCAGAAAACAAATCTAGATGCAAATTCAGGAGAAAAGAATGACAGATTTTTGGATGGAAGGTCTCTTGACCTTCACTATATAGTTTTGGACTCTGTCATATTTAATGTCTGAAATGATCCTGTCCCTTAACAAGCCATTGATACCTGTTAGGAAGAATCAGCATCCACCTCTCAACACATTCAGTCCTCATCAACAAAAGACCTGGTGTTTCTTTATTAAGTCTTTACTATTAGACAACTATATTTCTTAGACTTTTCATATTGAAGTATCTTGGTACATTGATGTTTCTTTCCTCCAAGCTTTGAAAAATGACTCTGGCAAAGTATATGCAATGTATTTATTCACACAATATTAGACAACTCAAATTCAAAATGATATTAATGAATTATGCTGCAAATCTAACATAAAAATGAGAAAACCTATGTATGTCTCATTGCCACAAGTTAATGATATGCATCTTTAGAGTTCCACCATGGGAGTGAACACATTATGAATATTTTTGTTCTGCCTGTTTTTTTTTCTTTGCCTCATCCAGTTTTAGTTCAGAGTCCAAGGAAAGAGAGTAGATAGCCTTCAGCAGCCAGAGATGAGGTTTCCTTAGGACATGCTGACTAGCTAGACAAGTCAGAGCTGTCACAGTCCAGATTCCATGTGAGAAGTGACTTCAGAAAATAAAAATGCAAACACATGTACACATATGCATGCACATACACATACAGGAAAATTAAATGGAAGAAAACTATACATCTTCCAGTACACCATAATAATCTTTTTGCCCAAAGGGCAAAACTCTAGCACCAATCAGATTCTCTAAGTAACTAGGTAGTAAACAGATTTGTGAGATCCATGTAGAAAGATTCTCAAATGCCATTGGATTGGCATCTAAGACTCATGCCACCTAAAAGCAATGTGAGATCTTTTGTGAGACCCAAACCTGAAAAAAAAATTAGGGTACAAATGGAAAACTCAACTGTGTCTGTGGATCAATTGATGGGGTTGTATCAACATTTACATCCTGGTTTGAATAACTAGAAACATGTACTAGAGGAACCAGACATGACCGCAGAGAAGACTCTTGAAGTCAGACCATCCGCCTGCCAGTAGAGACCATCTGAGCTGCCTTGAATAGGTATAAATCAACAAAGGCACCTGGACAGGACTCTTTCCAACCTGTTGAAGTGTCTGCAGGCTGTTCAGAGTGCCCCAGGTTTCCAGCATTTGTGAACCGTCACCCATGCTGAAGTGGGCTTCAGTGAAGCAACTGTCTTAAGTCATTTCTGTGAAGTCAACCCTCACTCATGTTCCTGTAAGTAACTCAAAAAAACTCACTGACTCACCAAAGTAGATTTTGGTGGTATCTGTAATTTGGTCTATTGTGGGCTCCCTATCTGGGGTACGAAGATGGGTGTGTCGGCTCTCCCCAGGAAAAGTTTTGTCCACAACAGTTTCTATGACCCTTTTTCTCTCCTGCAGGTAAATAGAGGTAAGTAGGATCAACTGAAGCATCATGCTTTAAGGACAGGTATTTGTGCTGTGCCTCTCTGTTGCCATCTTTCCTGTCTATCCCTTGACAGGTCACAGCAAGCTTTACTGAAACTTCCTTTTTTTCGGGAGGCAGTAACACCCCACAGTACAGGCAGCGCTTTCATCTGAAGTGCAGGTGTGTGACCTGCTGCTGACTCTGTCTATGCTGTAGTTCTCAATGTTCCTAAATGGCTGGTCAACTTTCAGGCTTCTGCTGCTGCTCCCTCTATTGCCTCTGGCTCATTTCCCAATGTGAACTGAAGTGATCCTTATGCGTGTCCCCCTGCTCGCCACCGTGGCTGCACAAACTGGATTTGCCAACAACATTTCTCCTTCTAACTGGTCGCATAACCCTAGCGTTAATTTTTCATTCATTCTCTAAAAAGAAACTCACTTGAATTTTTTTTTTAAGTTTGAAAGTTATCCCTTACCTTCTTTTCATCTCATGATTATGAAGAATAATGGCTTTTCGCGTTTTTCTTTAATATGTCCCATTCCTGTTTGCTGAATGAGTGTCAAATGCTAATCAGCCTACATATATACAATCACGCCATATAAGCAAATGATATGCAAAATAGATTTCTACATTGGAAGCCATACTTGTGTTAATTGAGCTGCATTAGACTTAATGAGTATGTGGCAGTACAGAAATCATATTTAGCTTTCTAATAACATACTGTGGGAGAAGGTTTTGGTGAACTTTATGACCATGAATTGATTCCAGTAACTTTCTCCTGGAGAAAGGTAGAGGGATAATCATTATGAGCTAGCAACGTGACTCTCTCAAGCCTTCTAATTCTAGGTTGTCTCAGCACAATGGAATATGCTTGTATTTCTTATAAAAATTTCCCCAAATAACATTTTTAAAGCAGATACCAAAATATTGTTGGCTATAGGCTATTTTAAAGCCAGGAGAAAGTATTTCTTAATAGAACAATATATACTGATTTCAAATGTAAGGAAATTCTCCTACTATATTTATCTATCTATCTATCTCTCTCCATATATACGGTGAGATATTTAAATATAATGAGTTATAATCATGATTTGACTCTATTAAGGATTTTGATAAGTTTGTTGTTTCTCAACAGTTGACTAATACCCTAAATGAGTACAGACGTTAGTGACAATTGTGAAATAAGAGGAGAATCTCAGATTTAAAAACCAGTTCTGAAGACAATAAAATGCCTTCACTAATGAAAAGGCTTGGGCGTTACTGCACGAAGTCACCTCAGTTACCCTCAAATGATGGGATTTTATTACAAAGGCATGCAAATAAATAGGAGAAATTAGAAATTTCTGTTTAGATAGGCTTCCAAAACACAGGAGTAATTTTTACACTATTCCCATAGTAGCAGAGTGGCTGTAGAGGAGAAAGGATGGCCATTTGGTTTGCAGCCTTGCTGTGGATGTCTTACCTTCATCCTTCTTCTGTCTTGCTTTGCTCACTTTGCTTATCTGCCTCCTCTCAATAGCTACTTCCTGTGTTCTTGCTGTTTGTACCATAATTGTCTCTACTCTGCAAATGCCACAGAATTCCCACTGGTTCATTTCAGTTGCTTCATCATTTCCCCTTCTGGATCATCAGTTCTTGCTGACTCGCCTCTGGGTAGCACTCCGTTTCTAGATCACTCTCACATCTCTGCGTATTTTATATTTAAAGCCCCTGAAATATAAGAAGAGCTTCAGATTTCTCATCCGTTTTGAGCACTCAGCTTTCATGGTGGGCCTCTCCTTAACACTCATGACTTTTCTGTAAACAGTTGGTGTTTGGTTTACAGTCATTCTAAGCTGATTTCATGAGTGTCAGTCCGTATAGGTCAAATTGGACAAAGCATAGACATTCCTAAAAAGAAGACAGCATACATGGCAAGTTATCTGCAGTCTCTCAGAAGAAACTGACACGCATATTACAAGGCTCAGACATTCCATTTTATTAGATTATGTATCATTATAAATGCATAAAAATTAACTCTTCCATATCTAGATTTGGGTCTATTATTGGGATCATCAATGGGCTATGATTCATCCACATAGGCTCTGTATGGTTGTTGTGGATTACTGCTAAGCAAAGATGTGCTAACTAGCTTATAGAACCATGGAGGTTGCGCTGCAGCTCCTACCAGCCCTGTGTGCTAACCAGCTCAGCTAACTAGCCTACTAGTTGCAACACTTCAACATAACCTCACACCCAAACACAGCCATCACCCACAAAGCTATCTGTGATGAATGAGATTCAATCAGCCTCTGGCCTCCCGGGCTCAAGATAACATTTCTGCTATTGATAATATCAATTTATAATTTAATTTCTGGTCCTAGCTCTTAAGAGATAAGGCTGTTTGCAGAGCTAAAATCTAATCCAGTTGAAGTTATTGGGCAGGGTTCTATAAATTCTGATGGCTACAAGATGCCCTGCTTTCCTTAAAAACAGCTAGGATACATTTTATAAGCTTGGGCCTCTCAAAAGAGTAATAATGAAAATGGTATCACAGAATTAGATATTTCCTCATCCGTTTATCTAGAGGCACGGACTTGCGGATCTCACTGGATTTGCCCTTAAAAGAAAAAGACAGAAGAATAAACTTGCTGACTTGTCACGGGTAACACTTCATGTCTTCACCAATCTTGTGTCTCTTTCAGCATATTTTAGATTTCAAACCCTCTAAATATATGAATCAGTGCCAGTAAAAAGGCTGTCTCCTCTGCAAATAATCAGTGGGAAATGACGCTACATCTTTATTAGTTATTTGCTGTTTACTTGAAACAAAGTTCTTGTTAACATTTCAAGACCCACAGAAGGAAGATCAGAGGTCATTATTCACAGCTGAAGGTCCAGTTTCGAAGACTCTGCCTCCTGCACCTTTATTTAAGGCCCACAGAGGCAAGCTGTGCCACCTTCAGTTCTCCTTGAGGATGCAAATCCCATCCCCCACCCGCTGCTCTGTGATTGATGTAGGCGTAGCCTGAGTTATCACCCTCCATGCCTGAGTTATCAGGCAGCTCCTGACCCATCCAACGAGGATAATTTTATTGCATGTCTGTTTAGCCTCTGTCTTGTGCTCTCTCGAAGACATCAATTCTCTCAGGTGAAGAACACAAATAAAACTTAAGAAATTCTCCCTCGGGCTAAGAGGTTAGAAAGCATGCCAAGATTTCTCTGAATGAAGTCACCCTCTGCATAATCTCCAGGGCTCTGGCCCTTGCTCACCACCATGTGCTACTCTTTGATTAGAGGAGAATTAAAGTCACTGTGGATTCACTCAGGGGTTTGATTGCCAGTCATTTTCTCCTCTGTTGCAGTGTCTGTTTTATAGTTTAATCCCAAGGTGATCTTTGTCTTCCCTTTCCTTTGCCATACTGAGCCCACGCATATATGTGTGTGTAAGTGCGAATGAACCCTAACACATGACAAACAACAGTAAACAATAGGCATGTCTTCTGTCTCTGCCTCCTCCCCTTTGAACAAAGAACTTTTGAAAAACAGACTTTCTCTCCCCAGTATGGTGCAAAATCATTAAATAAAAATTATAGGGTGGTTTAGCCAATTTCTCCACTCCACTCCGAATTCTCCAAGCTGTTATCTTAGATGCTGCCTGCATGTTTTTTCCCCCTATTTGTAGCTTCTACCTTTGAGGTAAAAACAACAGAGAATCCATCGTGGAATTTATCCCTTGACGTTCACCCTTCATTCTCCTTTCTCGGGCCCTCAGTCAACTCTATTAATCCAGAATAACTGACTTCTGAAAGAGTACAAATAGGAGTTCCTTGTCAATTTCCTCTTCTCTGCAAACCTAGACAAGGGCATAAACAGCAATTTTTATTTTTAATTTTTTTACCATTTAAATGTAAATATATTGGAAGTAAATGATGAATATAAAAAACCATTGCTAATTAAAATTAGAACCAGAACACCAAGGAGTAAAAAGAACAAAACTTCTGCTAATGTCAAATGCTGATTTTATTCTTTAAATGGAAATTAATACTCCCTAGGTCATTGCTTTAATGAATTCGGTATTATGAGATCCATGAAAATTAGCATCAATCTAGTCCTGTCTTTAACCCTCTCTCGCCCAGTTCTCTACCTCAAAGGGATACGTTGAGTTATGCACTCCATCAAATGAGAAGACAGGATAAGATTTTCCAATCTTTCCTGCTTTCCTTGCTACTGAAGATCAGGATTTAGCACTCAGCTGCTTCCTCTCAGGTCTCTACATAATTACCTTCCACTGGGGATCATCCAAGCATCTTTCTCATAGATCTTTATTTTTTCATATAAATTAAATTAATTATAACCTGATGCATAAAACTCTACATATTTATGAGTATCACATGATGTTACTGTGCATGTATACATTGCATGATATTTAACATAGGTTAAATGTTTGTCCTTTCTTTTTTTTGTGAAAGCAAAGTCCTTCCTGTTTTTAAATATATGTGGCATGTTATCCATAGTCACATTAATGCTCAAGACCACACCAGAACTCTTTCTCCTATGCAACTATACCCTAAGACTCACTACTCAAAGTCTCCCCCACCTCCCTCCTGTCTACCTTGCAGATTAAGGACTTCACGTTTCTAGGGCAGAATGCTGCTGGTAAAATTACATGTATGTGCACACATGTGAAGGCCAGAGATCAATTTCAGGTATCTTCCTCCATCACCATCCACCTCACCTTAGACGTGGGGCTTTTCATTGAATTTGGATCATCACCTCCAGCTTTCATGTGGGAGCTGGGGGTCCAACTGTAGGGCGGTTTCTCACCTCTTGCTGGGACAGCAAGCATGTTGCCCACTGAGCCTTCTCCTTAGCCTGAGGAGCTATTATGAACTATAAGCACGATATTACAGATTCCCATAAAGTAAGATTTGGGGGTGCACATTCTTGTGCCTGAGATCTGGCTTTGCACTTGACTGGCCTTACAAAGCCAAGTCTAAGAGCAATGTCCAAAGGACTTTGTTCACTGAGTTCTTTCTTGATACAGAACACACCTGTTAATGGCAAATGCTAACTGTATTCTTTAAATGGAGGTTGATATTCCCTAGATCATCGCTTTCATTCAATATGACATAGAGGCACATGAAAATTAGCATCCTGTCTACCCACGCTGAATCTGTTATTGGCAGGGAATCATGACACTTAGTAAAATGGGTATGTTTGTTTATGGGACTCCTCCATTTACCTGGTGACCACAATAGCAAATGGCACTTCAATATATCAATATTAGATATATTTTAAAATTAAAATATCTTTATAGAAATGGAAACAATTTTATATATTGTTAGTGAGAGCATAAACTGAAATAATCTTTCTTTGAGGAGTTAGGCAAGTTTTATCAAAAGTTTCAAAAATAACCACTAACTTTTGCCTACAGATGTCAATTTCAGAATTTGTCCACAGGAAAATATCATGACTACACACAATTTCTCCTTCTTCTTCTTCTAGTTTTTGTTCTTCTTGTTCTTGTTCTTCTTGTTCTTGTTGTTGTTGTTGTTCTCCTTCTTTTTTTCTCCTCCTCCTCCTCCTCCTCCTCCTCCTCCTCCTCCTCCTCCTTCTTCTTCTTCTTCTTCTTCTTCTTCATCTTCTTCTTCATCTTTTTTTGTTTTTTTGTTTTGTTTTATGAGACAGGATTTCTCTGTTGTAACTCTGTAGACTAGGATGACTTCGAACTCACAGAGATCTACCTGCCTCTGCCTCCCAAGTGCTGTACACACAAAAAAAATTTATACACAAATTCTTTAGAAGGTTTTTTCTGATAATAGAGGCATTTTGAAAATGTTTTCTATATTTAACAATAGAAATTTTGTTAATTGTCTAAGTTAGTTCATCTACATATTTCCAGAGAAATAGAGTATATCCATTGTTACCCAGGGGCTTCCTGACTTTTCAAAGCATCCATGAAATTGTAGCAGGCTAGACTTGCAGCTTATAGTTCTTGACCACACACACACACACACACACACACACACACACAGACATAGACTGAGGGAGAGAACAGATAAAAGACAAACAGGCAGAGAGAGACACAAGAAAGGTATCTATATATCAATTTTACACAGACACAATTTAATACACATAGACAAGTATTGTAATCATATGCTTCTTGCTCTGTTGTTTGGTTTGCTTATTTTAGTTGCTTGTTTGGACATGGGGTTTTATGCATCCTACGTTGGCCTCAAACTCATTATGTAGCTTATGATTCTCTTGATTCTTCTGCCTCTACTTCCATAATGTTGGGATTACAGGCATTTATCACCATTCCTAATTGTATGCAATGTTGGCCATTGATGCCAGGTTCCCCTACATGCCAGGCAAGCATTGTACAACTTGACTACATCACCAGCACTCTCATTAGTTCCTTTTTCTTTTTTTCCTTTTTTTAAAGAATCTAACATCCAGGTGAAATGTTCAAATAATATGTTGACAATAATATCATGGAGTGCTGGTTTCTCGTGGCAGAGTGACTGGACATGAAGCAGCTAAGTCATTCTATCTGTTGGCTACCTTGTGCTTTCCTATGACTTGTGTCCTTTGTCAAAAATCTTGTAGGGCTCTGCTTTCAACTTGGATCCTCTGAAAATCTCACACAATTCACACACTCCACTGACAATTCTTTGCAAGAATCATGGAGTGCAGAAGTATCACAAGAGTGTAACCAAGTCTCTTAGAAAAACATCACCTGCATTAGCTGGCAGTTCAGTGCATAGAATTCAGAATTGGTAGTACGTTGCTTTGAAAGATAACTGATGAGTGATCAGTATTCATTGGCAAATGGTGCTGGGAACAGAGCCTTTCTTTATAGATGAGTGAGACTTCATAGTTGCTGAAGGTTCTAAATGTTTATGATCACTGCTGGGCATGCATATGTTCTCTCATCAACTTCCTTTGGAACACAGATTTAAAATGCTTATGAAAATAGTCTTGTCTGACGATAGCTCCATTTCTATCATTAGAAGTAAGAAAAAGGAAGAACAAGAGGAAGAAAGGGCTGGAGAGATGGCTCAGGGGTTAAGAGTGTTTATTGCTGTTTCAAGAGGATCTGGATTTGGTTCCCAGCACCCATATAGGACAATTCACAACCGCCATTAACTCCAGTTCTATGAGCATCTGCACAGATGTGGTGCACACAAACTCACGCACATACACAACACATACACATAAAATAAAAATAAATCAATATAATTTTTAAAGAACAGGAAGTGAGGTTTTTCCCTGCTCTTTCGATTTTTGTGCATAAGAGAGACAGAGGCTGAACATTTTTCTCATGGATTTTAGAGAGGGATGACTATAATAAGGGCTTCTTTCTTAATTTCTAAAAACAATTTTAACTGTAAAGGAAATGCCTATGCAAAGTACAGCCACAAGAAGGACCTTTAAGTAGGAGTTGGTCCCAACAGTGAGATCAAATTGATCATTATAATTGATAATCAGCATTCTCATGCAGCTCTCTGGCACACAGGTGCCTCCTGCATATTCCTTTAGAATCCAGTTTATTTGTCAATTATGGATCCCAGTCTCCTCCATCACTCATGCTGAATGCTGCTGAGCCTCTGACGTCACCAGGGTAAAAGCTATTAGCTTGCTCCACCTGCATCCATTCTCACTGTTCGCGTGAATCACAGAACTCCAGCTTTGCTCATCATTAGTAAAACAGTAGATTACTGGCTTCCTTGATGTCCAGCGTGGCTGCGGGACTCATGTGTGAGCTCCTCCCATCCCTTCCCCTTCCTTTCTTTCTCCACAACCAGGCAGATGGAAGCCTTGCAGTGATCTTACTCTGCGCAGCTATCTTGCAGGTGAAACGAAAGCCAGCAAGAGCAGAGAGAAGGCAGACTCTGGCTCTGTGCCACGTGGCTGCTCTCTGACTCAGACAGACTGCCATCCTATCAGGGATTCTTCACAAACTGTCTTTGGAAAATTTCCTAAGCGGCTTAGAAATTTTCCTGTTTTGGAAAGGTTAAGAAACACACCACCATAGATAGGAAAACCTAGACAATGCTTAAACATCAACGATAAAGTTATTTTCAAAAATCAAAATTAACAGAGATTCTACATTGCTCCAAATTTAGAACTCATGAACAGATATTCCCTGAGCATTCTATTCAAGGCGTGTTTTATTTTTATTCACATCTGGATACTGATGTGATCTGAAGTCAGAATGACGAGGACAGGAGATGGAAACCGATCAGGTAGAGCAGGGACCCCAGAGCAGCAGTTCTGAGAGAACGTGCTTGCTAGAGGCCAGGAGTGACAGAAGAGAACTCTGGTACCTTGCCCTCTTCTCTTGAGTGAGCACCTCTGCTTGGAATTTATGTGAGTAAGTGACTGAAACCGAGAGGAGGAAAGTGGGCACATCATCATTGAGCAACCTGTACTGACTAGGTTGTGACCTACATCCATCATCTCAGTTTCTGCCATCAGTTCTATAAAAGGACCTAGATTTCAGGAGTACCCTACCTTCTGGGACTGGCACCTGCTATATGGGTATGGTACTCTGCCTTTTTTTTTTTGTTGTTCTTTTGAAAGCACACTGCAACAAAATACTTCTTTCTAAATGTCAGCATCTGTGGACCGTGAATTACATCCTTCAAATCTGAGAGGCCCAGAGTCCACTGACTCAATGGGAGGTTTGTGTTACTATGAGCACCTTGCTCTAAGTCTAACTCCTAAGTTAAAAGAGTTAACCCAACATGGAGTGAGAGGAAAGCTTCCTTCAAACTCCAAGATGGCCTTCTCCCACAGCAGGAAAGTCTAGGTCAGAACTGCAGTCTGTCTCTTCTCAGCAGATGATCCTGAACAAGCTCTTCCCCTCTTAATGTTTTGATTTATCTGAAAACAGCTTGTTGTTTGTGGGTAACTGTGAAGGTCATGTGATATAACACATGCACAGGACCACAGAGAGTGGCTGGGAGTCTCTGTATTTGTTTTTTACGATATATATATATATATCTTTATATATATATATATATATATATTTGAAATCATTGTTTTGAAAATAATTTTATCATATATATGTATATATATATACATATGTGTGTGTGTGTATATATATATATATATATATACACACACATATATATATACTGCATATGCTGTAAAGTTTGAGTGTCAATCTCTCATAGCTGTCACAGTGATAGGTTCTTCGATTCTGCAGAAAAAGGAAATGACGTCTAGGAAATGTGTGTGCCTGTGTGACTTATACCCAGGAAGATGAAACTTAGAGGTAATCAGACTCTCAATAACATGATAAAACGCACACACTCTCTCTTTCTGTCTCTCTCTCTTCCTCTAACTTCCTTCATCTACCCATCCCTCCCTCCCTCTACATCACCAAGATGTCACAAAAGAAGATAATTAATCAAGTCTTATGAAAGGTGGGTTTCCGTCAAAGGCATTAAAATTTTGTTCGTGAGGATTGATGGTAAATTTTATCTCACTTTCTGCTTTAATTCTTTAGCTTAGTGACAAATAGAGGCTGAAATCTATAGTCTAATTATTGAAGGTATATTAATATTATCCACTATAGTTCAATATATTAATTTCCTCTTAAAGCAAAGTCTTACTAATTTCAAGAATTCTGTAGATCGGTTAAATGTGTCCTTTTTTAAAGTTATGTGTTAATTGCATTTTGAAAATTGCTTACCCACAGGGAATGGAGTATTCTCTGGTATCTCTGAGTTCCTGCTGTCCCTGTTGCTTATCAAGTTCCTCTGTATTATACGCAATGGTAATACATGGAGATTCTTCTTGGTCCCTCATGCCTTTGCTTAGCTGTTCCCAGTCATCTTCCCCCTACCTTCCTCGCCACACTTCCAATTAATCTCTATTAGTTTTTGTTTACATTTGCTTCTTGGGATTTCATATTCATTGACATTGCGGCCACATGTTCTCTGACTTGGTTGAATTCACCGACATAAAGGGGTTACCTGTTGATCATAAATGATGCTCTTTTTTTATTCATTCGTCTTTATTGAACATTGTGCAAGAATGTCCATTCTGCCGTCATTCTTAAGATTAAAGACAATACCTCTAATGATTTTTTTTCTTATTTTCTCTCCATGTGTACATGTGTGTATGTGGTATATGAAAGGGGGTGGGATGGAGTGTGTACATGGGCATGTGCAGGTGTGCTTGTCTGTGCATGTGTGCTTTTGGTGGCCAGAGGTCAGCATCACATGCTCTCTTTTATTTTCTACACGTTATTGTTTGAGATAAACTCTGTTACCGAATCTGGAGCTCACTGTTTAAACTAGACTGGTTGGCCAACAAGTTTCTGGGATATATGCCTGTATCTACCCTCTCCCAGAGAACTGGGTTTGCAAGGGATGCTGTGTCTGGCTTTTCCATGGGTGCTGAGAATCTGAGCTCAAGTTCTCATGCTTCTTTGGCATGAGATGGTTCACACACTGAACTGCCTTTCCACCCCCTACTTTGTCTTATTTCTTATCAAGCTAAAATATATTTTGTGTACAACCTCTAGGAACATTAAGACATTTTCAATGCATCAGTCAAACTTGCTTAAGATGACTCTTAAATCCTTTCTACTTTTAAAAAATTGAATCCATCTGTCTCTATTTCATTTATATTTTTCATATCTCCAGCTTACTATCTATTGAGGTTTTGTATCATCTTTTGATTTTGAATCATGACTACCAATCATATTGCTTATACATCCAATATTCTGCCCAAATCTGTCTCAATCAATATGCAAATATTGTTATCAGCCCTAAAAATACAAGACATATACATCCACCTCATTTTTTATTATTTCCCAAATAAAATAACCGAACATCACTTTCACAAGGTGAAAAATTAATCAGAAAAGAAATTCCAAATGAGTTCAAACAGAATCCATCCTCCATTATCTTGTTCAGAGAGAAAAAATCTTTGTCTTACTGAACTCTGAAGATGGGTTTTATTTCTTTTGACACACAAGAAAGAATACACACAATTATTACATGTCGCAACCATGGGAATGTTAGAGTCTACCAATGATGATTTTAGACTTAGGGCTTTATTCACCTCCTTCAACAAATAATTTTAATGGAGTTGCCTATTGATGGAAGATTTGAGTATTTAAAGCTTACTGAGATTTAATGTCCTTGACTGTTTAACACTCTGTGCTACTCTGTCACTGAGGTGATGTAGTATAATATTCTCTCTCTCTCTCAATCTCTCTCTCTCTCTCTCATTTCTCTCTCTCATTTCTCTTTGTCACTCTTTTGACTGCATTTATACTTTATCCATTGTCATAAACATGGAGTAAGAACAAAATAGTGTCTTTTTAAATCTTTTTTTCTTTCTTTTTTTTTTTTGAGCCAGGGCCTTGCCATCTCGCCCTGGCAGGCAGGTACTTCCATAAAGTAGAACCCACAACCTGATTATGTTACTTGAAGAATTTGTATGTGATGGGGCTGTGGAGATTCCTCGGTGCTCAAGGGGACTTGCTACTATTTCAGAGAACACCCAAGTTCAATTCTCAGCAGCCACAGCCGACCACTGATAACCACCCATGACTCCAGCTACAGGGCACCCAGAGTCCTCTTCTGAGCTCCCCGTTCACCTGTGCTAACATGTATATTCCACACATAGACATACAATTTGAAAAATAATTTGATATGTTTTGAAAGAATTATTATATGCAGAAAATGGGCTTTCAAACAGGAGAAGAATCATGTTATATAAACCTTAGATATTCTTTTTGTCTAAATCTTTATGTGAAGGAAATAAAGAAGTTCTGCAAACAAACATGATTTCTAGCCAACCTAAGAGTTAAATATGTAAGTTCAAAAGGAAATTAACCACAAAGAAAAACAGTAGCATAAAATGATTTTTAACAGGTTTGGGGTTGAGAAAGCAATTAGAGAATATAAAATCAAAGTTAAAAATGATTGTTAAAAGCACTCACACAGTCACTAGGATAATTCTGTATTTGAAAAACAAACTACAAAGTGAAAAGGCATATGGCATTCTGGACAAATACAAATTGTGTCCTATGGTAGTGGTAAAGATCATTCATAACTAAAAAGTTAGAACAAAACACTATCTTAAAAACGGACATGGGATATGAAGTGCAGTGTGCTAAAACTGCAATATGAAAATCACCTAAAAGTTCCAAAAAAGAAAAAGAACTAAAACCAGCAGTGAAATATTCTGCTCCCCAATTTAGAATTTATGCTCTGTCTGTTCCATGTCGACAAGGGATCAGCAAAATAAGTATTATTTGACACCAGGCAACATATAAATCACCTTTTAGGGGACTTATATTTGCAGTAAATATCAATAGTTTTAGAAATATGGCCTGCAGCCTCCCTTCTAGGAAGGCACACAGAAATAATTAGAGAAGCACGTGAGATTTATGCACAAAAGTTCTCGTTGTCTAATTTAATATGAACATAGAAATCACCTAAGTAGCAACCAGAGAAAATGATTAAATGAGTTATAACTCATTTGGTAACAAGATATCACACATTTAGTCTTTGAAACAAAAGGTATTGAAACATGCTGCATCTTAAGACGTTCATAATATCATTCAGTGGAAAAGGCAACGTATAAACTGTTTATACAAGAAGATTTTAATTTTTAAAGATTTATTTTATCTTTGTCTATATATATATATATATGTATATATATATCTGTAGAGGGTACGTGTACTTGTGAGTGAATGGTGAATGTGCCCAAGGTCAGAAGAGTGTGTCAGATCCCCAGGAGCTGGAGTTACTGGTGGATGTGAGCCGCCTGATATGAGTGTTGGGAACAGAATCTGGGTCCTCTGCCAGAGCGGTACACTCTTAATAGTTGTGCCATCTCTTAATCCCAATGATTTCTCTTCTTAAAAAGCACGAGTCCATTTTAAATGTTGTTTATTTTAGGTGGTAGAATTGTAGCTTATTATCTATACTCCACACTTATACGTTGTTCTCTTAGTATCCGTGGGGAATTGATTACAGAACCTGCCCCTCTCCTTGCAGTTTCCGAACCCATGAATGCAATCGAAAAAGTTCACAGAACCTATGCATGTCCTCAAGAGTACTTAAAGCATATCAGGATTACTGTGCTAATGTAAACTCAATATTATAAAAATTGTTATACTATGTGTTTGAGGAAAAAATGGCAAAAGTCAGCACATTTTTCTTTTAGGTGTAGTGTTTTCCTGAATATTTTTTTCTTTCTTTCTTCCTTTCTTCCTTCCTTTCTTCCTTTCTTCCTTCTTTTCTTTCTTTCTTCCTTCTTTTCTTTCTTTCTTTCCTTTTTGTTTTCTGTTTTGTTTTGTTCTTTCAAGACAAGGCTTCTCTGTTTTACCTCCTTACTGTCCTGGAACTCAACAGGCTGTCCCCAAGCTCACAGAGACCTGCCTGCCTCTGTCTCCCAAGTGCTAGGATTAAAGGAGTGCACCACCACCATCCGGCTTTTCCTGAATATTTTCAATAGGCAGTTGGTGGAATCCATTGAAAGAGAGGGATGGTAATTGTCTTCTGCATGTTTTACAATGAGCCTGTAATTTTTGGAAAACTCAAGATGCAGCACTGAGGTTGTTAGAAGGAAAACAGCCAACATGATATAACTGAAAGTTTCTGGCTGCCACGTCTCGCCATTGGCTAATGTCTTCACTGACTTATCATTGGAAGGGAATGTGCGTTCCCTGTGTCCCTGTGGCTTCCAGGCAATTGCACTCGAGGCTCGGTTGTTCAATGTAATGAGTCAACTTGTTGTAGTTGATGATGTGATTCACATTTGAAGGACGGAAGACTCAGACCCTTCAATGGGTTGACTTGTGTTCCCTTGAAAATTTCTGTGTTCAAACTGTAACCCACAGAAATTCAGATCATGGCCATATTTGGAAACAGAATTATTGCATTTGCAGTTCATTAGGATAAGGTCATACTGGAATAAAGTGGGTCCATAATCTACTGTCCTTATGGAAAGGGATATTTGGACACAGAGACATGACCAGAAGGAAGCTGGTGTGAGGCCTCACAGAGAAAGAAGCCCTGAGAAGAGAAAGCAAGCCATCAGAATGAAACTTCTAGAAGATGTGAACATCAAAGGTGGCTGTAAGACATAAGCAATTGGAGACCAGCCCAGAGCATATTCTTCCTCGCAGTCCCCTAAAGAAACCAATTCTGGCATCCTATCTTCTCGAATGTAATTTAGTGTTTCCACAACTTTTCAACAAGACAGTTCTGTTACCTACACCACCCAGTTTGTACGACTTTGTTACAGTGGTTCTAGGAAACCAATACACACTCAAGAATAATTGAGACTTCTTTTAGGCATCTGTGGCTCTGAAAGTTAAAGCCACCCTAGAGGGCAGTCATTGCTTTGTTCAGGGCTAGTCCTTGTATAACCACTTGTCACCAAGCACTCCCTTCATGGGCACATAAGAATATCTCAAATACGAGCATGTCTCCACCTCCCCAGCCAGGATCCTGTACAATTCCCACACTATTTAAAATCTGTGCCTATTTTAGGCCTTTCTGATCCATTTTCCTTCTAGCAATTATTAATGAAAACTGGTCATTTAACCTGGTAACAGTCCAATTAAATATTTTCAACACTTTCGCAAGGAAAAACGAATCAAATTGTCAGCTCAGTCTCTGAGCCTGGATAACTTGGTGCTGCTTATACCTCTGACTTTACCTGCAGCCTTTTTCTGGAGTTCTCTCCTACATCCAGTGCAATTCCTAACTTTCCTTCAGTTAGGACAGAAGCTTGACGTCACCTTTCCAGTGGTCCTGAATCTGGCACAGCTCCATTAAGTTATCAGTTTGAGCTCTCCAATTCTGAGCTATTCTTTGCTGCTCATTGAAGATTAATGAGTTACTTAGGTTCAGTTGATCTCCTACACTTTTAAGTTCCAGAAGGACAGAGAAGGCTTTTCATTTGATTCTGTTTTAGACCCATGTCGAACATAATTTCTGAAATACTGTAGCTATATGTTAAGTGTTCATTAAGCAATTGGTGAATAAAAATGCTGGTGCTTTTTTAAATAGAACTTGGATGGTATCTTTACTCAAACATGAGGCTGGAGAGATCGTTCAATGGTTAAAAGCACTTGTTGCTCTTCCAGAAGACCCAGGTTTTGTTCCAAGCACCCGCGTGGAGGCTCACAGCTAACTTTGTATCTGATTCAAGGGACTTGACACTCCTTTCTGGTTTCCCTGAGCACCAGGCACAGGAATGGTGCACACACACAAATACAGGCAAGACATACATACACATAAAATAAACATTAATTGAAAATGTAAAAAAAAAAATAGAAATACTCAAACATAATCACAATTGTTTTTAGAGCTGAGATATTCTTTTTTTCTTTTTAAACAGTGGTAAGATCTACATAATAAATGGTGACACAAACAACAGATCCTTACCTCTAGAATTGTGGTTTGCTTTTTTTTTAACTTTCTAGAAGCTAGCCTAGAAAAACTTAATATATTTGATAACAATGTCTCAGAATCTACAGCAATGACACACTTGGCTAGACGGCACTCTTTTTCCACTGGAGCCTGTCTGGGTATGATTTCATCACTTGTCCCTCTGTTTTAAATAAGGACACATCACTTCCTTTCGTTTCCTTCTCCCAGTCTGGTTCTGACATCTTCTGCATCTCCACCACTGAACACACAACTCCCCAAATAGCAATAGCGCCCCACACCTGAACTGAAAGAGCTGGCTGAAGGATCGAGGATTAAATTATTGAAGATGCAATAGCTGTTATGAAGCAAGAAAACTTTAGGTACAACATGACTAAATAAGCATTTGCTGAACACCCGTATGCAAACGCTGCATTGTAATGCAGTTGTCTCAGAGGCTGTTAACCTGTTGGCTGGCGTTCATACACATGCACCTGTCAGTAAGTCTCACTCCTGGTAAGGAAGATAGGAAGTCTAGAATTAAAGGACCAGACAAAGGGAGGAAAAATTCCTACAAACCAAGCTTGATTAAGAAAATAGAAACAATATCTTTGCTAAAGTAGGAAAAAGTTATCCAGCCCTAGCCTTATGTGCTTTATTTTTTGGAGTTTATGTAAGTTCCCTTATTTCCAGTCTTAGTTTTCAGTGCTGACAATTTTATTAGTGATGCTGAGAGATTCCGAGCTACCATTTTATCTAATATTCTTCCTAAATCTCCTTGTTTCCCTGGCAGAAAAGACATAAATTGTCATTGCTTATTCCAACTGAACTTTGAAATATAAAATTCTTTTTGCTTGGCCAACCTAAATCAAGCATGTAATGTAGCCCCTTTGGGTAATAATCACACCTGAAATATGCGCCTAAGTAGAAAAAAGAAAAACATCTCAATTCCAGCTTCTTTTCATTTAGTTTTATGAAAAACTGACTTATGTATTTCATATTTATTCAAAAGAATAAACCTCTACACATCCCAAGATACTCACTTTATAATACATGCTTGCGAATTCTCTAGCCCTAAGCACAACACACACACACACACCTCTCATTTTATACATTATTAAAGTGTGTACGTTACATATCACTTTAATATGTACTCTATTATCTCAATAAATGTGTTGCTAAATCAACTCACAAATAGTAAACCTGAAGGTTTAGTGAGTAGCTCTCTGAATCAGGTGTTAAATATCCATAATAAGCACTTTCCCCTCAGCACACATGTCAGAAGATTTCCTATGTCCTCAAAAAATTTGTATTCATTACAATAATAAATTGTTCATATCATCATCAATAATCTAGAAAATTAATATTGATAAAGGCATTTTATACTTATTGGAAAAACAGTTCTCCATTAGGCCGTAAAAAGATTGGTCAGCTTCAAGGCTTTTTTTCCTTATTTAAGGACAGGATTAAAGGTACATCCTCCACAAAAAAAGCCAAGATGAGATTTCCTTTTGTTTATTGCTTTCAGTGCTAAAAGAGACAAGCAATGAGATGATTCATTGGTCAGTTTTTTTTGGAGTATCAGAATGTTGTCCAGAATAGCAACAATTCTCAGGAGGAGTAAATATGTAACTTACCCATGAGAACCATCCACTCATAACCATGTTCCCTCTTGCTAATCCACGTGGGTGAGTGAGCCACAGCAATAACAAACACATGCCCCTCCCTCACACCACGTCTGCCTCCCCAGATTTCTGGCACTTTCAGACACTCCATCGTGCCTGGTTAAAAAGACACTTATTGTGAGGACACTCAAAGGAATGGCATTCTCTTTTCCAGAGTGCAGCCATAGCTGAGGATCCTGTTCTAAGTACATAGAAAACATGAACCCAATTCTTTGTACAATCTGTGCACACTTACAGGCAGCCAACCCAAACTATTACAGTTTATCCATTGTAAAATTTTGTTGTATGGAATGAAATCTACACATTCAAGGAAATAAATGCAATCCTATGACCCAGAGAACAACATTCAGAAATCCTTCTAATATATAAATTGCAAGAGCCAATGATGACAGCACAAATCCTCTACTACATATCTTTTGGATATTGCTTTTTAGTCTCAGGACAATCATTTTATCTTCAGGCAAGAAGCTAATCATCTTCAATTTAATGTAAATGTATTCATATCATAAATTTTAGAGTCCATGTAAAATTTGTTCCAGAATAGCATTTCAAATTTGGTTTTCTGCCTTCTGTATTTCCACAGTTGCATCCAAGTTGTTCCTGTCAGTTCAAGCACGGCTGCACCATGCATCTTCCGTCCATGCTCCACTTTGCATTTATTCTTGTTGGTCTTTAAGGAGCACAACCTTTAGCTTTCTTCTGTTAGACACGGCTCTTCCATGCTCTTTATTCAGGAAGAAGCATATTGGGCCCCCCGATGTCTGTCACTTGAATCCATACCCTGTTTGAGGGAGAAGGAAAACAGTTGGCCACTCACCTAAAACTACAGAGCTTCACGAAACACATCTGCCTAGGTATCTTTTGTTTCTTGTGTCTCAGAAATCACAGTCAACACTGGAGCCATTTGCAAGGCTTTCTAACTCCCCAGTCAGTCTCAGAGACACAGGACACAGTCCCTCTGAGAACCTTTTGGTCCCATTGTAGCTCCAGGTTCTAGAACTCTTCTCAACTGAGATCAGTTCGACCTTATTGTGGAGGTGGTCTCTTTTCCCCTCTTTCTGTTCCTAGAACAGAAAGCCATGTCCTGTGCAGTGTCCTTCCATCACGTTAGAGGACCCGTACTTGGTCTCTGGGCCTAAGCTCCTACTCTATTTCCAAAATATCTGTGATAGCAGCAGAATCCAAATGCTGTCTGTCCTGAGCCTTTTAGAAATACAACAGTCTGACCATTCTGGGTCAAAAAAAAAACCCCTGATTTTCCCAGAATCTCTTTGTTATGAATCTGAGGAGTCAGTTTAGACACTAAGAAATCAAGGTGTTGACATTTTGTCCTCTGTGTTCTATGTAATTTCTCCTCTGAGAGTGCATGCTAATGAAGCAACATGGCAAAGAGGGAGATAGCAAAAGAGAAATAGAGTGCACGGGGAATTTCAGAACACACGCTGTAACTCTGAAGCCTGTCAGTCGGCTTGCCTGCTTAGTTGCCTGTTTTGTCTACCCACTTGCCTACTGACCCGTCTTTCTCTGCAGAAAGCTTATTTTTCTTCATTATGTTTTGGTTTGGTTTGGTTTTTGTCCCTTGGAGAAGTCAATGTCCTCACTCCTAATGTGTCAAAAGGAGCATATTATTATTGTCTGGCAAATTTGAAGACTAAAATAGGATTATTTTCCTTGACATTTACTTTGGAGTTCAAACTGGAAAACGACTCCAAATGTTGAATGTAATATCTGGAATGGATTTGGACACACAAACCTGTCAAAAGTTCATGAGAAACGTGCTGTGAAATTCTTCAGTGTTTTTCCTTCCATATCTTTCACTATTCGGTTAACTCCTTTCTCCCTTCTCCTCACAGGAACTGTAAATGTTATCTGTGAGGGGCCACATAGTAAATGTTTTGTGCTTTGCATACTATCTGGCCTCTTTTGCAACTACCCAGCTCTTGTGTGGTAGGACAAAAGTTGCCTCAAAACTACCATAAATAGATGGGTTTCATCATGTCCCAATTATCTTAATTATGGAGTCAAGTGGTGGCTCATAATTCAGGTTGTTAAGCACTGTTTTAATTATTTGTCCATTGTCTAAATTGCCCTCCCTTCTCAATTCATTTTTCATCCTTTGTTTTATTGATCTTAAGTGGTACAGCCTCTCTTGCTGACATGACATAAATTATGCTTATTTCTCAACTAGAATTAATGATCTAAATAGGACCACTAGAAAGGGAAAAGGAATGGGACCCTGTAGGGAAAAAAGTGGTGATAAAATTAACCTAACCATTCACATAAGTGAGGACAGGCAAACAGTCCAGGAAACATTTTCACAGATGCAGAAATGTCATACACCAAAGCATGACTAGACATGTATTACTACATGCCTTTCTAGTAACATGGGACACCAGAGGACATTCAGAAAGCTGTCCCACACAAGGTAGTCAAGAGACATCATTCATAGTGCTTCTTTCTCTATTGAAATCATTCTACTAAAAGTCCAAAGGAATAAGATAGACCGTATCTGTCACACAGCCCAAGAACCAGCTCCATGGCCAGTCTGTGAATTTGGGTGAGTTCTGTTTCTCCCATCTGAATAACATCCAAATAGTGACAATCACGTAGACATGGGAACAGGATACATAATAAGCTACATAAATAGACCAACTCAGGAATGATGAACAAAGAGAAGCTCAGTCCTTTCTTTAAAGCAGGTAAAATAGAAATGCATTGAGAAAGATTGACTCATTTCTGGTGCCATAGAGAGAAGAGTATGAATGTTGGGAGAATGCTCAGTGAGGGAAGTCACTTCTGAGGCTCTGCCCTGTGTACTAACTATGAGCTCTTCACTTCTTCTATTATGTTTTTCAAGTGAGCATGCAAGCCCAATATGCGTTCTCTTTTCTTTTCTTTCCCTCTTTCACGTCTTCCTTTATATCTCTTCTTCCCAACATTATTCTCTTTCAAATTTCATAATAACACACACAGACACAAACATTGACACACATGAGTGGAGATATTTAGGATACAGACCATTTGCCAATCTAACATTTACAGAAAACTCTATGCAACTTAAAATCATTATGTTACCCATAGTAGTTGGAGAAACAGATTAGCAAAGATTGAATGACCTTCCTCACATGCAGGAAAACATGCAAATTCTGACTTAAAATTTTCAGTGTAACTGCCATGCTGAACAGAACAGTTGAATCAGCAAATATCAAAATGTGGACTGATTTAAGAAGAATAAAGATGTGGGGAGAAGGAGATGGAGAAGGAGGAGGAGAAGGAGGTGGAGAAGAAGGAGGAGGATGAAGGAGGGATAGTGAGAGAGAAGTAAGCAGAGAAAAGAGTGAAGGAAAAGAAAAGGAAAGGAAAAGAAAAGAGAGAAAAGAAAAGAAAAAAAGATCAGATCAAATAATATCCAAAGGCTACTACTCTATTTAGTCATCTGAAAAACCATTGCACAAATATCAGTGATATTTATCATCTCTATAAGCAGCAGATGCTAGCCTGTAGGAGGAACTAAGTGGAAAATCAAACTGTAATTTGATGGTAACTAAATAAGCATAGGGTTGTAGAAAGGCAATTTGATATCAGAATTGTTTAATGGCATTAGCGTAAGATAATATGAAACATATCCACTTGCCCAGAGAACCACTCTTCTTCTGAGAAGATCCAGAGCACTGTTGCTTGCAATAGCTTTAAATTCCTGCACAAGAGTGACAAATTTCTTGGGAAGACAGGTATCTGAGTCTTAAAAGTTTGACAACCAGAACTTTATTTCTTTGAGTATTTTGGGTTAACACTGGCAACATTTATCACCCTTCAGCCTCTTTTTCCATGGCTCCACTACTGAACAACCATTATTTTGATAGGTGCAGTCATGCTTAGTCATGAATGCCAACTTGACATTGACATCTGATCTGGAATCAACTAAGTGACAAATCTCTGGGCAGGTCTATGAGGGCATTGCCAAGGAGCATTCACGGAAGGGAGGAGACCCTCCCCTACAGTAGGCAGACATTTTCAATAGCAGCCCAAATATAAAAGAGGTAGGAGGAAAAGTGTTGTTGCTTTGCCTGCCCACCTTCACTTCTTGCTGGTGAGTACATCTATTCTGTTGCTGCTCCTGTTGCCATTATTCTTCAGCAGCAGCTCTCTTGGAATCCTTCAGGCCTTCAGTATCAGTCTGAAGCTGCCGGGTCATTCAATTTCATGGATTAAGCAGCTATGGAGTTCTCAACCTCTGAGGTGTGCAGAAAGTTGTTATCGAACTACCTAGTCCCTGTCGTATGTCAATCTAGTCAATCTCTCATATATTTTTAATACACCAGTTATTAGACTTATTATTTTTACATGCACTTTGGCTGAATTTATATATGACAGAAATAAATACATATTACTTTTAAAAATATTTTTATCTTTGAGATTACAATATAATTAAACCATTTCCCCCTTCCTTTTCCTACCTCAAACCTTTCCACTTACTTTCTCTGCTCTCTTTCAAATTTATGGCCTTTCCCCCAACTAATTAAACTCCCCCCCCACACACACACATTCACAAAGAAAGAATTATACAGGATGAATAAGTTGTATTCATTTATTTTAGGTATATATATTCTTATATGTTTACATAAAAATTGTATAAGCAAGCCTAATAAATCTCTTTTTATAATATCTAATCATTATATCAGTTGTATTCCTCTTGAGTACCCTAATACAAAGTTTTACTTAAATGAGTTTTCATCAAACCTTGCAAGCATGGTAATCATTCTTTACTTCTTTATGATTTGCTTACTTCTCTTAGTTCTAAGTCTTAAGGAATATTATTTATTTAATTACTATGCTATGTGCTGTTGATAAGGAACATCATGAAAACTACCAAGGCACATGATAGACACATTGGCTTCCTCATCTGATTAGTAGAATCTACATGGAGTTTCCCAGCCACATTACAATAGTTAATTCCACAACTCTACATCAATACTGGCCACCATCCTCCCTCAGTGTTGACACAGAGACAGATATTGGCTAAGCTTGTGGAATAGCTGATAGAGCAGAGAATACATAAGCTCATGGAGGTTATGAGTCAGGAGATCCAGCTTTAGGTATCTGGGAGTAGCAATTGCCTAGTAGAGAGGCCATGAAGCATTATAGCAGCATTCAGTGGGAAGACCAGGATAAATAAATAGGCCCTGAAAGAGGATTGGGGAAAAACAAAACAGAATCCAAGGATTGAAGATCTGGGAATGATTGGAATATTAGCTCTAGAGGGTGGAAAGCACAATGGAGACTGTGGGAGCCTGGGAGCAGACTCATAAATATGCTAAGCTTTTCACTTCTAACTTGCTTAACTGTGGACAGGTCACTGATGTTCACCAGCTCATTTGAAAAATGCTGACAATAAAACTGCCTCACAGGGTTATTGTAAGGACTAAATACAATAGCGCATATAAAGTGCTTATTATAATATCTGACAACATAGACTACTCTGATAACAAGCTATTGCCTTCTGATCTAGTGTTGGAGATTCTCAGCATAGACTTTCCCCAAGGAGAATAACAGCTGTAGGGCAGAAAGTGCATAGACCCCTTCAATCCATTTACAGAAAGGGGTGTGTGTGTGTGTGTGTGTGTGTGTGTGTGTGTGTGTGTGCTTTCCTAAGTAAGGAATGTTTGATTTTTCCTTTTCCAAGAATGACATGACTGGAGGAAAGTTTGAAAACCATTATGCTAACATACAAAAATGATTCTTAAATCTTACTAATAAGAGGAAGCATGATCCTTAATATATGAACAGACTGGTTCTCCATTGTTTGAAAGTGGGTTGGACTAATCTCAGCAAATAGTGGGATTTAAAAATTTTGACCATTAGATGTATCAACATGCTTGCTACTGAAGAAGAGTTATAGAACACAAGTTCTTGGGTTGGACCAATTCTCTGCTTAGGTATGGTCATGGATTGAAACCACTCTCTATATTGCCTTTTCTTCCATTATTGACTTAAATTCCTTCAAAATAATCATGGTCTATTCTTCTATACCAGGACAACAAATCATATCAAACTTATTCTATATTTTTCTGGTCATAAATGAGCAACATGATCACTGTAATAAAAATATACTGATTTTTCAACTAAAGCATGTTTAGTACCATAGTATTGGTAGAGAACTCTGATGTTATAGCATAAATTATGATGAAATATTCTGTAGCATGAAAGCTGTAACAACTGGATCACCTTAACAGAGTTGTTATAGCACTTTAAAATATTGAAAATGAGACTTAATCACTATAAAATATGAAGCAGATTTGAAATTAACCTTTTTTAGAATGATAGTTCACTAATATCTTATATACACTGTGAATGTAATGAATTTAGACATAAAATATTTTTGAATTTAAGAAGTCAATAAAATATCTTCTTTTGTCAAAATTAATATTTCAGGGTAAATAGGAAAACAGAATTATAGATGTGCAGAGGAACATGACTCTAGTCTGTCAATGTATTCATGAGCCAATTAAGAAAAAATGGGTGGCATTCCACCATTGGTTCAAGGAATAATTGCTCTGCTGTTAATGGGATTACACACTGAGTTCTTCTCATATGCAACCTACAGATAATTAATGCTTGTTTTATGTGATTTCCATAAAATATTCTTGACAACTGTAAAACAGAAATAAAACAGCTTTATGGACAAATACTGTTTTCTTTGAGATACTCTTAACACATGAGTAAGGATCTGCGGATACTGTATGTATAGAACTGAGTTCCCTTCTAAAGAAGATGCCCGTGGATGGATTCTGACATCCACATGTATATCACTTTATCTGTCAATCAATTCATTTACTGAGCTTTAATTAAGCAACACAGCAACATAGATTAAGAAGAAAGAAACTGAAAAAATTTCCAATGCATTTGCCTTTTGATGTAGGATTTTAGGTGTTTTTTTTTTTTTTTTCTGAAATCCCTTACATATGATCTTTGCTACTGCTAGTTCAGATACTTATCTTTAGAAGTTTTTGGATTTTTTTCAGATTAGTTATTAACATTGTAGGGCAGCAGAGATGGCTTAGCAGTCAAGAGTCCCTGTTGCTCTCTCAGAGGACTGGAATGAAACTACCAGCTTCCATGTCATATGGCTTACAAACGTCTGTAACTCTAGCTCCAAAAAATCTACTGCCCTCTAGAGTCCATGGGTGCCTGCATGTGCACACACACACACACACACACACACACACACACACACACACACACACACCATTTTTATCTTGGAAATGATTTAACAAAGAATTCTGTAAAGTGTGTAGATATTGCTGGTAGAAGAACAATTTGATAAAAACCAATTTAAAAATACGATTGAACTTAAAGTTTTAAAGTTAACTTAAGGCTTTAAAAGTCTATAAATTCTACAGAGATTATGTTTGCTGAGTTCACAGTAAGGCTCTATTTCTTAGGACCATATGTGTCATGCTATGAGTACTAAATTTAAATTCTTTTAAGTTAGTGAATTTATAAATGCAATAGAACTCTCTAAAGCTTCGTTAAAGTAACATGTCACTGAAATACTCTAGAGAAGACAGAATAATAATGTAATAGGGATGTTGTATAGGAGGCTCAGCCTCTGCTCAAGTGTTTTGATGGCACTTATTTATACTCTGATTGAATCATGAACATATGTATCCTTACAAAAGAGAAATGTGAGGGCTACTAATATCCTTCCAGTCTCACCAGAAAGATGAGACAGATCTTCTACAAAATATTCAAAATAAATTGGAAACCCTTCAGATACTGATAAATATTATATTTGTTAAATAAATATTTATATTAAATTTAGTCACTAATGTCACTTTAGTTGATAGAATTACCAAGAATCAAGGAGCAAGTGAGCTTTTCAACAGTTAGGTCACTTGAAGTCTCTAACAATCTAATTAAGAGATATCTAACCAGTTGCTAAGGTCTGTTAGCACTAGTGTGGTGGTTACCAACTTGACAGGATCTAGAATCACCTTGTAGACACACTTTGAACCTAGGTTAGCCTCTGGGTATGCCTGTGAGGAATCATCTAGATTTGATTAGCCTCTGTGCATGCCACTAAGAATTGTCTAGGTTTTGTTTGTCTCTGGGTATGCCTGGAAGGATTTTGTTGATTAAGTTAATTACAGTGATTATGTTAAAAGTGAGTTGCACCATTCCTAGGTTTGGGTTCCGGACTGCAAAAAAAAAAAAAAAAAAGGAGGGGGTGGCAATTGAATACCAGCATTCACCTCTCTCTCTCTACTTCTCCACTATGGTTGCAGTGAGGCCAACTACCTCATGATTCTGGAGTCAGGACTTCTCACCCATAATAGAATGCACCCTCAAGGTGTAGACCAAAAATATCCCCTCTCCCTTAAATATTAGTCAGTGTATATTGTCATGGCAACAGAAAAACTAACTAATGCAACTAGCAATCCAAAACTGTTACATTATAGAATCTTTCTAATTAATATTTTAATAGTTTCTATTCTATGGGGGAGAGGCTTTTTTTTTTTTTCTGTAAAGCCACATTTTCAACATCTTTCTAATGAAATTACCCTCTTTACATGCATAATTTGTGTTCCATTGTCATTTTCAGTGATGGCTTAAAGAGAGGCTATCTCTATTCAGCCTGATGCCACAAGCATCTGCTCTTTGATTGCAATATGCTACTTTTATGACTTTGTTTCAAGAATTCTGAGTTTTATTTACATGTGTCAGATTACATCCTATAAAACTTAAAGGGACTGCTAATCATTAAGACTTTTAAATGATAATAAGATATATACAGGCACATGCTAATAAATCCCCTTCCCATTATATTGTCCTCCATAGAATACTAATTCATAGTCCCTCTGCAATTCCTCAGATGAGAGGAAAACCTGAGAGCAGGGGAGTTTGTATCAGACTTGACTCTAATTTTGCACTAGAGGTTAATTATGATAGAGTTTATTGTGCAGGTTAAAAGGCCTGCTTGTGACATGAGGGCTATAGGGAAAGAGACAGATACATCTCTGTGGCTACGACTATGAGTTATTCAAAGAAGAAAAATATTACTTTTTGGCTGCTGAACATCAGTCATCTTCATATTACATGGGTTCCCTTTTTTCCATTTCTGTCTCTCTAATGAAGAGCTTACGATTCTCTTGCTGAACACTGAATCCCAAGTTTGACTTGGAAAGTACTTTTTCAAAGCTGTCAAATACTTGAAAACCCAGAGATTGAAAAATCTATACTTGCTACTTTTAGTCTAAGGGAATTGTGTGTGTATGCTTTGTACATAAATCACAGATAGAGAAATATAAGACCATACAAGATATTGACTGCTACAAAATAAGTTTCAAAAATTTAATGAAGAAAAAGTTCTAAATAATAATCTGGAAATTCTGATCAAATCCTGAAAGAGAAGAAAGAGCTACCATCTCTTAACATCAGTAAAATTAGCCATTCTGTTCACAAAACACTTCTTGGGGAAAATATTTTTAGAGACGGTAACACTATCTATCCCAGCCTGTCAATCCTCCTGCCTCTACTTCCCTGCCCCAGCGCACACCCAGCATTCAAACTCTTATTTTTACACAGGCTGTTTGATGATGTTTCTTATTATCCATCATAAGAAGTAAAGTCTTCATTATTGAAAGCTGTTTACAGAGATCAGCTTTCATTAAAACTCAAGAAGTGAGTGATAGTCCAGCTATGGATTTATCAATTAAAATTATTAATACAACCATTACCTCCATATCCACTTTAGGCCTGATATAAGTGTTTCAGAATCCAGATGACTCTGTAGACTCTAGCCTATGTAAAATTTCTCTTCCCTGTGTAGTTCTGGTATAAGCTAATCATTCCCCATTCCACTGACTCAAAACTGGAACAACACAGCTCACAACTTCTGAGCATAGTGAACACAAGATCCATGCAAATCTATCCCTTGCTCATGGTTTTCTTTAAGATAGCCAATCCACAATCCTATACGAAACCCAAAGGTCCTTAATGAAAACTAAATCCGACAGATCTCCCTCTCCCTTCCCCTTCCTCCCTACCTCTTATCCTGACTTTCCACCTAATGGTTGAGCATCTCACCTCTCCTGTCTCATGGGTCTTTCATCAGTACACCTGATCTCTCTTGAGCCCAGTGAGTAGTAAGTTCTTCTGTTTCCCACATGTGCATTATACTTTCTCTTTATGTGCCACTGGACAACATGCCTGAGACAGCTTTACCCCAATCCAGCTCACCCAGTGTATTGCTACCGTGGCATTTGACAATGGTGAAGAGAAAAATCAATAACTATACTATGAAAAAGAAACTATAACAAAAATCATGACAATCACACTTAATAATCCATCCTACCAACACCAATACCTCCTTAGTGTCAAATGCTGGGTTAGAATCCTATAAATGAGGATCACAGCAGGGATAATTTTACATATGTGTGTCCAACTATAAATTTTTTAAATTTATTTTGAAAAAATTTAAAGGTTCCTATGATATATAAAAAACAGATTTTCATACATATGTATGTATATATATATATATATATGTATATATATACACACATGTGTTACATATATGCATGATGTAAGAAGCCTTCTCTAAATGCTTTAAAAGAAGTATCATGGTCCAGCTTTAGCTATCAGGAAGGATTTTCCACAAATGTTTTGACTCAAACAAATGAATTGTACTTAAACCAGCAAGTAAAATTAGAGTAATATGTGAAACTGCTTGGATCATATGCATTGTTTAGATGAGAAGAATTAGAGTGGACACAGGAATCTGGCCATTTTAATTCATCTTAATACTGTAAACATTAGTGTAATAACAAATAGTTTGTCTGAGCTTCACTGTATTTATTGGTTTATAGACATTGAACAGAATGAAGAACAATCTCCTCATTTCAATTCCCTAGCACTGTTTATCCAATAAAATTCATATATCCTGAATCTTATGCTTATTTGTAGTCTAATAACTGCAGAATATTAAAGAAATGAAACAGAATAAAGCTGCTCATGTCAATCAGTTCATATTATTTTCTTCATAAGTGGATGTCTACAAGCTTCTCAAACGTCTCAGGTAACAGTTGTCTTCGTTAGGTTTCTATGGTTGTGATGAAATGCCATGACCAAAAGCAACTTGGGGAGAAGAGGATTTGTTTTACTTACACTTCCAGGTAACAGTCTATCATTGAGGGAACTCTGGACAAGAACTTAATCAAATAGGCCAGGAACCTAAAAGCTCAGGCCACGGAGGAGTTCTGCTTACTAGCTTGCTCTTCATGGCTTGCTAAGCCTGCATTCTTTTTTTTTTTAATTTATTGAAAATAAATTATTTTCTCATACAATACATCCCAACTACAGTTTCCCTTCCCTTCACTCCTCCAAGCTCTCCACCTCTCCTCTCCCCTAGTTCCATTCCCCCTCCATTTCCCTTCAGAAAAGAGCAGGCCTCCAAAAGATATCAGCCTAACACAGCACAACAAGATATAATAAGACCAAGTATAAACCCCCGTCGAGGCTGGATAATGCAATCCAACAGGAAGAAAAGGGTCCCAGAACTCAGGACCTCAAGCCCTGGGGTGGCTCTACCAGCTGTGAACTGGGCCCTCCCACACGAATCATCAAGCAAGAAAACATGCCTCAGGCTCGCCACAGGCCAATCTGGTAGGATATTTTCTCAATTGAGGTTCCATCTTTCAAAATGACTCTAGCTTGTATAAAGTAAGCATAAATCTAGCTGGCAATCACAGTTAACTTCAATGTTTGACTCTCCTCTGTAGGTTTCATATATCTACAGGTGCCCTAATGGAGTACCTTATGAGCTCTAGATGAAGAATTCTTATTTAACCAATAGAAAGACCCTGGAGAGAGTAAAACTTCAGTTTATTCTTGTCTACACGATCAAGTGAGGCCTACAGTATTTATTTTTAAAATTTTCTATAAAACCATAATTCTAAGAATACAGTCCCAAATGATAGCTATCAGCTAGTAGTTCTTAAATGTTGAAAATATATTCACACTGTTGGGCACTATGAACTATTGTGTTTTTATATAAATGTTTAAGTTTTATATATGTTTGATTAAAACATATTTTAGCTCTATTCTTATATTTGAGAATCTAGTGTTTTATATTCACTGGTATCAATCTGGCACATAGACACACATACACACACACACACACACACACACACACACACACACACACACAAAACATACACACTCTTCCCTAGTCAATGTTTTTTTTTTAATTAATAACCTTTTTAGGACAGAGAATGTAGCTCAGTAGTAGGGTGCTTGCCTTCTGTATGACCCTGGGTATCATCTCCAATGCTTCAAAACAAATAAACAAAAATAAATTAGAGTCTTTTTACCCACAGATTAAATCATTTGCCAAAGGCTTTTTGTAAGTGTTGGAAGACTGCAGACTCAAAGCATTCATGAAGTCTATGCAAGGCTCACTGAAAGCTGTGTGCAAACACACATGCATGGAATGCAGCAGTTGGAAAATTAAGACGATATTAGACACATTGTAGGACAAAGTCAGGGACACTGAAAGTCACCAAGCTGTGTAATAGTGACAGGGGCAAATGAGAGTTTATGGAGAAAAAAAATTAAGACAGCACCTAATACAATTATTTCAAAGGAATACATCCTATACTCAGGAGCCTGAGGCCAAGGGCCAATATGTTCAAGGCTAGCATGAGCTTAATGTGATATTCTTTATCAAGGATAAAATGTATTTTTTGAGAAAAAAAGAAGCAGCACCTGTCACCACACCTGATTATTTGATTTCAATCTTCCCAGGGACGCACATGGTAGGAGAGAATGTAATCCAGCAAGTTGACCCTCTGACCTCCAGATACATGCCTTCTTACACCTGCTCACATATGCATGCACACAAACATATACAGACACACTTATGCAGAAACACATATGCACACACAGACACACATATGCACACACAGACACACATATGCACACACACTTATGCAGAAACACATATGCACACACAGACACACATATGCACACACAGAGATATGCACACACACACACACACACACATCAGGTTTCACTCCATAAGATACATTTGTTAACTGCACTGTTTCAGAGTTTACAATAAGAGCTACCTTGTAGGCAGTTGGTATAATTTTTAAATGGCGACTTTGGGGTATGTGGTCAGTTGTTTACCAATACATCATTGGGCAGCACCCAACTGCTTTAAAGTCATATATCTTCTTAATGTCTCCTAATAAATATCCTTCCTTGTTATAATGCATTCGGGAGAAGAAACTAAATTCATCCTGTGATCAAATAGATTAAATAAAGTAATAAACATGTGCCAAAATAATTTACCTACTCTCTCTATTTTCTGGTTAAACTTGATGTTACAAAACACTGTGGAAACTTTGCTTGTACATATACACAGCTTTAGAACACAGGTTCTTTACATTACCTGACAAGACTTTCATGCACCACCCCCTCCCCTGATCTGCACAGGAAACCAGCTGCTAATTTCATTGCCAGGAGATGGATGACAAAAAGCACTGGGCTGTGTTACTTCCATTATTTTTACTCAATTGCTTTCCCAGATTTCCGGCTCCTTCCTGTTTCCCTGTGACCCACGAGGTCCCCTAAGCCAGATCCTCTCTCCCACCCACCCATTTCAGAAAACCGTCCTGCAGCTGACTTCCCTAGGGTTCTTTCCCAACCTTTTCCCTGGTGTCCATTCCACAGATTCAGATATTGGGGTTCTTGTTTTTCTTTCACACACTCACTGGTCTGTAAATACCAAGTGTTTCACTCCGCTGGAGAGTTCTTAAAGATCACTTCCTACTGTAAAGAGAAAATGGAGAGCAAAAGAATGTTTATAGTTTGATTTGAAATCCACAGAATTGATGAGGTAGACAAAGAAACTAAACAGAAGCATCAGAAGGTCAGTAATTGTCCAGCAGCACCTTTTTCCTTCTTACCCCATCTTCTTTATGCCTTACAGTAATGATTATGTCCTCTTTCCATAACAAAAAGCTCACTGATGTTTTCAAATAAAGAATTAAAAGGTCCGTAATTGATGGGCTTTTTCAAATACAAAACTGAAAAGCCACGCATAGTGGCACACACCTTTAATCACTTGGGAGGGAAAGGCAGGAGGATCTCTGTGAGTTCAAGGACAGCAGGGTTTACTTAGTGAGCTCCAGGACAGCTAGGACTATTTACGAGTCACTATCTTGACCTCCCCTCCTCAAAAAAAAAGAAAAGAAAGAAAATTAGATGGGGGAGAAGGAAGGAAGGAGAGGAGAGGGAGGGAGGGAGGGAGAGAGAGAAGAAGAAAGAGAGAGAGAGAGAGAGAGCAATCTGATGCTATTAAGTAGGAAAGTTACACCATTTCAGGATATGTCTTCTGTCAGTGTTTGAATTAAAGTACACCTCGGGTCTACTATAAAAACTATAAAAACCATGATGTGTGGTAGTAAAATATAAATAAATAAATAAATAAATAAATAAACAAAACTCTAATCCCAGCACTCAGGAGGCTGAGACAAAAGGGTTGGACATTCTAGACCAAGTTAAACTATGAAGAAAGAACCTATCTTTAAAAAACATCCCAATAAGAAAGTGAATCATGGTAAACTAAATTTTGCTCATTATTATTTTTTCATAATACTTTTATTAGTTACCTGAGTTTCACACAGTGTATCTTGAGCACACTCCCTTCCCATTCCTCCCTGGTCCACCCTCCCACCCCTGTGCCCTCAAAACAAACAAACTACAACAAGAGCAACAACAAAACAGTAACAATAGAATTGAGTCCAGCCAGTGTGGCAGGAGCCTGGCTCACATGGCTAACTACGAATTGAAGGACCTAAACTTGTGCTCCAAAGAGCCAATCAGATCGTGCCCCTAAGAGCCAATCAGATCATGCCCCAAAGAGCCAACCAGAGATAGCACCCTCTAGCCCACCAATTCCCTTTCACCAGAATTTGATAGAACAGAATAACACCCAATCCATAATCACTGGGTTAGAAACTCCCGCCCCTTCCTGTAACCGTGATAAAAGCAAGCTTAATCAGAGCTCAGGGCTTTTCTGTCTGAACCTACTGGTCCGTGGATGCAGGGAGACCCTGCTGAAGCTTGAGTAAAGGCTACTTGCTTTTTGCATGTGGACTCCAGCTCTCTAGTGGTCTTTGGGGACCTAAATTCTGGACACAACAAGATGGCACATCAACCTGAGGCTGGACATCACACTAGCTAATCCAGTGTGGAGACAAGGAAGAAGAGAAAGAAACCCCAGAACTCAGAGTCCAGTAAAGAACACTACCAGAGGACAATTGTATATATGCAAAAATAATGAGTAGAAATATCCTGAAGGAAGAGGAGAGAAAGGGAAATAAGCCTCTATGAAGAGAAAATTGTGAAGAGAGGCTTTTAGAGAAAGACGGTTTCATGGTGACAACAGAACTCTGTTGGGAGCAGGGAAGAAGCAAAGTTTTAACCACATTTCCTGATCATGGAGCTGACTCTCCCTCTTGCCGCTGGCGGTAGTCAGAGGACAGAAAACGGTAACCAGAGCATACTGCTATTTGATAAACTGAATTTGTTGATGGCTTTTTGTGTGTGTAAAGCCCAAGTGAGTCTTGGAAGGGAATGTATGTTACCCCATAGCGGTGGTGAGAAAGAACCGCAAGCTGCCAGAATGTTTCAATTGGAGATTCTTCCCATTGGCCCAGGACCCCCTGTGGTTGTGGAAGCCACAGCTTGGAGCCAAAAGCCACTTAGTTAAACTGACCAGTTTTTTTTTTTTTGTTTTTTGTTTTTCCCTTTGCAAACCTGACTACAAGTGGTCCAAGCACTGGTGGTGGTGAGGAGAACTCCATCCATGGGGAGACTCTTACTACAGACAAAGTAGTTGTTTTTCCAGCAAATCAGATGCTATCTTAAAACCTGGAAAATGTTTCCTCAGGATCAGCACACAGAGACTGTCTTCCAGAATTGGCCAAGGTGGTATGTATCTCATGCTGGCAGGCAAACTTGGTACTGTAAGAGTCACCCAGCTGGTGCTGGTTTTGAAGGCATGAAGGGGTCTTTGGGAAGCAGCTGAAGCTTGGCACTACAAGAGGCCAGGAGAGGCCATTGGTGAAGGTACAGCTAAAATAACAGTTGAAGGTCCAGATTGAAGGGGTCATGCAGAAAAGTTGAGGCTTGGCACCATGAAAAAAGCACAGGAAAGGCTATTGGTGAAAGTGCAGCCCAGTTGCAGCAGAAGACCCCAGAGTTCTGAAGATGCCAGTACTATGAGATGACCACCAAGAACAGCAGCAGCAGTGGAGTGGAGCCAGCTGGATCCTGGAGGATGAGGTGTGTGTGCTGCAGAGGGCAGAGCCAGAGCAGCGATCCAAGCCCTTTGGAGGAGGCCAGGAGATCGTGAGTGAATTCCAGATAATTGGTCATTAATAGTGTTTTTCTGCTGTTCACAGACATTGTGAAAAGCTTGTTAGATATTTTGTTTCATCTGGTCCTGTGCATTAGTAAACTTCATGGTTGTTCCTCTTGTAAATTTTTTTTTGCTGGTATAGTGTCAAATTGTGTTGCAGAGACAAAACAATTTTTTAATTGGCTTATACAGAAAAGGGGAATTGTTGTGAAGGTTTATTTTTAGTTATGTATAAAATAATTGTTTTCTGCACTGTTGGATAAGGAGCTCCCTAGGTCTTGGCGTTTTGTATTGTCTGCAGTTGTTAGATTTCTGTGGCGGTTGTTTAATTGCTAATGATCTGCATGTGGTATCAGTAGAATACCCGAGGAGTTCTGAAAGAATAAAAACACCTGATCTGAAACGCTCTGGGTTCCACCATCCAATTTGGCATTGGTCATGACAGTGGTTCCCTCTGCCGAGGTCTGGCAGATTTTGCAGCCATGAGAATGTCTCCCTGTATTCTTGGTGAGCCCCCACAGCAGTGTACCACTACAGATTACACTATACAAGCATCTGCAAATTGAAATTAAAATTGGAATACAATACAAGATGACTTTGGAAAAATTGTTTGGAAAGTCCAGGCTAACTAAAAGTCCAGAGAAAATGGACAGAGATTTGTAAAAAAAAAAAAAAAAAAAAAAAAAAAAACAGAGTAGTTACTAAGGCTTAGGAGTGGTATAATAGTAGAGCTTCAGGACAATTGACCCGTGATTTCACTAAGTATTAGACAGGATGTTCAGACAAAATCTTGGGGCTGGGAGTGTGGCTTAGTAACAGCTTAACATGTGAAAAACCCTGGATTTGATCCCGAGCTCTGAAGAAGGAAAGAAAGTGAAGCTAGTGACTTCCTGTGGCCTGAAAATGTGTACTGTACAACTCAAAATTTATCTAGTGTCAATTCACAGACACATGATGACTTAGCAGATCAAATTATAATGTGATCAAATATCACACAGTATAAGATCTCCATTTTTAAGGCTGAAATTATATTAAAAATGTACTTGCTTATTTATCATGATATTTTGGTGGTTTTTTGTGATCTTTTAGGGAACATATAGCTTTTATATGATATGGAGACCTATAGCATGCTATTAATAGTATAAACCCTATCAAGGCCCCTCTGAGAATGTGTACATAAAGTAAGAGTTGAGAATATCATTGGTAGGATACTGTACAAACACAATCAGTACCAACCTCTGCTGCCATTTCTCCTGTCTTCACATAGGCATAATGGACAAGGGCTTCCATGAACACAAGCCTATCAACACACTACAGCAACCTCTGTTGGGCTAGAAATAAAGCCAAAAGGTTGGAAAGGAAATAAGAAAGGAAGTAGTTTTGGAATTAAAATCAATGACAGGGAGAAATAAGCCTGTAAGAGTTGTAAGTTACATAGAATACAAATGACAGAGCAAGAGTAGACGAATGTGGAAATTACCTTAGTACGGGTTTAAGAATCAGAAATCAGGAGAAGGAAAAAATGCTGTGTATTATTACCCTATCCAGATGGAGCATCTTCTTGTCCTGGAATAAGTACTTCCTTTCCTGTCTCTATTCAATCTTTTTTTTTTTTTTTTTTTTTTTTTTTGCCTAAAATGACCCCACTTTCCAGTCTTTGCTCACAGAATGCTAGCTCTTTCTGGAAAATACAGATAAAGTCTTATGTCCTGCATCACACCCTGGACAAGAGAACTTTTGTCTTTAACTATAAACTCAATTTTTTATTGCTTGCCACATGTTGTACTCCTATTACTGCAAGTTCCTGTAGTTAAGGACTGGGTCTTATATCACAACCACATTGCATATTGACTACAAGTCACTAATGAAACATTTTCTTGGGAGAATGGTCAATGTATAATGTAACTCAGAGACTGAAGGACCATTGTACTATAATTTCAAAGAATAAGTGACATAACCTTTTGATCTAGACAGAAGTGAGTTCTTATGGGTTTTACACAGGTTTGATTATTTAAGTTTAAGAAAGATTTTTACTAAAATTTTTAAAGATGAATATTAAGAGTAATTTTCTCTTTCTCCTTTCTTACTGTCTTTCTCCTTTGTCTCTTATGAGGCAAAGAAAAGAAAAATACCAAAGGAGTATTTTCTAACCAACGCAGGTGTACAGAGTTGGTCGGGTTCACTATTTGCAGGTTTCTTGTTAAGCTATATGATTAATGTTGAGGTCATTATCTGCTCTGAAGCAAGTTGCTTCTCCTCATCACTGTCTAAATATCAGGTTTGTGTAAATAAATTTTGAAGTTGGGAAGGATTAAGTATAGTAGTCACCCTAACTTAAATCTCCTGTAAATTCTGAGAAATGTCCATAAAGTCCTTCACACAAAAATCTTACACTGAACAGCAACCATCCATCTTGCAAAGTCATGGATCCATGAGGCCATGCTCCTCAGAAAATGCAATTATTCCAAAAATGCTTTATCAATAATTAAATGGAATTAAGTACAAACAAACATCTATATGAAATAGAGAAGAAAAATAATCTGAAGCTTTTCCATGTATGGAGTTAGATATGTCACCCAAATCCAATTTCCTGCAGTGTCTAAGAGTTTAAGGAATGAAAAACCATGGTAACAAATTTAGCATTACTTATATTTATCATCAAATGTGAATATTAACAAGACTTAATTATATTTGAAACTAAATTATCCCCTGCATAACTCTTTAATGCAGTGTGCCCTCTCTTAGTTCTGAATAGCGATGTTTTTCTTAAGCAGTACATTTATACAAACTAAGGTCATCTTGGTACCTGTGTCAAACAGACCTGGGAAGATAATAAGGAGAACCATTAAAAGAATCTTTGGGGAAAATGAACAGGCAAATATTTCAGGTCAATTTTCAGTATTCCTTTTGACTTGAAAACTCAATATATTTTTTAAATGTGAAATCTAAAATTTATTTGGGCTTTATTTTTTGATTAAGGTCAAATTGCAGCCTCAGTTAATCAAAAACAAAATATGACAATTCAAATAGTTTATGAAAAAACACAAAGATACAGTTAAAATATTTTAGAATCATCTGGAAACATTTCAGACCATCATAATAGGTCACTATGAGTCATTTGGTGTGAGTTGTTTTACAATTTCAGACATGCCAGAGTACTATTAAACAATGATTCTTAAGTTTTTATTGAATTAGAAAAAAAAAACCTAAGAAATAATTCCTTAAAAGGAAACTGTATGATCTGTTTGGACTTTTAGCTTGTTTTGAACTATATCTGATAATAAGCCAAGTTAACAATGCAAAGAAAATTTTTTAATTTGCCCAAATAAAATTACTTTAAATGTTTCAGGAAATGCATAAACACTCACTCATTAGAAGCACTTACACACACACACATGCAAACATACATGCATGCACACACATGCACAAAGTCAGTGTTAGACTCTAAAGCAGCAATTCCTTTAATAGCAATCTCATGATCCCTTTACACATAATTAGAAAACAAGACCAATAAGTAAAGCAAGAAAGCCAGTGTAAGCAATAACAATATGATGATACAATATCAATAACAATAACAATAATATGACACCCTGAGCCCCATCCTGGACCCCAAACTGCATCATTAGATGGAGTCTTCTGTTTGGCTAATTTCCTGATGTTGTATAAAATGTTTGAATTTCTGAATTTGCATGCTTGATGGCTTGTTGAAAACTCTCTGTACAGTTTTTCTATAATTCTAAAAGGAGTTCAGAAAATGAAGAGTTAAGAAATAATTGAAGGCAGCCAGGCATGTTGGTATGTACCTATTACCCTAGCACTTGGGAGCCAAAGACTAGAAGATTAACGTGAATTTGAGACTATCTTGTAGTCTTCCTCTCAGCAAAGAAGAGATGGAGGCATATTTCATAGATGTAAACTCTGTCAGACCTCAGCAGAGGGAACCACTGTCAGGGCCAGTGCCATACTGCCAGTGGAACATCCAGCCTCTGAGCTCAGGTGTTTTTATTCTTGCAGAACACCTCAGGTATTTTACTGGTAGCACATGCAGATCATTAGCAATTAAACAACCCCCACAGAAATCCAACACCCGCAAACAATACAGAACGGCCCAGACTTAGGATAGCCCCTCACCCAGCAGTGCATAAAACAATTTCAAGCATAACTAAAATAAACTTCCCAACACTATCGTGGGTTAGAATGCAAGATCTCATCACAAGAAAGGAAGGACAAAAAGGAAAGATGAAGGAAGGAAGGGAGGGGGGAGGGAAACAGGAAGGGAGGGAGGAAAAATGACAAAGGGTAGAAAGAAGAAAGGGATGTGGAGGAAAATCAGGAAGATCATTACTGACATCAAAGATCTTTTGTTTATAAATCTACCAATATCTATCATACAAAGAATATAAAACTGGGAAATGGAGTTGGCGAGATTACTAAGAGTGTAAAGACGCTCACCACCAAGTCTGGCAACCAGAGTTCAAGCCCAGGATCCACAAGGAGATAACTGATCCAACAAGTTAGCTCTTACTTCCATGGCACCAGGGCAGGTGTGCATATGTACACACAATAAACAAATGTAAACATCCAGAAACTAAGACGTGCTAAGATGTATTTACTAACTCATTTGTAAAGAAAAACATATCTAATTCATGTTAACATAAGTAATATTTTATGAAAAATTACTCTGTGACCATTTTAAAAGTTAACCAGAAAAGTAACACCATTTTATACCTTTATAAGCCTTATTAATGTCTGGCTTAATAGGAGACAAGTACATTCTTGTCTCCTCTGTATTCAATTTTCTATGTGAAAGAGTTTTATGTTAAACGAATGTGAAGACTAGACTGACGATACCTAGCTATGTGTGTGTGTGTGTGTGTGTGTGTGTGTGTGTATGTGTGTGTGTGTGTGTGTGTGTGTAGAGATAGATAGATAGATAGATAGATAGATAGATAGATAGATAGATAGATAGATAGACAGACATAGATAGAACATTTTATTAGACTTTCTGAAAATCATAGGTATTTTTTTGATACTATACCAAATTTTAGAAATGATGACATCTTAATTGCAATGTGGGATTGGAAATCACAAACATAAGTGCTTTATTCTGCTATGTTAAGATCCAGTGTCCTGTCTTCTATTTGGAGTGTGTCTTTTATCACATATTGATCTTTATTATCAAGTGTCAGTTATTTTAAAATAATATATTCACTGAATTGTACAGGTTTTCTTAAATGTTAATTTTTTTAATTGTAAGATATAAGAGGAAAGGGTGTGTGTTAACATCTCTAACAACTCATCAGAAAAGTCCTTATGTGTCATTGCTATTTCAAGTTGCTCCTGGCAAATGCTGCATAACTTCAAAATTCCCAAATTTGCTTTAGAAGTTGGGTTTTATTATGGGAAACACACACTGTTCCTGGATTTGGGATGGGCACACTTTATCTCTTGAGAAATACTAAATCACAGCCTCTCAAACTGTAAGCTGTGACCTCAGATGGTGTCATGTAACTGAATGTTATAGGTTCACAAAAAATTTGGCAATAGTAAAAGGTTTCTGAAGACACAACCAGCAAAAATTACTTCAAAATCAAACATATAATAAATCTGGGGTTTCTAGAGCACTGATTGCTGTTTTGCACCATGTAAGTGGCTATATTCTTGGCTCTGAACACAAGACATGCACACTTTGATCTGTACACGCCACAGCCAACAAGCACTTCCCAAGATACTGTGTAGATTCAAAACTACTGCATTTATGAACCATGGTAATTTTACTGTACATACCATCTTTTCTGTTTTCATAATCACTAATGTCTAGTTATAGAAAATAATGACAATGCTTTCTTAACATAATTCTTCAGTTATGTACCTACCAATTAGTATCTCTTTAGATTGTATTGGATTAGAATGTTTGATTTTCTTTCTTTTTCTCTTTTATCTCTTCTGTTTACCTTTGTAAATGAGTAAGTGGGTTGGCAGTTTTTTGTTTTTTTTTTCTTGCAGCTTTTAATACTGTCTCCTTGTCTTATAGTATAGGGATCTTTTCTATAATGTGTCATGGAGAATTTCTTCACTGGTCATGTTTATTTAGGGTTCCAAGTGCCTCTTACGCTTGACTGCCTCCCAGACCCCTAGATCTGGAGACATTTCTGTTATGATTTAATTGTATATATTTTCTATGGCTTTTATTTTATCCACGTTCTTTCTTTGACCACATGGATTCTTAACTTTGGTGTGTTGGTCATTACAGAGTTCTTAGAAGCTGTGATCATGTTTATTTTTCCCCCAGTCATGTCTGAATGGGGAATTTTTTTCAACCTTGCCTTCCATAGCTGCCATGTGGTCCTGCCCAGTCTGTTTTATTTATGATGGTTTCCACTGTGTCTTTTTACTTCATTCTCTGAATTACTCATTTTTAACATTTCTGTTTACTTTTTCAAAATTTCATTTGCTGACTTTTTCATCAGTGTTGCTGAGTTTCTTCCCTGAAGCTTGAATCATTTCATCATTTCATTCATCTGCTTCTTTATATCCTTACTGAAGTTACTGATCATTTTTACTAGCAAACTTTTGAATACACTGGCTAGCATTTCTCCCATTTGGTTCTATTTGAGGAGTTCAGATCTTCTGGAGGGATCATGATGTCAGCCTTTCCCACACTTCTCTCTGTGTGCTGTGATTTATGTTCCCATGAGGGTGTGTTTCTCGTCTGGTTTTATGTGGGAGCCTTCTTAGGGATCAGCTCTAAGTGAGCCTGCACTCCAGTGCTCAAGCCCAGTGCTTATGAGAAAGTAGAAAAGAAGCTACCAGACCAGAAATGACACTGATTTAAACCAAGCATAGACATGCTCTTTGTTGATTAAAGCCAACCAGGCTATCCCCAATTACGATCAATAAGAAGATGGCCAAAATCATACAGATAAGCTACGGCATTCCAAATTACTTAGAGAAAAGTAAAGATAATAAGTGAATGGAAGGAAAGAAAGAAAGAGAGAGAGAGAAGAAAGAGAGAGGGATGGAGGAAAGCAGGAAGGAAGGAAGGAGGAAGGAGACAGGAATGGGGAAGGGGAAAGAATAATACAGGTGAAATAAAATTATTAAAAAGCAGAAGACAGAAGAATTGTAGGAAAAGGAATGAAAACAACAGAAGATATTTAAAAGTAAAGAAAACTACACGAGCAAATTTGATGAATGTAATAAAAACAGATATAAAGCAGATAAGCTTTTTTGAAACAATGTGAAAATAACAAAGTACAGTAAAAGAGAAATCACAAGGGGAGGGGGGTACCTGCCATAAACAGCAGCTTCTTCACAGTTCTCAAATGCCAGGTGGCAGGGGTGGCCTGATGAATCATGGGAATTCTCCCCTTTTATCCTCTTCACACTGAAGCTGAGCCACAGAGGTTGTGTATCATTAGAGAGGCAGAGACATTAGTGACTTCCATTCTTTCCATAGCTGGGCCTGATTCTCACAGCCTTTTGCTGCACTGGGGCAGGGTACATTGCAGTTTTCCAGATGCAGGGCTGGGGTCTCCAGTCAGGCTGATTCACCTTCCTCCCTCCTTCAGAAGGATTGATACTGGACAGCATGCGAAAAGCGTGAACCAGGTCCTTTAGGGACAGAACCTATCATCGCCCATCCTGCCCTAAATCCCAGTATATGCAGGGAGCACCTCTTTGCAAAGACATCAGCCACAGCATGGTATATAAATAATCAGAGGCGTCTCTGGATCAAGTGGGAATGTGCAGAAAACTGCATGGGAGAGACATACTAAGAGTTTAGACTGCCCACTACCCTCTAATTTGTGACTGTCTCTGCAGTTTTTATATCCTTTTCCAAAGACGATAGGACCACCCACTTGAGTCTCCTTCCTCCCAAATGGATTGCCATATTTAAGTCTAACCTTCTTCTGACAACTACCCTGTGGAGCTATTTCCCACCCAGATGCTCCTGGGCTCCCTGAATTGTGGTTATTCCTCATTTTCATGCTCCCAAATTAGCTGGAAGTCATACACCACTTTTTAAGACAGAGCTTAGATAGTGATCTGTCAGGAAGACAGTGTATCAAAATGGCCATTGCCAGTGATGATGTCACAAAGGAGTCACTCATACAGAATCTCCTGCGTTTAGGGCTTGTAGGACTTTCCTATAGCGAGAATTGCCTGGTAGTGTCTTTTTCAAGATAGACTACATGGTTTACCTTATGTAGGTGTTAGCTTCTTCTCTCCTCATGGGTGCTAGGTGGATCAATTTCTCCATTTTGCTGTTTAGCCTATTTAGCCAAGCTTTTCAGTTTCCTGTGACCTCTTTACCAATTTCTGATGATTTCTTTTAGTCTTTGAAATAAAAGTTTACCCTTTGTTCCTCTGACCTTTCTCAACCTTTCCAGCACAGTATAGCTGTTTGTAATCTGCCATTATAGCGTACCCCCATTTTTTTGAGCTCCACTGTAGGGAAGGGAAGAAGACGTTCCAACCCCACCTGTCTCAGAATGTTCAACATCACACTTCTCGCATGCTCGAGCACTCAGAATAAAAGCTTTTAGGAAGTGCAGACAGAACATAGCACTGTGTCCCCTGTACAGCCTTTGCCAGAGGCATTGGAGAGGGCACAAAATTAAGCTCTCAAGCCTGGAGGTAAGCATGGAAACAATGTCTGGAGATATTTTTTTTGTCAGAAAGAATGTGAGACAGAGACAGATAACATAATCAGCAAGCTAGATTTCTGAATCTAACAAAAATATCTGTCAGAAAAAAGTAAACACATTTTTAGAAAGCTGAGAAAATATGGTGTCACCAGAACTGTGTGAAGAAAATGCTGGAGGAAGATGTTCAACATGAGCGAGAAGGGATACGAGACGGGAAGTGGGGTGCTAGGAATAGTCATTTAGTAATGTAGTATGAACAGGACACACATTTCACTCACAGGATGAGAAAAGGACATGAAAGCATGATAGTATCCAATTTCACTAAAATAAGTACAGTGGGAATTAAAACACTAAGATACCATTTCTCACATGTCAGATTGGCACAAGTCAAGAAGCAACAACACATTCCATCAATGTGGCGGGGGGAGGGGCTTTCAAACACAGCTCATGTTTGTAGGTATCTTTGGGAATAAGAATAACAGCAAGATTTAACAAAACCAGGAACGTACTGATCTTCTGTTTTAGCAATCTCACTTTAAGCGATATAATCTGTTGTTCTACTTTCCAAAATATGAATAAAGCATGTGTTCACAATTACTTATTTTGCTGATTTAATTTGCAGGATAAACCAAGTACCTGTAGTAGGATACTGGCTATTTAAATTATGATCTATTTAATTAGTGGAGCGTTATGCCTCTATAAAAAAAAAAATGAAGGTTCTTTTAAGATAATATGGAACTATTTCCAGGATATATTGTAAAGCAGAAAAAGCAAAGTACAGAAGAATATTTATAGGACTCTTACACCATATATATATATATATATATATATATATATATATATATATATATATATATATATATATAGACATGGCCAAAGCATAAAAAAAAAAAAACAGATAATAACAGGGTAGTAAGCGTGTGGAGAAACTAGAGCCCTCCCGCACTGCTAAAGGAAATATAAAAATGATGCAGCTGTTTCTGGAAAAAACAAAAAGCAGTCTGGTAATTCCTCAAGAAGTTAAGTATAGAGTTGTCAAATGATCTAACAAGTCCACTCCTAATCATGTATCCAAAGCAGTCTGTACTTATCTTCACATGAACTCTGACCGTGAATAAGTATAACACCCTTATTTATAGCAGACCCAAAATACAAACAGCCAAACTATCCACCAAGTGCTGAATGGATAAATAAAGTGTGCTATATCAATACAATGAAATGTTACTCAAATATGACAGGAATAAAGCTCTGTTCTATCTCACAACATAAATAACCCTTGAATGTGTTGTAACTACAAACATCAGCCATACACACAAAAACATACACATTGGTCATTACCCATTTCAACAACAAGGGAGGTGAGAAAGGGCCAATAATAAGCTGCAGAAACATTTGCACAATTATACATGTACACAAAAACATAGACTTTAGATGAGTGAGCATTGTCATAACTCCATTCTGTCATGAACACTATTATATTCAGATAAAATGAAAAAAAAGAGTAAAAAAAATCAGAGAAGTAGATTCCAAGAGAGAAATGAGCAAATGCAATGACTATCTTCTGTGGGGCTGGTGTGTGCTTAATGGTAAGGAAAATTAGCCCCCAAATAACACATTTTAAGCAAGTGATTTGTCAGAAGAAAAATTGGGGAAAAAAATTACCTCGAAAGATATAAAATGAACAGGCTTTGATTGTGTAGTTTGGGCAAAAAATCCCACAAGATCTCTGAGGAAAACGGTGTGACCGAGCTGGGTACAGGGAACAAGATAAAGCAATGGCGGTGGGCAGGATGGGAGAGGAGAGACCCAGACTCAGTAGACAGAGTTCAGGTGGGAGACGTTACAGATGACCTTTATAACTGTGGGCTTGGGCTTGGCATTGGGAAAGCACGTAGGACAGAAGTAGTTTTGAGGGAAATGAAGATGTTAGCAACACTGCAACAGCTGTCAATCATGGGGGTTACCAGAGCACAGTGTACTCTAGACTGGATTGACCTGTGCCTGCTTACTCTAACGTCATCTTCTGTCAATGTGTCTACGGAAACAGCGCCGATCAATGTATTTCTGAATAAGTGGGAGAGCCTCCCTTCATTTCTCCACAGCTTAATTCTTCATCATTATCCTTTTACTGCTCTCTTTTCTTCATTTGTGTTGAATTAAAATGTTACATATTTTTCACAACTGACTGACTGCTGGAAACACAAGGGATTCTTCCACTGAATAACATTAGATGGTACCTGTTGTCTAAGTTCATCTTTGCTACTGGAAGCAACGGTGACATACTTGCTTCTTCCGTTTGCAACAATGTGAAAAGACTCGCTTATGTTTTCAGAACAAACTTTTCTTCATTGTTGGACTTTAGCTAGGTGTCTTATGAAACCATATACAGTTGGATGTGAAATCTTCAGGGTCTTTGCCTTTTAAGAGAATGTAGTTGGTATTTTCTTACTGTTTCCTTATTAATATTATTATTTGAGTTAATGAATATTACTTTTGCTTTCTTTTGATCCAGTGATTGAGATACATAGATGGATGGACAGACAGACCAACAAACAGACGTTATATAAATAGATAGATTGATTTTTGATTAAGTCTCCTTAGTGCAAATATTTAATGCCTCAAAAAACACAAAAAATAACTCCCTTTAATTATCACAGTCATTAATAAATGCATCTTTCCACGTGTAAGAAAAAATATGGCTATATTTTAAGTATGAATACTGCAGGGTTTAATTTCTCTACTGGGCCAGCACAGTGCTTTTGTACCAGTACTTCTAATTATTTTACCTGTTAATAGCAGTGAAGAAATTTGTACGAGTTGAAGGAAAAGATGCTAATTTAACATTTGAAGGGGGATAAGTGGAAGAACTGTTACCTTCCTCACTGACAACTCTGAGCATTTGGGGAAGTGAAAGCATTTTCTAGGAAGATGTCAAAATGCCAAAAGTAAAAGAAGTGACATGCCCATTATGCTTCCTAGGCTTTCTAGAAAATGTGAAGATTTTCTTTCTCCTGCCTGTGTGCAGACCTCTGAAAAAGGCAACATAGTAGACCTCAAGGGGTATGAATTATAAAGAAAAGGGGCCACAGGTGATGACCTGCAATGAAACCATGGTGAAACTGGGTCTGCAATGTCCCCCAGGGTGCTGTCAGCATTCCTAGAAACAAAGATGGTAAAGGGAAATATACTTTTTAAAAAATGGTGTGCAGATAAAGCATATTAAATGCTCCAAGATCTAAGAAGGAGCTCTCAGATTCATGAAGGAACATTATTAACAAAAGGAAGAAGCCAGTGAGAAAATTCTCAGAGTTTACTCAGAGCCCCAGTCAGCTCAGAGATAGCCACTGTGAGAACCAGAGAGACAGAACTAAAAGAATCTATTCTCTGTAAATTCATAGTACAGTAGGAGTAAAAATAATAATGATGATGATGATGATGATGATAATACAATGATAATAAACAAACATTTGTGAGTATAAAAAATATATATCACTATTTACTTTTGCTTTCTTCTGATCCAATGATTGAGATACACAGATTAACAGATGTATGGATGCATGGATCAGAGCTAGGTAGACAGATAGATAGATGGATAGAGGGAGGGAAAGAGATAACGTTAGGTAGATGATAGATAGATAGATAGATAGATACATACATACATACATACATACATATATTAATACATAGATACATAGATAAATACATAGATAGATACATAGATGGCAAATAGACTCAGTATTGCTTTTTGTTCATATTGATTTGATTTCTCTGATTTAATTTAAGGAAGGGTTGCTATATAGAGAACATTATTTTCACTCTGCACTAAATTAGGGTACCATTTAGGGCACCAGTACTGTGACCACTGCTCAGTATTCAAGTAGCTGGCTTTCCTTAAAGAAAACAAGGGCTCAAGTTGACTTAACAAATTCCATTTATTGAAAGTTCATTCAAAGCTCCATTTTCAGCTCAGACACTAGAAACTGACTTAGTTAATTGGGACCATTAAGAATCACCAAGGGTATAATTGCCCCTTTCATTTTGCTTTGGGAGAAAAAGAAAGTGATTTATCTCAGAAAACAAGAGCCAAGGGGTCTAGGAGGAAAGAGAATGAGAAAATTTTGGTTCAAGAGAAACATCAGGAAAACTCTTGTCATTATTATAACTCCAGGGTTTATAAGAAGCCTTTAGTGTCTCTCAAACAGAAAAGAAATTATAGCATGTCAAGAATCCATTGGTTAACAAAATATACAACCTATGGTCTCCTTTGGCAAACCAAAAGATCCTTACCAGATGTGTCAGCTACAACCATGGTCAGTGCTTAAACACACACACACACACACACACACACACACACACACACACACACACACACCAGGAATTAGGAAAACTAATCTTCAGTTTGTTGGGATAACAATATTACCTTTCAAATGAATAGTGCTTTAAAAACAAAATCCCATTAGACTGGGCACTATCTTGGAAACCTTGAGGATTATTTTTAAGCTACTAAGTTTTGGAGTATTTTACTATCCATCAACATGTTACAGTAATGCCCTATCATTTGCAACTGAACTAATTCAAATAGGTGTAACATAGTCTATAGTCTATAGATGGAAAGTTCTTAGGATCTTTGTCACAGCCAGTCCAGTATAGCTTGCAAGCAGTCAAAGACAGTAATTAGTATGACCATATTCCAATAAAATGATCTTTATAAGAACAGATGGTGGTCAGGATTTGATTCTTGCCAGCCCCTGCTATTAATCAAAGATATGCATTTTACTTTCTCCAAAATCCATCTCCTTCCTTCAATACCTGCCCTTCCCAGAGAAAAGTTTAACCCATATTTGTAGTTAGTTAACTGAGCACAAGCCATCATATGAATTATGACAGTATGGTTGCAGAAATCTAATTTTGTAAATCTTATGTTGGATTACTATTGATGCTTCTATAACTATAAATTTAATATATCTCTAATGGCTAAACAAGTATATATTTGAAACATGACCTTCAGTTATCATACATCCCTACTACTTAGGGAAATCATAACCCCTACTCCCCAGCCCCTGAGGACCACATGGACTCTAATGCACATGACCCAGGCAACAACCACTATCCCATCCATAGAAGCCTAGGAGCTTTCCACAGACTTCTAAGGATACACAGTAAGAATATGCTTAACTGTGGACACGGTTCACTCCTCTTCTTAGAAGCTAGCCCTAGTCCTAACTGAGCTAGGACAACTTCAGAAACCCTACTCACATTTATATTACTCGGGATTCTCTAGAGGAACAGTGTTGTTGTAAATGTGGAGCTCTTGAGTATTTTGTACTCTTTACAATCTACACTTAAGCCTTGAACTGGAAGACTTCAGCCTTTATACAATCTAGAATATTTAACTGCTAGCCCAGAACCAGAAGGCTTCAGCCTTAGCCTTCCCAGACCTACTGTTGAGTCACTCTGACTAGCTCCTTCTGAAGTCTGACTCTTCTTTAACTGACTCTTCAACCTGCATCTCCACTAACTGTTGAACTGACTCTTCTTACTGACCCTTCTACTGACTCTTATGTCTTCTCAGTTAACTGACTCAAACTAACTGCTTCTGTGTAATTCCTATGTAACTCTTCTAAACTGAGCAGAGAGCCTGCCTTTTTGCGTGAGAGTTGGGCATGTCCTTACTCGGCTAACTCTTCCTCTGATTAGGCACTTTGTCTGCCATTCACTCTCTGACTCATCTTAGATGTCACTGACTGTGTGACTCTGACTCCTGAGTTTTGCTTCCTGTGTCTGCTTCTACTGTTTTTTCTAGGGATTAAGGGCATGGACTACAATTGCTTTCTGAATACTGGGATTTATTAGAGTTGCTTACAGGCTGTGATCCAGCTAGTCTAACAATAGATGTGTACCAACAAAAAGTTCAAGAATCCAGTAGGTGTTCTGTCCGTGAGGCTGGATGTCTCAGCTGGTCTTCAGCATACTCCCAAATCCTGAAGAAGTAGGCTCTAGGGCCAGTGAAGGAATGGACTTGCCAGTGAGAATGAGAGCAAACAAGCAAAGAAAGAAAAAGAGCTCCTTTCTTCCATACCCTTGATATAAATTCCCAGCAGAAAGTGTGGTTCAGATTAAAAGTTTATTTTTCCACCTCAAAAGATCTGGACTAAAAGTGTTCTTTTCCACATCAAAAGGTCCAGGTTAAAACTGGATCTTCCCACTTCAATTATTTAATTAAGAAAAAAAAAAAAACCTTCACAGGGGCACCCAGATGCTTCAGTTTTAGTTAATTCCAAATGTAGTCAAGTTGACAATCAAGAATAGCCATCACACACATCAGTACTGAACTGCTCCAATACTGGACCATAGCACCATCTAGCTGATCCCAAACCTCAGAAAACAGATACAAACTCCCACTGAATGATGGTAGGACAGATATTCACACCCAAAACTCAACCACCCACCTGACTCAGGATGCCTAGGCCCTACCAAAACAATGTCTCCTCCCATATTAATGGTCTCTGAGAAAAGAGACTTAGATTAAATTCAAGACAATGAACTTAAAATGGTAGATAAATGCTCAAGAACTCAAAGATAAGAGCTAGAATGAAGACAAGGAAAACACAGGCAAATACTAGAAAAAATAAGGAAAGCAATTTAAGATACATTTGCTGTTCAAAAAAAAAAAACTATTTCAAATTTCACAAGAAAGATAAACATTTGAAAAGAAGAGAACTAGAAGCTGCCATGTGTACCCGATGTGTCTGCCTTACACCAAAGCACAACATTTTTATCAGCTGTTCTATTTTGTCTACATAAGGCCATCCATCTGCCTATGGAATTTCCCATTTCACAGTGTTCTTCCCATAACGGAGATTTAATTTTGCCTGGCAAAAATAAACATTTTTATCTTTCATTTTCAAAACACTGGAATGAATTTCTTCTGTTTTTTTTTCTTTTGGATTCAAATTAAATTTTATTTTAGAAAAGTAAGAGCCATAGGATGGTTTAAGTCACATGTGACACTTAGACACTTAGTTTGCTCAACTACACTGAAACGACTTGATCATGAAGCAAAAATAATGTTTGCAGTGACCTCCATAAATGTTTTGTGTGTGCTATAACTACACAAGCAGCATAAGTGTTTAACTAAAATTTATTCTGCCTTTATGTTCTGAGCTCTACTTTAACCTTAGGAGAGATGCCTTATGCCAAAGTGTGAAATAAACCTACGTTAGCAGCAAAGAAAGGGCGGTGTGAAATTGGTAAAGTCAACATTTCAGTGGACTCTTCCTCCTGCCAAACCATTTGTCTTCATGAGAACTTCAAATGACCTCAAGGAAGGAGTGCAAATATTTTAGTCTATCCACAAGAAGTGCTCCTGTCTCAAAAATGACTTATTTAAACTCTTGTATTTTGGTTCAGCAACTCTTTGATCAGGGAAAGGAATTTTTGACTATGAAACCTTGGCTAGTCTTTCATAACTTTTCTCTCATTTATTTAAATATCACTTTGAATTTAAAGGGTTCTAAAAATGGGATAGATGTCCCTGTAGGCTCATGGTGCCACCGCACCACAATTCTCTTTACTGCTACTCTTTCCAAAATTACTAATATAGAGCCACTAGACTGAGCAACTAATTAAACATTTTCCCTTGCCACAAAAAAAAAAAAAAAACAAGTTTCCTTTGGTCTACCCAAAGCTACATAAAGCACACAACCACCAGCAGAAAAAATCGGATGCAATTCAAATCATAGTTCTTACGAAAGCCAAAACTACTAGGCACGCTTGTAAAAACAAAAACAAAACATACAAACAAACAAAAAAATGAGCACACTGCAAGTTTCAGGTTAGATAGATTTACCACCAAAAATCACCTCTCTAATCTTCACTCTTAATATCTCAGTCTAGATTCATTCATTAGAATATGTGGTTTGCAACTTGAACCTGAATAAATGAGATGATAAATATGGAGTTACTGATATGGAAGTTTATAGAAAAAGTGACATGGAACATCATGGATCTACAGGGTGACACTGGTTTTTGAACAGCGAGAAGGAGACACAAATCTTTGAAAGATTCTTTCATGAATTTGTTAATAAAACCAAAATGAGACTATTCATTTAATATTATCTTATATCTCATAGTGGAAATGCTAGAAGTGGTAATGTGTAGATTTAAAGGAAGGCCTTTTTGTTTCTTTTAAAAGCAAGATTCCGTGGTGACTATATTTTGAGAATCACTCTGTCATGCCTGCAGATGATCTTACTCAAGGTTCTAGCAAATGAACACACTCTTAGCTTTTGGGAGAGGAAACTGAATTTTGTGGGAGTATGCTCTGATTTTAGTAGCTTATCTTGACTTGTCTGGCTTTCAGAGGCTTTAGAGACATTGCTAAAATGTAGCTTCAATGGGCAGGCATGGTAGTACATACATTTCAGGCATGGTAGTACGTACATGTCACATACATGTCACCCCAGCATTCAGAGTGCCAAGCCAGGGAGAGGACAGTGAGGCTACAGAGCAAGATCTTATTTTTTAATGTAAGTTTTTTTAAATAATGCCCTTAAAACTTGTTGCCTAGTCCAACCTTGAAGTAGGGAATTGTGCCTTACCCTGTTCCATCTTGTTGTACAAGGTTTCAGCAGTAACCCTTGGGAAGATTGCTCTATCTTGAGGGGAGGCAGAGGTGGGGGAGGGAAGATAGGGGAGATGGTAGGAGTAAAGGGAGGGAGGAACGGTGTTGGAATGCATTATATGAGAGAAGAAAAGAATTTTTAAATGCTAAAACCAAATACAACTCATGAGCCAAGCTAGGGGATGATGTCAGTAAATTACTTGATTTGCAAGCATGAGTTGCAGAGAGTGATTCAAGTTCAGTAAACTCTGTTTATAAAAAAATATGTAGTGGAGAGCAATGACACTTGATTTAATCTTTAACCTCTATAGGCATATGCAAACATATGGGCACACAAACAAACACAGAAAAAAACACACACACAATCATGCAATTGCATATGTAAAGGTTCATGCCCCCAAAACACAGACATGCACTCACAGGCACATACATTCACACATACACACACACACACACACACACACACACACACACACATGTATACAAACACATACATTAATGCACTAATATACTTGCATAAGCCTATATGCATCAACCCGTACATATACATGCACATATGAGCCCGCACCCACCCACATAACTACACATACACATGCACAAATACATGACAAATGCATACACATGTGTACATCCTTATACAAGTGCACACTCACACAAAGAAACTGAAACATGCACATAGGCATTCACAGGAGTGAATATACCTGCAGACATGCATAGCCAAACACTTGCATACACAAATGCATATGCATACATACAGAAATGCATGTGCAGATACATACAGATACACACATATGCACACTAAAATGAAAACAATTACGTGCTTTAGGGTTTCATTGCTATGAAGAGACAGCATGACCACAGCAACTCTTATAAAGGAAAGCATTTAATTGGGGCTGGCTTACAGTTCAGACGTTTAATCCATTGTCAGCATGGTGGGAAGCATGGTGGCAGGCAGGCACGCATGGTTCTGGAGAAGAAGCCAAGAGTTCTACATCCGGATCCACAGACATCAGGAAGAGACAATGACACTAGCTGGCTTGAGCTTCTGAAATGGCAAAACCCACTCCCAGCGACACACTTCCTCTAATAAGGCCTATGCCAAGAAGGCCATACCTCCTAATAGTTCCACTCAGAGCCAACTGGAGACATTTTCCTTTAAACCACCACAATGTACTAACATGAACACACACTCATGAATGAACTAGTGCAAATACTATCATAGCCATGGGGTCATACTTATGTACAAACAAGATCAACCACTTGTCCATATGCATGCACATATGTCCACACATACACACTCACATAAACACACATGTAAATGAACATAAAATACTTGTGTACTTATGAACCCAAATACATACCCAGTATTACACATGCATATGCATGCACATAAATGTGCTTGCACACACATGTTCACTCAAATGTGCAGACTTGTATAAGTCTTTGCCTATTTCTGCATCATTCTTCATTATTCTCATCCATCTTTTAAGGCATAGCAATACCTTAAGAACTTTTTGTCATTCTCGTGAAAAATCAAATTCAGCTTGCAGTGAAAATTAGTATTTGCATTCCCTCACTCTCACTAATCTCAGATATATTTGAACAATGATCTCATTGTGTGATGTCACTTGTTGCATTAAATTATTTTTAATTGCATTTAAAGAATAATGATTTTTTCAAATACTTTAGCAACCACAACTTATGCACTCCCAGATTATATGATTTATTTCCAGCTGGCATGTTTTATTAATTAGAGTAAGAGGTCATTTGCCTGCAGTAGCAATTATTGAAGTACATCCCTGAGGATCTAAACTTGTTCATGATTTCTTTCATACCTGATACCACATAAATAGGAATCAGTATGGTGAATCGGGTCTTCTTACCTCTAAAGTCTGTGTTTTGTTTTGCTTTGTTTTCTTTTGTTTCGTTTTGTTATAGAAGGGTGTCAAAATGAAATGAGGTAAGGCACAAAGGTCCAGAGAAAAATAATGTGATAAAAATTTTTGCAATAACTTTAAACTTCTTAATAACAATAAATTTTATTTAACAGATTTGATTCTCTTTAAGACTAATTTAGAAGAGCCACAGCATCATGTTCAAGAGACAAAGTAAAACACAATAGTAATCTATAGTTTATTTCATCTGAGTCAATATTTTTCCATGTTTCTATAAATGTGTACATGATGCTCTGTGCTTTAGCTTTTAGCTGTGGAATACTACTGGCAGCCTGCAACTGAATCCTTTTACCCCTTTTCCTGAGTGTTCTACAGTGGGCTACAGTTGGAAGCCACCACAATATTTAGATATTTAGAACTGAGCTCTTGCCAGTGGGATGGGGAGGGAATATGATTGCCTCTTTTCCAAATACAGCCCACAAATTTTCTGAATGGCCACACCCAAACCCCTGGAAGCCAATGCTGAAGGTAAGGAGACTCTTTGAGCCTGAATTCACAAATAATGGTGTGGGGTCACAGTTCAAAATGTCTGCAGATGCACCAGCATCTTCCACAAGAAAATGATACCTGTTGCACCAGTCAAGGTGATTGAATGTCCCACTGCACAGAAAGCAATCCTGCCGCCCTGCTTGTCTGAGTGTCTGAAGAACTCCCTGCATCATAGCGTTGCTCTCATGTGAATAGTAAACATTGTCTCTATAGTATCAGAAGGTTTATGTATGAAGACAAATAATGATGATTTAGTAAGTCATTGTGTTATATTCATTTCATGTTGTTCAGTTTCTTTAGTGACTAATAGGTAAGCAGGTTGTTTTATGTTAAAAGTTTAAGAGAAAAGTAAAGACATACGAGATAATTTGCAGTCCATGATTTATTGTGTATACATGGGACTATACTCATTCTCTAATGCCTATGTCAATATTCCTTAGTAGCCAATGAGCATATGTAGGGATGGAAAATAAATACATGTACAATTAACTCTGGCAAATGTAAGTCTAGATTTAGTTCCGGCACAGAGTAGTATTCAGTTAAATGTTTATTGCTAATGCTGTTATTATTCTTGTTATTGTTATTTATATTTTTCATTTTAGAGCTATTATTTACAGTTTTAGCTGTAAAAATTATGAAAGAATACAACTTTTAAAATGAGCATGATAATATTACTTAGCCAGTTATTTAATTTCTTACAGTCTGTAAAGGAAAGATCTATGATCCAAAATAATTTATTCATAGGAAGTAGACCTATTAGCTTGAGTGAGAATTTGAAGATTAATTTTAAAATGGGCAACACTGCTTAAGGACTCAATAAAGACATGTATCTTTCTTTGCATTTTTAACCCCTTTCCTTCTCTATACTGATCTCATTCTGTGGAGATATTCCATCCACAAGGCTTATGCGGTAACCGCTGTAACGCTGTATCAGATCCACACAGTTCAGCAGTCTCAACATAAAATGTCTGTCTTCCCTGATTGGTCCAGCAACAAAGTCTCAGGCCACCCTGCGAGTCACTGCTCATGGTTTCCATAACTACCTCTGAGTCATTCCTGTGCCATGAGATTAATTCCTCCGATTGACCAGTTTGATCTGGTTTTCATTCTTGGGGAAGAGGATTGAAGTGAAGGGTTCATTAGACTAGATCACATTAGACACTTAATGTGAAGGGAGGAAGGTCATGAGAGGGGGCAAAGATGAGCAAGAAGACAACTCTCCATTGTATCTGCAGATATGGACATACTCTGCACATATTTATGGCAAATAACTAGAGTTATTTATTCAGATGTTCATTATAACATTGCTTACATTAGAAGATAATCACAATATCTTGTTGAAGAATAATTTAGTAGTAGTAATATATTAATAAGATTTAAGTGTATGCAAGTAAAAAACATTGTGTCGTATAACAAATGCTCATGTCAACTTTACTGGACCAAAGAGTACCCAGCTATCTGGTCAAACATCCTGGATGTATCTGGTGTTTCTAGATAAGACTAACATTTGAATTTATAGAATGGATAAAACAGATTGTCCTTCCCAGCATGAGTGGGTTTCGCCAATCTGTTGAAGGACTGACTAGAACCGTGTCTAGTGGTGTCTCTACATTGCCGTCCAGAGCTCTTCTCTTCTGCTCCTGCCTTCAGGATCAACCCATTATCTAGTTTGCTGACTGCCAATGATGGGCGTTTTCAGCTTTGTAACCATGTTGGCTAACTTATAAGTACGTTCATTAATATGTTAATTTCTCATTTATCTAATCTTCTCTTTTACAAACTCTAGCCAATTATTTTGTTTTAAAATATTTTAAACCATATTGCACATCTATACTCTGGAGTATCTGGAGAGACAGAACCCATAGGGCATATAGTTGTATTTTATTAGTGATAGGAAATATCGGAAATGTATCGTTGGACAATTTAATCATCATGCAACCATCACCACATGTATTCATACAAGCTTAAATGGTATAGGTCAATCACCTAATCTGTTGTCTTGATGCAACCAAGAGACATTATGTGTATGATATCCTATAGATGTGACTGCTGCCAGCACAATATATAGTACTTGGGACATGGGGATAAAATTTGTTGAAACTCATTATATACATATGTGAAACACTCAAAGATTTTCTTAAAGATACATTTTTTCATGTACAAATAATCATGAACATCCATCTCATTAATATACAAATTTAATAAATGGTAAAAAATTATGTATGTATAGCAAAGAAGTGTTTTAAAATGCATTTCTCGATGATTCAATATCAATAAGAGATGTTTTACAGAAATCTTTCTGCAAGTAGATATGATTCTCTAAAATAATAATAAAATTTACCGAATAATGATTATATAAGCCAACAATGTTATTATTTGTTAACATGATTAAATATCATGCATTATACGTGATTGGTGTTCTATACGTCTATGTGGCAGGACAGTAGATTTCCTTGTACCAAACATGTGAAACTGTATCATTTCTCAGCATTACAAGCAGACCACTCTCCCACTAGAGGGAAGAGTCCCTGTGAAACACTAGAATCCTAAGGAACACTCTTGCCTACGTGGCCAGACACCGGCTGAATTATAAAGTATGCGATTGCGTAAAGATGCAGATAATATTAGAAAGAAATTATCAGGGGATAAACATACACGACTGCAGAGCGTTAGAAGTCTCATGGCGGATCCTCTGTGCTGAAAAACCAGGGAAGACAGTAACGAGGCTCAGTCAAAATCCCAAAGCTTCAGAACCAGGAATGAACACAATGGTATAATTTTGCTCAAGGATAAAGACATGAAACCTTAAGGGGCCACTGATTTGGGGTTGCAGAATCCAGAATGAGTTCTCTTCCCATGAAGAGAGAAGGACATCCTAGTTCTGGAGGCAAGGGAGAGGAAAGAAAATACAAGAAAGAGAGCTCACCTTTCCTCTGCCCCTCCAGTCTCTCAGGGTCTTTTCTTCCAGTGGGAATGATTCCTACTCACACTGGATCAGAATATATCTTCTTCATTCAGCCCTCTGACTTCAAATAAATATCCTCCAAAAGCATCCATATATACACAGAAATATTGCTTCACCAGCAGTCCATATTTGCATTAACTGTCAACTTGGCACAAAATAGAAATCACCTGCAAAAAGATTGTCCGTTAATGACATCCATCTGTGCCAGGTTGGTCTGTGGGCATGTCTGTGAAGAATCATCCCATCTGTTAATTGATGCAAGGGAGCCCAGTCCAACATGGATGTTCCCATTCTTTAGACTAGTGGTCCTGGCCTGTACAGGGAAGCTAGTGAGCAAGTCCGAGAGTAAGCCAGAAGCAGCATTCCTCCATGGTTCCTGCCTCCAGGTTCCTGCCTGACTTCTCTGATTGATGGATTGTGAACTGTAGTTATAAAGCAACTAAACTCTTGCTTCCCCAAGTTGTTTTTGCAGAGCGTTCGATGGCAGCACCAGTCAGGAAATAGGAACACCAGCTACCTGGGTATCTCTTAATAGAGCCCAGTTTTCATTTACAACCAACTATCACAATGTAAGCATCTGCTCTTGAGTTATAAAGACAAAATGCAGCAGATGACCAATTTTGTTTGCATAAAATAAGATAAAAATTATTGAAAAATGATGAAATATCAAAATTGTGAAATGTTATTAATATAATATTTACAGGTTGATTTTTTTTTAATGAATGAAGAAAAAGGTGAAGTGATGAGACCACTCTCTGTCTTCTTGTGTATTGAAATTATATAATCTCCTCACTTCATTAGTATATTGCCAATGGTCCAACTGGAACTGCATTTCCCACCCGTGTGTACATTTTGGGGGTCTTCCCAAAGTGCCTGCCTATCTATTCTTTCCTGAGAAATAATTCATTCTCATTCATATTCTCTCTCTCTCTCTCCCTTGCTTCCTCCCTCCCTCCTACCCTCTCTTTAGCCCTTCCCTCTGTTCCTTCTTTTTTTTAAATTGGCTGCCCTTTGTCTGTGAACCCTGCTGCTGCTGAGGACCAGACCGAGTTGATACCCAAGATCAGTGCTATGGCTGGAAACCGTGCTGATGTTTGTGATCCATGCTCCAGCCAGAGGCCATGTTGATAACGGTGATCCATACCACAGCCATAAGCCATGTTGATGGCCATGGTCCATGCTACAGCTAGGGGGCCATATTGATGTCCATGACCGACACTCTGGCTGGAAAGCCTGTTGATGCCTGTGATCCACATCACAGAAGGAGACCATGTTGAAGTCTGTGATCTGGGCTACCACCAAACCCATGTTGGTATCTAAGGTCCATTCTGCCACCATCAGGTGTGGGTGGGAGAGCTTCTGTAGCTGTGATATCAAAGACTGCAGATTCATGGCTGAGTATTAGACTAGTATTGCATTGAGGGCTTCTGCGCCACCACCACTCCCCAAAAAAGAAAAGTGTGATAGAGATGCTGAGGTGTAGCTCTTCACAGTTGATGCCGCCTAGTGGGGGTGCAGGGGATAGAATTCAGTTTCTTTTAAGAGTCTACCATCTGGAAGTCTGAACATGCTCCAAAGAGGATAAAGCAACATAGAATAGACTTGTGTGTTGCTTTCTGTTGTTGTTGTTTTTTTTTTTATTTTTGTTTTGGTTTTGGTTTTGCTTGGAGGGAACAGAGGTGGAGGGTACACCTGGGAGCAATAGAAAGTGGGTATGATTGTGATGCATTATATGAAATTTTCACATAATTAATAAAAATATTATGAAACACAAAAAAAAGAAAATAAATGGATGCACTCAGCCAAAATTAACATCAGGAAACTATAACCTGGCTTTTAAAGTTAGAACATTTCAGTTTCTAGCCAACCAATAAAGCTTTCTATAGGTATGCAGTGGGGATGTCTCCACTGCCTTCTCCCCTAACAAGGACCACGCATAAATGATTTTAAATCCAAATAATGTGATGAACAGAGGAGACTTTACACATAATTCAGCTCTTCAATTGAAATCAGAAATCAAGTGATCCGTGGCTCAGCTCGAGAACAGCCCGTTCCTCACAGAGTGGAAGGCAGACTGATGTGTTCCCAATCCAGTCCCTCAGTTTGATCTTTTAAGGAAACACAGGCTGTAGCCATCCTACCTCAGGGAACACTGGCACCAGATTAAGGCTTCCATTCTGCAGGCAAGTGAGGGAACACAGAGATTGTAATTTTATTGGCAGAGTAGACATTTAAAAATGTATGACTTTCATATACAATTCCAACCAAACTGGGCATATTCATTATTTGACTAAGCTTACAGCTCTCACCAGGGATTTTTTTTTTAGGGATCTTAAAAGTAATTATTTAAAACACTAATATGTTATTAATATGATATTTCTATGGATTTGCCATCAGGAGCTCACTGGTCATAATGTTTTCTCTGTCTCCACAAATGTTAATACAACTCTCAGCTGCTCAAGGCTGTCGTTAGCAGCAGTGGGTTACTATCCGATTCTGCAACTCTGTATCCACTTTCGCCTCTATTAGATTATGAGCAGAATGTAGACATGCTGAGCATCTACATCTTGTCGTGTAACAAAACAAAAGAAGGAAATCGTTAAAAGTTTATTGGAGAAACATGTCAAAATTTAAAGTCTGCTAAATTCTGCTCTGTAACTATGACCTTCCCTTCTGAAATGACTTACTCCTAGAAACTTTATTTTAAAAAAGATCAGAGAATCTCTGATACCTCTAGCATATTTCTATATGAATAAATCCTCTTACTTTTCTTTGACTTCTTGACCATGTTGTTCTCGGCTACAGCAATTACTGTCTGTAGTTACATTTTAAAATTTTGTTTTGTGCATGCGGAACTTGTAGCAGATGAAACACATCTTTTCTCAGCTGTCACCCAAGTCTGCAGGAAGGGCCCTGGATCAGACACAGATTAGCAAGAGACAAATGTGTGCATAATTTACAAGATACCAGGGCTTTCAGACATACAAAATCCAAAAGGCAAAGGGAAACATGTGTTTCTTGTGGTGGGCCTAACGAAGAAGACGACCACCCTAGGAAAGTGTGATTTAAAGTTGACTGGTCCAGAGGGAACCTAAGGAGGATCATTTGGTCAGATTCTTTCTAGTATTCCTGTGTGTTCTTTATGTCATTGAATTTTGGGGATCATTTGGAGGACACTTCTGGAACAATGGTCTTATGATCGGCTCCAGGGTAGAATGGCAGGGAAAGATGGGGGGTGGCCTTCCAACCTCTTCTGTTCCCTCATTTGAGAGTAGCATGCCCCAAATCCCACCAAAGCCACGTATTTATTCAACATGCAATGACTTCTTAGCTGCCTCACACACCAGCTCTCTAACATCTCTCCATTTAACAAATTAGAATCTGGGAAATGGTAAAAATGTTAAAGGCACAGACTTTTAAATGGGGTGATTTCTTGGCTTTTCCTTATACTGGCTTGTAGGTTTGTGTGATTCAAGTGACTCTTAAGTCTTATTTCCTCTTAATAAAATGGAGATGGTAATGTAGCATCTGTCACCATGTTTAAAATGCTCGATCACAGTCGTAGTTGGTTTCTCATATTTCTTGTCTGAATTTCCTTCATGCCAGAGGAAACTAGCAAGAGTTGTTTGTTTATTTTAAAATCGTGTTCATGGCCCACCTTCCATAAATCTTTTACCAACTCTCCAAAACTGGATACCAACCGGAATAACAGAAAACCCCTTCAGCATCTACCCCTGCTTACCCCTCCCAAATCATGTCGTCGTCATCATCATCATCATCATCGTCATCATCGTCATCACTATTCTCCTGTATGCCTCCAGTTCAACTTACAGCCCATAAAATCTTTCTTCTCTTTCATAATCTGATCTTCAGACCAGCTAAAACATCTTTTTTGGACCCCAAGTAGCCTCAGCCGAAGTATCACTTTGCCTAACCTCTTTCCCACTCAATCATCGTATTCAACACTCATGAGTACACACATAGCCTCCAGGATCTTTTCATAATACCCCATAATAAATTGTCTCACATTGACATTACTAATTACTTGCAGCTACAATGCCTATCTTCCAGACATAACACCAAACGTATCAGATACCTTATCACATCCTCCACTCCCAACGAATCTATGAGATATTTTTTATTTCTTACTTTACAAAAAGAGAGAGAAATATACTCGCAAAAAAATAGAGTGATGAATGCATACAGCTATTCCTTGTGGCATATACATAATGGCAATAAATAAACAAATAAGTAGAGATGCTCCAGACATCCAGAGAGAGGATTGGTTGAACAAATTATGGCACAAATAGAAGAAAATGCTTTTCATTATATCAAAGGAATAAGCAAGCTCTATCTATATATGGAGTTATCTTTGAGACATATTTTTAAAGCAAAGTATCTAAAGTTTACTAAAGAAAACATTGGAAGGAAAAACTAAAAACAAACAATATTCTTAAATTGAAAAGAAATATCCCTAACAATTAAAAGGGAAGTCCATATATGTATATAAAGTAGTTTGAGCTTATTCATTCTCATATTTCCCTCCTGTGTTCAAACTCCCCTCTCATGGTGGTCCCCAATTTCTTCCTAAATAGTCCCTCTTAAGTTCTCTTCTCTTTCTTCTTTTTAAATCTAGATACCACAAATGAGAGAAACACATATGATATTTATCTTTCTGGGTCGATCTTTCTTGGCACAATGATCTCCAGTTCCAATCCATTTCCTACAAATGCCATAATTCCCTTCTTATGTTACCCAATTCTTATATTTAGAAAAGTAAGTACTTATATTTTCATGGATCCTAATTTTTTCCCGCCACTGAAATATTCTTCTAAGAAATCTCATTTAATGTTGACCTAGTACATAGTGTAGTATGTATTAACTCAAAGTAAAAAGAGTTATAGGGAGAACTTTATGAGTAAGCTAAGGCAATCAAAATCAAAAACACATGTGGGCCAAAAGCAAGGTACAGTGGTGCAGTGCTCTCGTCCCAGCACCCGGCAGAGTGTGGGAGGAAGAACAGAGTTCGAGACCACCTGCCTCAAAGAGAAAAGGGAAAAAATATAGTAGTAGGAGAGTAGAGGGGAAGGAAGGTAGAGGAGAGAAGGAAGAAAAACATGCCCTAAAACTTTATTAGCAGTTACTCCTATGTTTGCCAAATCAGTACTGCCTTGATTCCTGTTTTGCCATAGCGGTCTCCAGTCATTTTTATTTCCTACATGATAGTTTTGAAATCTGTAGCTGATAAAATCATTCCATTACATCTGAGTCCTCTGCCACCTGAGTTCTTCACCTGTGACAGTCTAGTGTCTCTGAAATGACTCTAACTGAAGTGGCTGCCGCAGATCACTTGGTTGACCTTGGCTTTTCGAAGTTCTGATAAAAGATCAAAATGTCCTTTTTGCAGTATTCCTCACTAACCTGAGTGCTCTCTCAGAACTTGTAAGTAGATATAGAACTGAACCATAAGTTAGTTGTCCTCATGCTACTATAAGCATAAGCTATAAGCTATACGCTACTATAAGCACTATAAGCTATAAGCAGAAATTCCAAAGATCATGCATAAAACAAGAAATAGAAATGTAAGACTTGAGATAAATGAACGTAAAGCATCTTGGAGATCATTTTCCCAAAGTAATTATTTGTAAAGGTATTCTGAGCCAGGTACTTGTTGGTTATGAAAATACTATCCAAATACAACTTTCTAAATGCCTCAGGTAGTGATGAAATTAGTCACTCACTGTGACTTTAATCAATAAATCATTGTTGATTTATGACTCATGTATCACCTCATAATTGTACAGCATTTGACGGCTTACAAATCACTTATACATACATTACTGCGTTTTCATCTCATGCAAGCCTTCAAGAGCATTTAGATTATTGTGTTCATTTTATGCAGGAGGAAATTGCTCCACAGATGGCCTACAGACCTCTCTGTGACTCCAGTGCTAATTGAGATGGGGAGACTGAGACCCAAATATAGAATCTGCAGCCTGCTGTTCAGTCATGCTTTTATAGTACAAGGATGCCCAAAGTAAAGAGTCACTGACACAGCTGGGACTTAATATGATGAGGGACAGTCTCCCACTAATGCCTAATCTTCTTTGTGGGTTACAAGCCAAACCAGTCAAATTCTTCATAATAATGTAAGACAGGCTTTTGGTAATCTTAAATCAAACATGATGATCCAGATAAATGATGAAGAAATACTAAATGGCTTAGCCTGTTTTATTATCAATGTTCTTAATTCCAGGAACCATTTTAAAAAGGAAAGGATATACACTTGTTAAATTTTTGTATTTCCTACAAGACACAACTATGAATTCCTGAATGATAATAATAACTACGGTGATGGCTTATGTTGGCTGTCAGTGTAGAAGGACTTCGGGCACAAATCTCTAAGTATGACTGTGAGGGATTTTCTAGATTGGGTTAATTGAAGTGACAGGACCCCCACCCTGATTTGTAGACAGTATCGTTTTATGGACTGGGGGGCCTGGACTAAATAAGAAAGAAGGAAAGAAGGAGAGAAAGGTGGGGGAGGAGGAGGAAGAAGAAGGAAGGAAGGAAGGAAGGAGACACATTTATTTCTCTCTGCTTCCTGACTGTGGACTACTGTGACCAGCCAGCCCCCTTCTCTCGCAGTGCCTTCCACTGGTCACCATGCCTTCCCTGCCATGACTGGATGATCTCCTCAAACTATAAGCTCCATTATAATAAGCCCCATTTCCACTAAAATGTCCCATCAGGCATTTGTCCAGAAGTCCAGGAAGCAACTAACACAACTACTATGACTGGCCGGGTTTGATTGACAGTAAGAAGTACAAATTAGGTACTCTTTGTTTGGGATGATTCTTTCTCTGTCCTTGAGATAATCCATTTCATAGAGGAGCAAACTGAGAAGTGGAAATTGAAAAGCTTTCTATATCAGTATAGTTAGTAAGTGGGACTGGAGCCCCGCCCAGTCCTACCTGGAGGCTCACACTCCTTAACCACGACTACTTTACCTGCCTTCACTGACAGTGCCGGTAGAGTACCTACCAGCAACTTCCCAAAAGGTGCAGGATTTTCTCTTTTTGTTTTCTGCAAACAGAAAATGTCTTCAAATGGAACAATCCCTTTATTTACCTGATTTAAAACATTTACATATTTAAAACATGTCTCTTCCTTGTACATAGGAATATACTCCATGGATCGTGCTATTAAAAAAAAAGAGTTGCTTTCTATTTGAGAAGACATTGGGGAAAAGGACTGAGAAAAGAGTACAATTAAGAGAAAAACAAGAGACAGATGGAAAAATAAGAGTGTATTCCATTGCTACTGCTACTTTTGGTTCTGCTGGTAGCAATGGTGCCCCGGAGCTGTGATCTCACTGTGTACTTTGTGGTATGGAGTACGTGGCATGTGTTAAATCTTCGTAAACCTGTGATAGCTCATTCCAATTACCTGAAGGAAAATCATGTTGCTTTGAGTTTCAGATTAATCCTAAGATTTTTATCATTTCAGAAACGACATAATACTTCCTTTTATAATTAATTAGAATTAAAAATTGTGTTTTACAGAAGTCATCGCAGACACTTATTTTAATTTTTTTTCTCAACTATGTGCTGTGTCATTCCAATATCAAATCACCCAATTGTTGGTTAATGTAATTTGAATATCTATAGATGGCCAATTTGGGGCCAGTTTCTATTATGGTGAGGAATGAAGCAATTTCAAGGGGCTTATGATTTAGCTGTGTTATGAATAAAGTTGAGTGGGTAACATAAAACTATGCAGCGTACACCTCCCCGTTATTTCTCCTGGCTCTGCTGGTCTCAGTTGCTCCACAGTGTGTCTGACCATCAGCAGCCCTTCAAAGTAGACACAGTTCTCTTAGATTCCTATAACAGTACAAAAAGAAAAAATGGCAAGGAACAAGGCTCGCTCTTGACAAGTCTCGGTAGACAGATGCATCTTTAGGTCTTGGTAACGGTGCAAATATTCAGCCAGAATTTGGGAAATAGTTTTTATATGCCAGGCACAGATGTAAGCCCTGAGGAAATGCAAGTGAATAGGACGGCAAGCAGGCTTCCTATTCTCACAGAGAACCGTCTTGAGCAAAGTGAGAATATAAACTGTGGGAAGTGCTCCATGGGACATGTTTCCTGAGCAAGTGAGACAGCAAAACCTTAATGGGGGGGATAGATAGAGTCTGCTTGGAAGCTGTAAGGAAAACAAGAAAGAAGCTTTTTGATATGATGGAGGAGCTGAACGAGAACTCACATGGGTTCCTTTTAGCCCCCAAAGATCTCTGAAACCAGAAGAAATCTAGATACATATTCCAAGAAGGAATGCCAGTGTGTGTGTGTGTGTGTGTGTGTGTGTGTGTGTGTGTGTGTGTAATACCTTAGGATTCAGTCTTCCTTTAACTTTACTTCTATGGAGCATCTGGTTCTCTACCCCAAATGTGGTGAAGTGGCCATCAGGGAGAAGTAAGTATGTTCTAAAAATATGCATTCAATCAACCAACCCAGCAATCTTTAAAATCAAGTGTGCATGGCTTAGAGGAGGTAATGAGACCAAAATAACTACCAAGCTCACGTTTCCCCTTTTCCTGAGTTATAATGTGCAACTAGGGTCCTGCTATCCTGAATGATTCTCTCCTTATCCAGTTTCCATGTCCCACCTTGATCGAGGTCACCTATTAACAACATCTGAATTTGTCTCAGTCGGGCCTCAACTCTAGACTGGCTGATGCCAAGAATTCACATTTGTTGTTATATGCATTTCCCAAAATGGGGAGCAGTTGGTGTCATTTCTTACTAGATCCCTTTCTATATTAAGTTCATAATACTGAGGCCCAGGCACTACTAGTTCACAGGAGGATGAGAAACATGGTAAATGATACCAAACACCATTCTTGTTTGAGTGATTGTTTGATAAAAGACCTTTGGAGAAGGTTGTATTTTCTCTTTAGGAATATATATATATATTCCTAAAGAGAAAAAAATATATATATATATGACATGAGAAGGGTTAGAGGGAGAAAAGGGAAGGGAGAATGATGTTATTATATGAATAATTATAAAGCATTAAAATTAATATAAAATATTCTATAGAGAAAGGACTGAATTGCTGCCTTTGTTCCTCTTCTTAACTTCCAGCACTTTCTGTTCATCTCTTGTACCTGTCCCTAGAGTTAGACTTGCATCTTAATTTTCTCCATCATTTCTCTTTGGCAATTCTCCCTTCCATTTCCATTCCTTATAAGCCTGACAGTCCATCCTTAATCTTCCCTATTAACTATGAACTGAAAGACAACCAGGCATAAGCAATACTTTTTCACAGGGATGAATTATATCTCTATTACTATGCCTCTGACAAAGGGCTGTGCTCTACTTCAAATACCTCCCCAAAAGGGTGCAATCCCACTAGACTTCAAAGACAAAAATCACCTACTATGTGGGTAAGACTTCCTGTATCTTAATTAAAATATACTAAGCTTTGATATGCCCTTCAGACTGTAAGTCTTAGACTATTTCTGCTTGTTTGGATGGTCAATACCTCCTCTCTCTCTTGTACTTTAGAAAGTGAGGTTGATATCATGTTCTCAGCATCTTCCTCTTACCAGTGCTGACTCAATGCACAATAGTGAGTATACCCACAGGGTCCTGAAAAGATAAAAAATGCTTAAAATAGATAGACACAGATATAAGGTTGTTCCAGAACTAGGGAATGATCAAAGACATTGAGACCAAAACATGAAATATTTGGGAAATAGCCATTAGTCCTGTTTGGAGTGTAAGGTTTATATAAGAAGTTAAAATGATGAAGGAAAACAAAAATAGATCACTGTGTATAGATGAAATCTTCACACTTAGAGGCATCATGTATATTAATACAGATTACTGTTGAAATAAAATACTGAAACCTCAATTGATTACGTATTTTATAAAGTTAGCAAAAATACTCTAATAGTTACCATTTAATGAGGTGCAGGTTTGGAAACGAGAAGCTGCTTGGTCTCGGGGACTTGGTATAATCGCTAGATGTAAGGTGGTGCCTGCTACAAAACACAAGAATGTGTGAAAATACTCAAGATGTTGAAAGAAAAATAGATGAGTTAGACAAAATCCTTCCTGGGAGAGGTGTAACTGCTGATGCATTACAAGGCTAGTATGGGAAACGGGGAGATAAGTCAGTTGATGAAGCGCTTATACTAGCATGAATAAGCTATATATATATAAGCCTATAATAGCTTATACTAGCTCAGACCCCAAACCCCACACTGAAAAAGCCATATTGATGACACAAACCTGCAATCTCAGCACTGGAGAGACAGGGAAATACAGATTTCTGGAGCTCACTGACCAGTGATATTAGTCTACTTGGTAAGTTTCAGACCAGAAAGAGACATAGCATTTGAGGGACAGTACCCAAAGTTACACTCAGACACAAACATAGCGCTCATATTCACTCTGCAGGGGCTGCTCTAGCCTTAGCAGATTAACGCAGTGCAGGTTTTTGAGGGGCCAGGACACAAGAATTTGGCAGTGAATGTCTACTTTCAAGTTTTAACACAAATGTTCAGCAACTGCAATTCTCTGCACCGTTTTTATAACCTCTCTATTACTAATCACCCCTTCATGGGAGATTATACCTACCCCAAATGTTGATTCAGGAGTAAATATGGGTGGCTACTCTAGTGTATAGGGCCTAATAGAAGCCAAACAAATGACAGATTTCCTTTGTCCTCAGAAGATGATTTGTTCTTTCGTGTATCTATGTGCACATTAGGAAACATACTTTTTTTTTTCCCAGAAAATTCTCACCGTTTATGCCCGGCTAGTCTATAGGCCTCACTATGCAGACCAAGCTAACTTCAAACTCACAGAGATCCACCCGCCTCTGTTTCTTGAATGCTGAGATTTAAGGTGAGAATGACCAATCCTGGCCACCTTTATTATTAAATAAAGGACTACAGAATGGAATTATGGTTAGTGTAATATTTCAAACAATTTTTCCAACATCAAGAAGAATATTGATAACTACATCACCGTGAGGGAAGACCAAATGGATGCTTCATCATTAATATTAAAAAGATAAACAAGAGGTATGGGAAAATGAGTGGTATTAGAAATAGTGCCATGGAAGACAAACTGTAGATAAATTAAGAGTAAGAATACATCATTTAGGTTTATAATATTACCCAGAGGCCCTTTCTTTGCACTTACATAATTTTCAACTTTGATTTTCTCCATAACCAACACATTCCCGTTTCTGGCATGTATCAAGAACCTGTCCATGCTATACTCTGTAGCATTAAGATGTCACAGGTGAAATCTCTGCCTCTCCATGTCTCAGCCTGCTAGAAGGAAAAAAAAAAAAACACTTCTAAATAGTAAAGAAATACATTGAAGCATATTAGCAGGACAGAAGAATGAGCGTGAAGATCGAGGGTCGCTATGACTTTTCTGAGAAGGGATCAGGATCACAATCACAGGGATTGTGATTATGAACCTGAGCCCCAAAGTCTGAGTACTTGCTAGACAGCTAGGCAAAGTTGCGGTATCTAACTGTCATTTCCCCTACAGCCAGTGACCCATCCATCACTGCTTGTACAGACAGGCACGCAAGCACTCGTGTATAGCGTTCACCTACCCCTTCTCAGTCTCTTCTTGCTATTTTCAAGGAACTTCAATTATTGGTGGAAGAGACAGGTGACCTACTAATCAGAGGCATGATTTATATTGATTGTTGAGAATCTGGGAACACGAAGCAGCAAAATTCCCTTTGAGACAGGTTCTTGTCACTTCAGAGGCATCAGGACTCTGGTTTTTACAGCAGACCTACTGAGCTGAGATTAAGTGAGAGAGTCACTCTGACACTAGAGAGTCTCTTGGAACCCTCAGGGAGGCTTAATGAAACCTCAGAGGCACAGGGGATTCGTCTTCCTCTGCCCTCATTTCTGAAGCCATAGGGACCCGCTAAGTCAGAATCTCCAGTAACAGAGATTGAATTTGAGAACTGAGGAACAGAATCTGAGTTAATAGCATTCTTGTTAAAAAAAAAAAAAAAAATCACACTCATGTATATTTCCATTTGCATTTTGTCAGAACAAAATTTTTCTATTACTAGACATGCCCTTAGGGAATAATGAGGTTTGATATTTACCAAGGAAAACAATTTTTTTTTCCTCAATGTTATCAAATTAATAACGTTCTAACCCTCAAAGCTACAGGTTGTTAATTTAGTGAGATATTTTCAAAGTTTAAGTGTATCTAATTATAAATATTTAATGTTCACAGTTTCTTAAGACAAATGAGTCTTCTAAGCATTAAAAAGTAACTTCTAAAACTGTTAAAAGGGTTTTTCTCGGGCAGAATTGTTTATTTTCCTCTGTCCTTATTATTACAATTAGCTACATCAAAGGACAATAGCTAATTTAAAAGAGCAAGCAAAAGCAGGTCAAAATAATTTTGTTGTACAGATGACTAATTTTTAAGGAGGAAATTAGGAAAAATCTCATCATTAAAATTAGCCATCCAGATGGAGAGGTAACACGAGACGAGCTGTTAGTTATTATCTCTGCTGTGTCATTTAATTATTTTAGTGAGTCCTTTATTGTTTTTTACCCTGACACTTTAGGACGATGACCGCAAAGTCGTGGGTAACCATTTTAGTTATCTAGATCCAAAATTGAACTTGATGGGCAACATTTTGGAACAGTGCAGGATGTTTTGTCTTATTTTTTTGCCTTTGTTCTCATAAACTATATCGCCACGGGTACATTGCTTTTCACCGCTGTGTAAAATTTTACCACGATTCTGGCAACTTCAAGTCACACACAGTTCTCTGTTGTCCGTCGGCATCTGCGGTTTGGGAGTCGGGATTCGCTTCACTCAGTTTTCTCTTAGACTGCTATCAAGGCAGTGACTGGAAGTACTTTCATTAGCAAACTTGACCAGGGAAGAATTAAAGTCACATCCACCCTGGTTGTTGTGAAAACTCGTTTTCTTTCTGGATTTTTTTAAGTAAAAAAAATATTTTTTAAATTAAAAAGTCATCATACCACTTCCTCTTCCCTTCCTTTTTTCATTTTATCTTTATGAAATACTTTTATTAGTAACTAGAGTTCCATACAATGTACCTCAACAACACCCTCTTCCTAGTCTTCCCTGGTCCTCTTCCCTTTCTTTTCTCCAAGTTCTCCCATGTCTGACCCACTTCCTTCCTAATTGGTGGTCTGTTTTATTTTGATCACTATTGTTAGGTATATTTGTGTAAATATATACACACAACCTGTTGAGTCCATTTTATATGGCTTGTGTGTGTACGACTTCAGTAAAAGAGAATTCCTGTTCCCAAGGCCAGAAGAGTAAAAAGACTTGAAAGGAGATCAAGAAGAGTAAGAAAGAAGACTAGAAAGACTGTGAGACCCAGAAGACCATGAAGTCTGCTGTGAGATTTCCTATCTATGACAGGAAAGCTACACTCATGAGACCTCAGCAATATTGCTGCCAAAACAATACCCACACAGTGACAATATCAATATTTGTGCTAATGTAGCAGGGGGAAATTTCACATGCTCTCACACTTAGATGAAGTACCACAGGCAACTAATAACTGCTGAGAAAGGGAGAATGAGCCTCTTCTAGGGATGAACCTCATAATTCATCATCTAATACAGAGAGTTCATTTTGTTAAAGCTGAATAACCTGAGACTCACTTTCTAGCAGCTGTTCACTGAAGGCCACTCTCACGTATGGAGAGTCATTACAAAAGGTCACTGCCATATCCTCCTCTCTATAGACATCTGAGGTCAAGGCACTTTGTGTCTTCAAAGTCAGCAGGAGAATTTCTCCTACAGTCCTCTGAGACAGTCTAATATAATCTAACATGAACACGACCTGAAGTCCCACAGCTTCTGACAGCCAATGTCTTCACAGCGCTCTCCTCCTACCCAAAGAGAGGGGAGTTATATGGTAACCTGACTCATTAGAAGTTACTTCAAGGTATATCTACCAAAACCAAACCTCATTTTTCTTTAGCATCTTCTCTCTGTACTATCGTATATATCACTTGAGTCTAAGAAAAATCTATGCAAAAATATTAGTGGGAGTATTATTTTTATGAACAAAATCCAGCCACGGAAATTATTCAAATAATTTTTCTAAGTCACTGATAAGTTAATAGAACTAAAGAGAGTGCTCAATGATTAAGGTCATTTGTTACCTCTGAAGAAGACTAGATTTGGTTCCAAATACCCACACAGTGACTCAAAACCCTCTGTAACTGCAGTTCCAGGGGTTCAGATACCCTCTTCTAACATTCACAAGTACCATGCATGAATGTGCACATACACATATGCAGGCAAAATGCTCACGTACATAAAATAAATAATAAATAAAATTAACTACCAGCAAAATACAAAAGAGATACAAGTTCGTAATTTATTATCTATGTACCTATGTGTGTACAGGAAATTGTTAATAAGTTCCTATTAAGTTATACTGATTATCAATTGTCTGGTCCTCCTAATAATCAATCACAAAGCCATTTAATAATTAGGGTAAAACCTAAATGAACTGAACAAAGCAGTGAGTATTCACGGACATAAGTACAGGATAAAATTGTTTCCAGCATCACCTGTAGACCAATGCAAACTTTCAAGGAAACTTGGCTGTACAGAGTCATTGAGAGACTCAGCTTCTTTCCAACTTCTGAGTCATAGTACTCTAATCTGTTGGAACCACACCAACCCAGAGACATACCTATTTTCCCTAAAAGGGGGGAAGGGGAGTACCAAAGATCAAGGCAGTGATAACTGCTAAATTTTCATTAACTTTAAGTAGTCACCAAGTCACTAGGAGCAGCAAAGAAGCAATAAAGGAAGATCACTAGATGTACAACTTAAGGCCAAGATAAGGGTAAAAATGCACTGGAGGATGTAACTATCCTGCAGTAATGGTAAAAATTATGAGAGTTCCAGACTGAGAGGAAAAAAAAAAAAAAACTGCAGGTTATGTCCTGGATCATTGCATTATACTGGGAATCCCGGCTACTGGCTCACAGCTGGGGTGTAAGTGCAAACTCCATTGAAGCATGCTCATTTGATCACTTACCAGCCAGAATTTTATGAGTTTCTCACATAAACCTTCCAAGGTCTCTGTGATGAATAATCAGAGGATACTGTTTTCCAGTACTGCTCTCTTAAGCATCAGAGGCTGTCCCTAATGTTTGTTTGCTGCATGAAGTCACTATATAAGTATTTCCTTTCCTGGTTGAATATGAGACTATTTCTCTCTACAAAAATAATGTTAGCACTCTTCTTTTTTTAATATAACTGTATGAAATTCTCTTTTTGAATATTCATGGCTTTTAATTTTCAAATTCTTAATTTCCCAAATTGTGCCTAATTGTGATTTACTGAAGTATTATGCTCTTGTTTTTACAAGTCTCATTTGGCTTGTTACAGGCCATATAAGGAAAATTCTATCTCTAGATGCAAAATGTTGTTTTGAACAAATTATATCCTTTATAACACAAGTTTCTAGAAGAACTAAGCAGAAAGATTTTTTTTTTCTCCCTGACACAGCAAATTTGCATCTTCATCAATTTGCATATTTAGCTTCTTGGAATCAACCGCACATCTACACACATCCTGAGTAACTGCTGTAGTTGGGATGGACTGCTGTCTCATGCAGCGGTGTGTACTCTAAACAGTCCTGTGCCCATCAAGAGTATTTTCAAATATGAAAACACAAAGGCATTATGTTTAGGGTTATAGGTCAGACTCAAAAAAAAAAATGAATAGAACTGAAGGAGGGAGTAGCAAAAGCCATTGTAAACCTATCTGTGACACCTGTGTACACACACAGCACACTGTATCGGGCTGCTCTGAGAAGGCTCAGGAACAAACGAGCATAGTGAATTTGGCAAGTCTCATAGTCTAGTCTTCTAGATGATGCTGGGAGGAAAGGAGTTTGGGTCCGTAGACAGATGAAACTGAAGTTCAAAACAGGCTAAATACTTCGCCATGAGTGCTCATCAAGAGTCAGAGCTGGGAATCTCGTCCTCACCAAATTCATTTCTTCAAAAGCATTTAAATGTAATGCACCATTCATAGGTTCTTTTGGAGATTATAATAATCATCTCGTGGTCAACTACTCTACACAGTGTACTATTATTAAATACTAATATGAAACTTATTATTACAGTGAAAATAGGCTTTTGTTGGGATGTTATTAAGCAGATGACTATGTAAAGAAACAGACACGCTTTTCATCCCCTCCTTTCCATGCCTTCACACTCCAACTCCTGCTTTACTCTCTGGGTTCTAGAATGCCACACCCTCCTTTCAAACTATACCCCTTTTAAGACTCAGATCAAGCACAGCCTCCAGGGGCCCTAAGGATTTCAGTGTGCTGCCCAACCCTCACATACTATAGATTTTATAATTTGACCTTCACCGCATGTTTGTTTTCCCAACTTGACAAAAGGCTTCTATCTGACAATGAATATAATCTATAATAGACTTATATACTGAATACTATAGCCCCTTGTGCAGAACCATGTAACAGATGTTCAATAAATACAAGTTTGCTTATCAATTAATTAATTTTCAGATCTGTTCATTTTATCTTAGTGAGTATTTTTGCCCCCGTGTGTGTATGTATACCACATTCATGCTTGGTGCCTGCAGGTCAGGCATTCGAGAACCCAGGGAGTAAGACAGGAGCTTGAATGTGAAGGCATGGAAAGAAACAGATGAGAAGAGTGTCTGCTTCTTCACGGAGTCATCCACTTAATCACATCGCAAGGTCAGAAGAGGTCGGAAGGACCTCAGAAGAATTGGAAGTTACAGATGGTTGTGAACCACCATGTTTGTACTGGAAATCAAACCCTGCCCACCTCTGCAAGAGCAACAGGCGCTCTTCACCACGGAGCCATCTCTCCAGTCCCTTCTTAATCAATTGAGTAATGACAAATATTTGTATGAAACCGGAAATGATACACTGAGTTTACATAACATTTGACTGAATGTATTACTTGCCGTGTAATACAACCTAAACTTAAATACGTCCACATTGCTTACCGCTTCCAAAAATAAACTTACGGATATCCTGCCGTTCATTACTACAGTTTTAAAAGTCAAGGTTCTAATTTCAATTGTTCAAGACCCAAAAGTTACCTAAACACTATAATAATTATGACATAGATTTCTTTAGTATTAACTTCTTAAGAAGTCTCAGAAAGTCCTCTCCATAAAAAGTTCCAGGGGCATTGGAATGAAAGCTAAATTTTCCTTCTGGTTTCTAGAAGGCTCATCACGAACGCTGAGCAGACGATAACCCCTAAAATAGCACTACTCAATCTACTCGTTTTTAATGCCAGGCATTTGAAAATGGAATATTTTTATGCGCTGAACCAATTTGATTTCCGTGTATGATTTGCCATTCACATTTTTTTTTCATTTTCCACTGAAGTTTGATTTCAATAGTGATGATACATAATGGCAAACATGTGAATGAAAATGATTTAGAATTTCAGTCATTGTTACTCTAGACAGAAACAATATGCTACTACGAAATTTTGTTATTAAAATTTACCCTGTGCTAACATTAGGAAGAGAAGAAACTGGCTTTCTTGATTACACTTATTAAAGTAGCCAGGGTCAGTGTTGACAACCTTCTGTGGTTGCCTTCTCCCAGACTAGAGATTTCCAGACTGCAGATGCACTGGAACGTTTCATTTTTTGTTGTTGTTTAACTTTCATCCTCTGAGCATAGTGAAGACCCTAAAATACATGCTCTCCTTAAGTGTTAATAGGATAGTCCTTGCAAGTGTGCTGATAATTAATGCTAATTTCATGAATGATCAGGAAAGAGCCTCTACTCTACCATGATACTTGGGAGGAAATGCTACCGAGCAGACGGATCACACCCCATCTTAAATATAAGTTGTATTGCTCAACTTATAGAGTTGTCAGAGAGTGCTGCATTTTCTCTACCGTGCCATCCTCAGATCTAGAGGACCTGAATACCAAGGAGACCCTAATTCTGAGCTCCTAGAGGAAAGAGACAAATCGCTCTGGGGCTCAGAATCATTACAATAAGTAGCACTTTGTAAATTGTATTGAATGCATAATACTTATCGACTGACTTCACTAAGTTTTTCACACACATTATCTCATTGAGACGTTGCAAAGAGGAAAAGTGGAAGTTTTCAGGTCCCGTTGTGATTGGGGAGTTCTTGCTTAAAACTTTGAGCTTTAGCCTACACCTTTTACACAGTAGTTTCCTTCCTACTGTCTGTTAAGTGTCTTTATTCAAAATAATTTCTTTCTACGGGACACAGTTTCAACACTCATTCTGCAATGTGTATCAAACTATAGGGGCCACATTTTCAAAAGCTGCCACTGTATTGGGTCATATCAAGTCACTCACCTATAACCAGTGCGACCTCGTGAGTTGCCTCTACCTGCCGCCTTCCCTAGAGACCATTTGAATCTTCAGAGACTACTGTGGTTTTTAATCCCAGAGCTTTAGGTCAACATGCTCTCTAATTAAAGTGAAGCTCTACTGTCCTTTGAAACTCTTTGCTCTTTCCTACATAAAGGGCCTTAACATCATCTTCAGCACTAAGCTGTAGGTCCTAACCTCATCTGAATTCTCATCCCTGTGTCCCTCTCTCACAAAGGACATGTATGGCATTCCACAGCTCCTGCTGTTCCTCTTCCAGGACTCAGCCACAGTGGTCCCTTCCTCCATCCATTCAGCTTTCTTCCTCATCGGCAAAGAATCATAGGCCTATGTATGGTGCAGCTTCTCTAAAAAAAAATAAATAAATAAATAATAACTTTTGAAAATATCTGTCTCCACCTCCCAAATAAATTATACTTTTGAACTCAGTATTCCCAAAGTGTAGTTGTTCTTTAAAAATGCAATGAGTTTGGGTGTCAAATTGTAATACAAATAGTGTCTTTTTCAGCTCACCCAGACGAAGCCTCAGGAGTCAAGCCAGTAGGGTCAAGCCATCCATAGATACAGGTGAGCAACGGTGAGATGTGAAGTTAAAGTCTCTACTCTTCTGGCTCACCGTTTTCTTCCTTCCTTACCTTGACTCTTCATAAATAACTAACTCTGAACATCGCTGGCTTTGGCACCCTCCTCGTAGGGTCTGTCCTCCTTAAGGTCGTTCTACAACGTGCATAGATTTTTCCCTTCTCCATTCCACTCAAAACCAGCAAATAGAGAAGTGACCCCCTGGCTCTTACTCCATCAGCCTGGCTCTGAGAAAACATTCTCATTACGCTGGCAATGACTTATATCAGCTCCGTACTTCTTCATTCCTGACAACCGCTGTATCCTTAATGAGGATGCTTGGAAAGCCAAGGCTATGCCAAAACAATGTGTTGCTTGCTCCGTATTTTCAGAAATGAAATATTTCTGGTGAACTATTTCATCGTCACATTCAGATGAACTAATTAGAGTCATGGAAATTTTTCTTATGTCCAAGAACATAAAAACGCCCCGAGGTTTGACCTTGGAGTTGTATTTCCAAATCCCATACGATGATATACTTTGTTTTGTGAAGAGACATGACATTTCTTGAGAGCTCTGGGCTTCTTTGTGAGCTCTGTGGTCCCATTCAGTTCCTAATAGAATGCAATGATGCTGTTAAATCTTAATTCATAGGTAAAGAAACTGGGCCTCAGGCAAGGGAAAGTAGATACTCATATTCTCCCAAGTAAGTAATAAACCCAAAATTGGACCCCAGGTCCCATCCATAGTCTTCATTCATGCTGTTTATCTTGGCCCACTAATAGAAATAGCTCAAAATAGTAACAGTCCAAACAGTTGTTTGGACATTGTTATGTGTAAAAATACCAAGAGCACAGCCTATCACTCACTTTCTAGTAACAGAAGCTCTGTGAATAGGAAGTTTATTTCGTATTTCTATGGCCAGTGTGACTAAAACTGCAAGGCATGCAGTTGCCTGCAGTAGGTACTGGTGGTCCCTAATTTCCCCAAATCCTAGAACAAGAGCCTAAGTTTGTGCTAGCTTCCACGGTCAAGACTATGGTTTATTGGTAGAGAATGAAGTCATTGATCTCATGAACCATTAGTTCTTTGAGAATTTTGTACAATAAATTTTAATCTTGCTCACCTCCCCCCTGACTTTTTTCAGTTCTATTTCTCTTCCTGTTCTATACAACTTTGTGTTTGTTTTTTGTTTTTTTTCACATCAAGGACAACTTATTTTTCCCAAACATTCTTGGATGTGTGGCCAGCTTATCGGGGCTACACTTGTAGATAAAACTGATGCTTTGCTTCTCAGAGCTAATGGTCAGCAATAGCTCCAGGCTCGCGGTGATACCGCATGCCCAGTTCCCCTCCCCATGATGGGATGTGGTCCTGTTTGGGCTTGCGCAGATCTTGTGTATACTGTCACAGAGACCGTCTATTCATATGAATAGCATGAATCTTAAAAGTCAAGAACGTTCTAGTATCTGGTCAATGGGAGTTGTGTCAAGAAAAAGACGATAAGAGAAAGGTACAGAAAGTTAGGCAAAGGTGGCTGCTGATCCTTGAGAGAGCAGGAAAGTTGCTTGTCCTCAGAAGTCTCCAGAAAGAGAGGCTTGTCAACAATGTCATTTTATCTCAATGTGAGCTGAATCTTATTCCTCTTTCTTTTTATTATTTGACAGTTTTGTAAATATATATAATGTATTTTATAATCTTTATCCTCCATTACCCACTCTCATCTCTCTCCCACCCTCTATGAATCCCTTCTTCTTCCCTAAAAGGCTCCCTCTTACATTCTTGGTTTTTATTTTATTTTATTATTTTATTTTATTTTATTTTAATGGTCCACTGAGTTCTATTAGCATTTCTTACATAAACATGAATGGAGAATTACTGACTAGAGCCTGGGAAATTTATCAGTGCTATATCACTGAAGAAAAATATGTCTTCCTATCTCTCAGAAGATGTTAACTGTCTATTAACCTATTACTCCTCATGAGTCCCTCTGCCTCCCGTGACACAAGGTTGACAGTCTCGATCTTGTTTAAGTCCTGTGCAGGTCACCACAGTTACTGTGAGTTCATAAGTGAAAACAGAAGGCAAAGAAAAACGTGGAACAGAAGGGTGGGTCGGGAAGAAATCAGGTAGTAATAACAATTAAAGAATAAGTTACACATTTTTCTGAAAGTATACCAGGGATGTGTGTGTGTGTGTGTGTGTGTGTGTGTGTGTGTCTGTGTGTGTCTGTGTGTGTGTGTATGTATGTATTGCTACCAAAATTTGCAAGCCACTATTGTAAGTGTAGCAATGGGTCCAAGTTTGTACTAAGATCTAATTGTCAAGGTTTCAATACTTGGGCAACTCTTAATCTCTGTCTATATGACCCCTTACAAAAGCATCTGTGAAAACAGTCTCCATAGCATCTTGGCACCCAAATGTGTCAGTGTCAGGATGAGAAGAACAGAATGATTTAGGTAATTGAGGGTTTTCCTGACAGACACTAAATATTATGCTGAATGAAAATAAAGCCATGCTAAAGTCTTAGAGTGAGAGAGAGACACAGAGACAGAGAAACAGAGAGACAGAGAGACAGAGAGAGACGGAGACAGAGAAACAGAGAGAGAGATCTTTCTCTATATATGGACATATGCATCCTGATGCTGGACTAAATCTCCCTATCTGCAGCACTATAATACCCAAATTCCCTCTTCTCTCCTTCAGTCTGACTCCATTTAATGCTTTCTGCCTGTTAGTCTTAGGGACTGCCAGATAATGATACTTCCACCAGGTCATCTCCAACTCAGCCAAAATTACAAATAGCCAAACACCAGAGTTTAGCAATCCAGTGGGGTTGTTTTCAGATAGGTCCTCGGACTTTTATAGTCAGTGAGCACATCGGGAGCAGTGAGCACAGCCTTATGCTAGAACTGCACCTGATCTTCACTGAAGAAAATGGCGGTGACTGTGGCTCCCGATGAGTAACTGGAAAGAAGGCAGGATTAAAATGGATTGTTGAAACACAAGAAATCAGGGGATGGGAGAGTGATGAAGCTCATTGCTAAGCAGGGAGCTGCCAAGAACTGACACTACCCTGCGCCGGCGATGTTCCACTCCCCCACAAGGTGAGTGTGACATTCTGACATACCTCTGGATTTCTTTATCAGGTTTTTTTTTTTTTTCCTACTTGAAGGCAACTGATTATCATGGCATTTATTTTTTAAATTATTTATTGTACACGTGCAGGTACATGCATGGCATGATGTGTATTTGAAGGACAGATCACACCACTCATGAGTCCTAATCTACACCCCCCTCATTGAGGCAGTATCTCACTTCTAGCTCCTGCTGTGCTGAATACTCCAGGCAAGCAGGGCCACAAGCTTCAGGACAGCTTTCCCCTCATGGCCACCCATCTCACTGAAGGAACACTGGTCTTGCCAATGCACACCACTACCTCTGGCCTTTTATGTGGGTTCCAGGGATAGAACTCAGGTTGTCAGGCTCACACACTTACAAACACTTTCTCTGGTGAGTCATCTCCCTGGTCCATACTGTGGTATTTGTTTAATGCTGTTCACCAGGAGCTTCTGGTTCTCTATCACAGTCCATGGTACGACCTGTTTGTTTCTTGTCCTGTCATCTTTGGTGGAGGTAATGTATTATACCTCCAGGTAGAAACTGTAAAAATCAGTGCAGAGGAATAGGGACGTGACTCATTTGGTAGATTATTTGCCAAGTATGCATTCGGGGCCTGGGTTTGATTCTCAGAATTACGGAAACCAACTCTGGTGGTGTGCATGTGTATTTGCAGCCCTTGTGAAGGGCAAACAGAAGGGTGGTCAGAAGTTCAAGGTCATTCTTGGCTACATAGAGAGTATGAGACCAACCTGGATCAAAAAAGAAAAAAAAAATGAATACAGAATTTACATTTTCTTTCCACCTATATTGGCCAATGACAAACTCCAAAACAGTGTAGGCTGCATTGTTCTTAACCATAGAATGATGGCACATGAATCAGGGTCTCCTGAAAATCTCCAATGGGCATGTCACAAATAAGAAACAAACATTTGTGACTGAAAGCCAATAATAACCCAGGGCTGTTTGTTACCACAGCATACCTTACATGAACTGCACTTAAACAAAAATATATTTTATTTATTTTTATTTTAACAATCTGTAGAAAAATAAGATAATTTAAATATCTAATCTATATTCAAGTTATCTCAATAAATCATGCAAATGAAGTTAATACTACATTTTTCCTATCAATTGTAACAAACTAAAGTTTACATACAAGTATCATCTCCCAAAGCTATGCCATGTTTTGTATGTATTGTATTTACTAACCTAATTGAATATAACTTCCGTATAAATGATCATTTTAATGAAAAATTCATATTGGAATCTACGTAATTTGAAAAATGAAAGTCTAATTTCTAAATCATGGAACCAGTGTATTACTACCTCCTTCAGGAACCCCAGTGTTCTTTTTCTACCTAAATAAATAAGTAGTGAGCTGGAGAGATTAGCTCAGTGGTTAAGAGCACTTGCTGCTCTTGCAGAGGATCTGGGTTCAGTTCCCAGCCCTGAAATGGCAGCTCAACCATCTGTAACCCTAGTTCTAGGGAATATGACACCCTCTTCTGGCCTCCGCAGGCACTACACACATGGTACACTTCCATACATGAAGTCATACACTCATACACATAAAATTACAATAATAAATCTTTTGTTTGAAAAATAAAGAAGAGTCATGTTATATTTATAAGCAAACGCTGAGTTGATCATATTGAGATCTTTTTTTTAAAAATCAGGACATATTATGAATACAGCCATATAAAATAAAATAAGGTGTATTTCCCTGAATGCACCTTAAAAGGATTGATCAATTTAGATGATGTTTGAAAGAGGTAGACACAACCACAGTCATTCTCATCAACTAGGAAGAAAATCAAAGTGTTAGTTACTAGTATCATTTCTCTCACTGAGGATAACAAAAATGGTAGAAAAGTATTTGTTTTAATTTTAAAAATAATAAAAAATGTAATAAGATAATGTAGAATTTTCTAATTGAAGCCTAATGCAGTCAGAGAAAAAAGATGAATTTGGCATTTCAAATTAAAATTAAAATTCGTTTAACTGAAGAGATTGAATTATTTAGGTAAAAGTGCATTAAAATAATTTATCTTCTGTAGATTACTGGTGCTGTCAAACACCAGGATTCCAATTTTGAAACCCTAGTTATCCAGGCTCCAATTTCAACCTTCAAACACTTGAATTAAAAGGAAAAAAAAAACTTAAATGGCTGTATTTTATGTAAGTAGACACTGTTGAAAAGAGAAGTCATACACTAGAAAATGGAAAGTGAAGAATTACAGATTGACAAGCTGACTGAGTTTATAATGCATAGTAGAAAGACTGGGAGAATACAATGCACGGGAGAGTGGGTCATAAGGAGCAGAATAAAGACTTTGAAGATTTCATTAGCTCTCAGAAATAAAGATCTCTTTATAAATCAAAGCACATTTTTTCTTAGCAGCATACAGATGCAGTAAAAAATTATAAATATATATGTACGTATATATATCTACGCCTGTGTGTATATATGTGTATATATTGGTGTGAATGTGTGTATGTGTTTGTGTATGTGTGTGTATATATGTGTATGTGTGTGTAGATATGTTTGAGTATATGTATGTATAATAGAAATGCTTAATCTCCTCTGACTCATAATTTCTTATCTATTAGCCCTCAGGTGAATACTATACAAACAGGTGCTGGGCATATCATGGACTCTGTTGCAACATGAAATAATTCTAACACCAGTGTTTCTTTTGTACCATATCATGCTGAGCTCATCAAATCTTGAGTTCCAGCTACTATCCTGCCATTTATAAATTATTGGGCTTTGTATTATTACTCATCCTTCCTGGACCCAAGTTTCTTTATCAAGCTGTGTGCAATAAACATTAATAGAACTGAGTATATGACATATATATTCAGAATCAACTTCTTCAATGTATATCCCAATTCTATAGCCCCATTGTACGGTAATAGACCCTGTGTGCAGATTTGTTGGCTTGGAGTCATAATTCTGGCCCTGACTATGTGGTGATGTGCAAGTTAGTTCAACTCCCTCTGCCTTAGTTTCCTCCTGGATAGAATGAAGACTATTATAGCATCAAATTTTAAAAGCTATTTTAAAAATAGATAAGAACATAAATAAAATATCTGTAAAGTGGCATCAGCAAATATGTAGAGAATAAACATAAGAAATGATACATTTATAATAGCAACATGAAACATAAAACACAGTAATAAATCTAATTTCAAAAGTAATGTTTACACAAACACTATGCAATATTTAAGAGAAATTAAATTACACCCAGATAGAAGTATACATAATGTTCTTGTTTCAGAAGACTCACCAACAATTATCTCCAAATTGATTTAAAATTTCAGTGTAAGCTTCCTCAAATATGTGTGTGTGTCTATTTTTTAACTTAAAAACATTTTCTAAATTATGAACAATAACTAATACTTTCTTAAAGAAGCAAAACAAGTGTGGAGAATTTGTGAATTTTCCAATGACACTCTTTAGTAATTCAAACAACGTAATACTGATAACAGGTGTGAACAGGGCCCAGAAGACGAAGTTAAGAATTAAGCTACTGTATGACGTATACAACAGCAAAAGCGAAGATCTACAAAAGCAGTAATACTGGAAGTGTGGAAGAACTGGAACCATGCACACGATTGATGATAATACACGGCGATCGAGTGTAATAAAAGGAGAGGGTTTTGTTTGCTCGCTTGTTAAGTGATGGCGACTTTATATTCAGTGATCTCTATGACAACTGTTCATCAAGCTGTACCCGTGATTTATTCTCTGATCTCTGACACCACATAAATTAACCAACAAACAGTTACTGGAAGATTAACCTACATAATTTAAGATACTACAGAGAATTCAAAGCAAGGTAGACTTCATCTCTTCCTGGGGAACTGTGAAAATGATGGGAAAGCAAATCACATAGCTGTACTTGAAAAAAAACAAAGTGTATTATCAATCTCACGTGCTAAACAGCTGTACCAACTTAACACTTGGGAGAGAGAGCTGGGAGACAGTGGCGTAGCTGGGATCTGGGTAATGAATGCTTTCTGGAGAGTACGGCTTTATAAGGTTATGAGGAATGTTGAGGGGTGGGGGACCAACAACTAACAGGTATATGGATGAAATGCTCAAACTGTCCTTGAGTGAATGAACGTTGGGTACACATTTTGTGTAACTAAGGAAAGTGAAAACAGCTGGTGATTTTGAAGTTAATACACGATGTGATTTGCTCATTTGAAGATTGTATCACTCATTCCTGTCATAACGTGTAGCTTAGTCTAATTCTGATTTGAATTGCAGTTCATTCTTTTTATGATTTTTTTGATCACATATATAGTAACCAGCCTAATCAGACTCACACATCAACAAGCAGCTATCTTTTCTAGGACATTCTAAGACAGTAGAGTTTTACAGACAGTTAACAATAAATAGCTGTGCGTCAAGCCAATAAATCATCAATTAATCAATGCAGACAGGTCTTAAGAAGAGACAGAGGGTAGGCAGGATGGCTGACAACCTGATTCAATCCCTAAGACCTATGTTAGGAAGGGAGAGAAACAACTTCCACAAGTTCCCCTCCAACCTCCACATGTACAATGGGCATATGTGCACACAAATAAATAGAGAAAGAAGGAAGCATAATAAAAAAATAAAGTAGAGACATAATGATAACATATATCTAGAGTTGAGAAACATAAATGAGATCATACATTAATAAATAGATGCTTGTATTTTAGACCATCATAACAAAAACCAAATGCTGTAAGTAGTTCTATTTAATAATTGTAGATCATGGAATGAAAAGGAGATAATTGGAAATAAGGGATTTCTTTTTTTAAGTAGAGCAAATTCCTGAGGAACACAGGAGAAGGAAGGCTTTGAGGCTCTGGGGCATCTACAGAACTTAAGATAAGTCCAAAGAGCAAGGGATGGACTGATGCAGTATTGGAAGTGGGGGTGGATAGTAACCTCACCATGACAGTGTTTGCTTTCTTGGAAATTAGTAGATACATCTCCTAATATAATTATTTTGAGAAGTCTCAGGTGAAACATGTGCCATCTGAAGAAGCAAATTCAGTACACTCAACCAGTTAGATGTGTTCCTCTTCTAATCATTACTGCTGATATTATTCTAAAAGGAAGGATGCAGCATTCATTTTGCTTTTGGCTTCTATACAACTTTATAATTTTTAAATGTTTTTATTTTTCTTGTCTCATACAACTTATACAGTACATCCCGACCCCCCTCCTCCCCTCACTCCAACCCTCTTGCTCCCCCACATCCCCTCTTCCCCAGATCTACCCACATCACTACCCTCAAATATCCATCTACTTCTCCTCAGAAAAGAACTGTCCCCCAGGGTTACCACACAATCAGGGCATGGCACAGCAAGATGGAACAAGTCCAAGCACCAATCCCTACACCAAGGGTGGGCCTGGCAACCTGGCAGGAGCAACAGGGTTTCAAGGGCAGGGAAAAGGGTCAGAGACACCCTCACTCCACCATATAGGAGTTTTTCAAAAACATCAATCCAGATAGCCATAAGATGTATTTAGGGGATCCTGCAGGTTTCTTGTCTGTGGCTTCAGTCTCTGTGAGCCCCTAAGAGTGCTAGTCAGTACACACTATGGAGCTCGTTCTTCTGGGGTCCTCAGCCCCCTCTGGTCTCCACCACCCCTCCTCTCCCTCTTCCGTGGGGTTGCCTGATCTCTGCACGACGTTCGGCCCTGAATCTCTCCATATGCTCCTCTCTGGTGCTGGAGGGGGCCTCTCTGGTGAGGATTGGGCTGGGTACCAATCTATGAGCAGATTAGAAATTGTGTCTGGGTTATCCAGTCTCTAGTTTCAGGCCTGCCCCTGCAGTTTCAGGCAAAGGTTCCCTCCTTTGGCATGGAGTTCTGCCTTTCCATTGTCAATGAGGATCTTGCAAGGAGGACAAGCTGTGGGTCAGAGTTTTTGTGGCTGTGATGGGGTTCCAACCGTATCACCGGAAACCTTTCCTGAACACAGAAGATGGCCTGTTCAGGCTCCTTATCTCCAATTACTAGGGTTCCTTGATGGGATTTCCCTCACAGACTCCTGTGAATTTGCAACTTTATAATCTTTACAGTGGTTTGGGGTATGTTTCAATGAAGAGACATTACCATACAGTTTTTATGGAACAGAGCTGTGGTATTCCTTTCCCTCCACTTGAGCAAGCTGTATCTCCTCTCTGCCCACCAGTGCGGATCTCACTAACCAAGCTGGTGTGGTCAGGAGGCTCGGAGCACTAACTCATGCTACATATACGTACTATAATAAGATTTCATATCATCTTTCCACTTAGAAATTATCAGATCATAACAGAGCACAAGAAGCCTTGTGTTTTACCTACATAACACGCTTTTACATGACTCTGGCAAATGCTACTGTATATAACAGTATTAAATTGCCTATGCTGATTAAGTTCCAATAAAAATTATCTTTCAGAATATATCATCTTTCTCCAATATTTACCATCTTAGATTCTTGGAATACCATACCCTGTGGGATAACGTTCTTCCTTCTGTGAAAGGCAAACGCATGATCTTCTATCACGCCCTCCAAAGCAATTACTCCAGAACCTTAGAACTAAAATAACAAGAAGAAACAGTTCGTACCATGTTACATGGGCTAGAATGGGGCCATCCGAGGGAAGCTGAGTGTGCAACCACACATGGATACTAGGTCTAGAAATAAGTCAACAGTTAGCCAGGGTGTTACAAAAGTGAATGTCATCGAAGCTCCTCTGGTCAACGTGGAACTGACATTAAGCCAAATGAGCAGCAGCAGACAGGGTTCTGGCAGGGAAAGCACATGTTTGTGTGCTGTGTCTTCAGCTTTCTTAGGACCCAGCATAGTACCCACAGTCAGTAATTACAATATCATAGCTATGCAAGTTTCTAAATGTCATAAGTCTAATTTGTATTCACCTAATTAGTCGCCGTATTATAGACTACTTTTTCATCAATGTTTTGGTATAAATAAATAAGGAGTTATTAGAAACAGAAGCATACTGCCTCCAGGTAATTTCTGAGATCATTTATATGCCATGTTTTCTTCCAGGTCAAGCATTTTTTAATGTAATTATTCATAATATGTATAGCAAGAGTTCCATTTATTATGCTCCATAAATAAGCCAGGACATATTCTATTAAACACAAAGTTTTAAGGTATAAATTATCCTCAGTTATTAGTAGAAAAGGAGTAAGCATCACCTTCCGGGTTGTTTAGAATAGCCCATTCCGTCCAAGGCAGCGCGAGTCTGCTCTAAGTACACCGCTATGTATGTAGAGGGTACCTCTCTTTCTGTCCCCTCTTCTCTTTTCTTGGCTACTATTATTTGATAGGTGCTGTATGAGGGAGGATTTGGTGTTTGCTTGATGTGTCAAGAGTAGAGAAAGTCCTGCATTTTCAAATAAATGTCAGAAATCCTTTCCTCACAAGCGAAGTGAGCATTGGAAATGAACTCCGACCGTACATGAAACAGATAAACAGATCGCATCTGCACACATTAATGCTTTGATTTCTAAATGACCAAAAAGTGTCCATTAGTCATCAATGAGAGATAATCCCCAGGAAAGCCCTGATCTCAGGTTTATGTGCACCCCTGCTGTGCTGACGTTCAAACCTCTGAAGACATTTGCTTTCCTCATGTAGTTGGGATCTGCAACTGAAAAATGTAATACATATGTAGCTAGCCATTTCTGAGAGGCACAATGGGAACACTCTGTCCCCTGTTGGAGAGGTGGGCAACCCTTTCTGGTGAAAACTGGGGATTTGGTCCATAAAGGATACCAGCTTTGAAATATTCACCCTAAAATCTGGAATGGTAAGACTTCCTCTCCAAAACATGAATACTGAGACAAAGTCAAAGAGCAAATTCCAATTGCATTGTCTGAAACTGTATTTTGAATAATGCCCGGTGTAGAATTAATGCGCCTCTGTGTTACATGATTCTAAAAAGAGTTGGCGTCTGATTCTGTAAAGTATGGAGATGGCTGGAGACTTTGCAGAAGATGGAAAGCTCTCTGAGAATCAACCGCTGAGATTCTCAAATCCCAGCCTTCAATGAAGTTTTTATTTCCCCTCAAAACTTGCTCAATTCATTCCAAATCATCTTGAGCTTTCTAACAATTAAAGTCAGGAACAATTTAGTGGAAAGAGGTAAGAATGCTGTTAAAACTTTCAAGACAACAACATATTCTGCAGACGTCAGGAAGCAGTAGGTGCAGTCAGGACCAAACTCACTTGAGCCCTCACCTTGTCCCATCCCACACACTGGCGGGGAAGAGGCTGCATCTCTGCTGTTGCTCATCATTGCCTAATGGAAGTTCCAGTTCTAAAACAAGAAAGAAGCTGGGCAGAGATAACATATAAAGAGAAAAAAAGAAAACTAATGATGGTTAGAAATGTATTTTGCTCTGGCAGTTGTGGTGAATCATGCCTGGAATCCCAGCACTTGACATACTGAGGCAGGAGGATTGAAATGAGTTCTGGTCAAATCTGGGCTATATAGAGAATTTCAAGACAGCCTGGGTTGTAGAGTGAAACCTCACCTTAAATTATTTTTAAAAATCACCTGGTACTCCAGGTGGTGGTAGCACATGCCTTTAATCCCAGCACTCAGGAAGAAGAGGCAGATCTCTGTGAGTTCAAGGCCAGCCTAGTCTACAGAGTGAGTTCCAGGACAGCCAGAGTAACAACAGAGAAACCTTGCCTAAAAAAAAAAATCACCTGGTGATAGTGGTACATGCCTTTAATCTCAGCAAAGAGGCAGAGGCAGGGGGATCTGGGGAATCTTTGGGTTTGAGGTCAGTTTGAACAAAACATACAAAAGTTGGTAAAATACTTGTAAAAGTATTTTTTTGGAAAAAAAAATTCTTTACTCTCAAGATTTTTTCTATGTGTATATTCCAGATTCAAATTTTAACTAAAATTACACAGAAGTAATTCTCTGCCATTATCTAAAATCTCCCTTGTTTTGTTTTTATCTAAGTGGAACTTGGGTATATTGTCAGAGTCCTTTAGAGAAACGCAACTAATAAGTGAGAGAGAGAGAGACAGAGAGAGAGAGAGACAGACAGACAGACAGAATTAATTTATGGAATTGTCTCATATGAGGCTAGCTTGTCCAAGATGTGAAAATCAGGGTGGAGAGTCAGAAAAGAGTCAGCGTAGCTACAGAAGCACCCAGATCCTAGAAGGATAGTTGACCAAAAACTGAGAACTCTTCATTTGCCAAGATAGTGCACAAAATTAACCACCAGCTTGGTTCTTCATACACCTGGGAGGTGATATGTTTTGTTTGTTTTGTTTTGTTTTCCTAGACCTCTTTCCTTCAAGGGGCTTAAGCGTGAGCATCCTTGGTTTGTGGGAGAAACCTGAACTTGGAAGTTGGAACTGCTTCAATGCTAGTTATCATAAACCTTATTTCTTCAAAGATTCGTTGGCATTTATTGAGTTTCAGGATTCTTATTATTTTTTTCTTTCATTCTTATACATAATCAGCATTTCTTAAACCTCAATTTTCCCCTTTTGAAAAAAAATTTCATCTATTTGTGATAATTTTTGGTGATTTCTAATCATCATTAAATTTTGATAATAATTGTATTTGATTATAATTCATGTAATTACTTTCTCATTTTATTTATTAGCTAATATAATTATATAGATAATTACATATTATTTATACATAATACATGCATATTATCATTATGTATAAATAATATATAAATATAATATATAGATATGTAATTATAAAACATTTTTGTTAATGTAATTATATATATATGTACATATATATAAAATTAACTTCATTTTGAAACATCCATTGTTCTTTTTGGCATAGCTAAACACACTCAAATATCAAAGCATGGTGTCAGAATTGCTACCAAAATATGAGAATTTATTGCATCTCATCAGACCCATGATGACACTTTCTGTTTATAAAGATACTTCCTCCTCTAAGAACAGCTTCCTGGATATTTTTAGAAGCCTTAGAAAGCAAAGGTCAGTAACACATAAGAATCTAGAGTGCAGAGAGGTCATCAGTAACAAGCTTCTTATCTTCCAGTGGGCCCCTTGACCCCTGAGCACAGGAGGACCAGCGTATGTTTGGGCTCTTGTATGAGTTGCAGCATCATTGCTATGACAAAATATCATGTCAAAAAATTCAAGAGGCCTAGAAAGTTCATCTGGTAAAATATTCACCTTGTCAGCACAAGGACCAGGGTTCAGTACCCAGTACCCATGCAAAACAACAACAATAACAATAACTGGGTTGACTAAGGTGGCACTTGCTTGTAATTCCATTGTTGAAGGGTGGAGACAGGTAAATCCCTGGGACTTGCTGGCCAGCCACACTAGCCTACTTGCATCCTGTCTCAAAAGAGGTAGATGGCACCTGAAGAATGATACTGTAGGAGGAAGTAAGGCCTCTTAAGAACCAGCTGCCAGGATTTAAAAAAGGGGCAGTGGTTCTACAGATGTGAAAGCTGATACCTAGGAACAGATGACGTCACGAGAGCCAACAGCAAAGGCATTTCCCAAGATGGTGTTCAACAGATGAATGGGAGTGGGATGAGGGGTGATGAGGGGTCATAGTGGGTATAAAGTATGCCTTTTGTCCTGAACAATGAATGAGAGTTTTGCTTGTCTGTGCATCTCCCGGAGTCTGGTCTCTTGATTCCGCACCAAAGACTCATCCCCGGGGCAGCAGTGGGGCAGACAGGGCCAGAGGTTCCAGGCAGCAGCTAGGAGTGTCCTCCTAAGCTACATGATACTGAGATTCAATGGACTTATTATGCATGTGAACACACAGAGTGTGCACACACAGAGACACGTGGCTCCAGGATGGAGCAGTGTGCAGCTGGGCATATTGTTAAAATATATTGCTAAACATTGTTTATTTTAACTCCAATCATATCCCCTACCCCAGCCACTCATTCCTGTCTATCCTGAGCTTATGCATTACAAACTAAATTGTGTAGGCCCTTCACCACAGTTCGTATGCTGAAGTCCATAAGTGATTATATTTGGACATAGGGTTTTTAAAGATGTACCTGTGGTTAAATGAAGTTACAAAGATGGGGCCCAAATCCAGTAGGACTGGTGTCCTGATGTAAAGTAGCAATGCCAAGGATACACAGAGAGGAAAACCCAAATGAGGACAAAGGAGTTCAGCCACCTGCAAGCCCGGGGTAAAGCCCTGGAGAAACCAGCACCAATTGCTCCTTAATCTTGGACATCCAGCCCATAGAACTACAGGAAAATACTTTTCTTGTTTAAGCTACTCATCCTCTGGTATTTTGTTACGGCCCTTCTGGCTGTCAAATAGTCTTTTTATTTCAAACAATAAAGTCCAAACTCTTCTCTTGCCTCCACGGCCTGTTCTTTATTTCTCCCACTACCCGACTCACTCAGCATGTTAAGAAATCCAGCCCCAGAATATCACCATCCTCTCGCTTTATTCTTTCTCTTTTGACATCCAGCTGCCCACAGAAGAGATCCACCCCATAATTGTGTAACCTGTGTGTGTGTTAGTTCTTTGGGGGTCACTGTGGCAGATGTCAGGGCAGGAACAACTTAGGAAAGGAGACACCTCTTTGGAATCACAGTTTCAGTGGGTGTCAGTCTACCATTGTAGGGACAGCATGGAGGAGGGAACATTTGGCAGAGCCTGGTCACAGCAAGATGGACCAGAGAGCAGAGAGAGTGGGACAGAACCCAAGGGCAAGTATAATGCTCAAAGGTCTGTCCCAAGTGACCCACTTGTACCAGTAAGTTCCTACTTTCTAAAAACATTTCAGCCTCCCAAGATAGTGATGTCTTCTGATGAATAAGCCTCCAGTGCAAGAGTGCAGGGTACAGGCATTTCAGACTCAAGACATGGCACCATCCTAGAAGGAAAAAAAAAAAAGTATATATAGCTTCGCTATGTCTCGGCTCCGAAGCCCTCATCACTATCCCTAACTTAGCCTGTTTCATGTTTTACCAGGACTGTCACTGCTTTCCCAAAACCCCAAACTTGACCTGATGTTACTGTTTCATTTCTCCTCTCCGGAGAATATACTGCCAAAAGCTACTGAGGACAATCCGACAAGTTTACTCCCTCAGATTCCTGATGCCCATGTTTCTGTTAAATTTCCTCTCCCGTTTTCTTCAATTTCAAATATTTCATTTCAAACTCCACAAATGTTATCACCTTTGGCTTTGTCTATGCTCACCATTGAATTCCTGCCTTTCTCTCTCTCTCTCTCTCTCTCTCTCTCTCTCTCTCTCTCTCTCTCTCTCTCTCTCTCTCCCCTAATGTTTAAAATATCTTGATGTGGGGGCCAGTGAGATGACTTAGTATAAGGGCACTTAATGCCAATCCTGACAATCTGAGTGGATGTCCTCATGGTGGAAAGAATCAACTCTCAAGAACTATTCTCCGACTCTATGCCTGTGCTCTGGATTGGACATGCACACACACACACGCACACACACGCACACACACACACACACACACACACACACACAAATCAATAAATATAATAAGATTTGACCTTATCCAATTCCTAACAAGAGTATTTTTCCATCAGTGAAAAAAATGAACAGAAATAAAAAAGAAGGCCCAACATCTGTTTTCAACAACCTTCTAGATGATAAAGATGGCTGCACCCCACTAGCTAGCTCTCTTTAATTCTTTATCATGCAACCCTGACCCCCTCCACTGTAACTCGGCATCTGCAGTGCCGTCTCACCAACAAGGGGGCAGCAAACTGCTTCTGTAAAGTTCTGAGGTATTTCAAGCAGAAATGGGGCTTCTGTTACAACCGCTCAGCTTTCTCATTATAGTCCAAAGACTAAAATAAATAGCTGATACTGGCTATATTTAAATAAATTTCTATGGTCACTGCGTTGACATTTAACATAATTTTCACAGATGGCAAGCCATAATTTACCTTTCTCTTTTCAACCATCTGAAACTATAACAACTAAATATTAGTTACACATAAAAAAGGAGTAGGCCAGATTTGGCTCTTGGGTGATAATTTAACCCTGTTTCAAACTGTTCCTTTATTACCCATTACTTCTATTCTATAGAAACTAGTAGGAATGTCTTCCATTATTTCCCTCAGCCTTACCCAATCCCAACACCCTTTTGAAGAGTGTGTACCTCATTCTAGTCTACCCTTCCCCATGCTTCCCTCTCCTTCTCTCTGTTGTTATTTCTCCTTTCTTTGCAGGGCCTCAACTCTAGCTGCCTCCTCTGTATAACTGCCACAAGCTCCTTTTTCTAACCACACCAGATAATCTCACACACAGGCATGGCCTCGACAATGAAGGTGAGGTCTTCCATCTTTGATCCTGATTTTTCGGGACTCTAGACACTGCCATACCTGACTTGTCTGTTAAGCTACACTAAAAGCTTTAAATGGAGCCTTCCCCATACAGAAGCCAGCGCAAGCCAGCACATGGGAAGAAAGCTGTTTTGGTGAGGAAGGAATAATGATGTATTCGATTGTCTAGATTAAAAAAATATATTCATGGGCTGACAGTATGTCTCAGTGGGTAAGGTGCTTGCTTTGCAAGCCTGAGGACTTGGGTTTGACCCCCAGAACCCCTGTAAAGGTGGAAAGAGAGAATTGATTCCACTAAGTTGTCCTCTGACACACAATACACACACACACACACACACACACACACACACACACCTGTATCAGTTAGCCACTCTGTGGGCATATTCATATGTGCAAACTCTTCCAGACCTCAGCAGAGGAGACCAGCATCTTAGCAAGCACCATACTGGACGGTGGAACCCTGAGCTGCCCAGTTCAGGTGTTTTTATTGATGTAGAACTCCTCAGGTGTTCTACTGATAGCAGATCATGAGCAATCAAACATCCCCCACAAAAATCCAACACCTGCAGACAATACAAAATGCCAAGGTCCAAGCAGCCTCTCACCCAACAGTTCACAAAACAATTTTTTTATACATAACAAGCATTAAATTTTCACAATGCACACCAGAGTCTGTCTCATCTACCTTCATCCACTTTCTCTACATTTCTGTTTCTTGTTGCCTCAAGAAGCTAACTGCTATTTTCTGCAGTATTCACATTTTCTTGTTTGTGACTTCAGGCTCAGTTCAGTTTCTGGTCAGGAGCCTAGGACAGTAACAACGTCTTACTTCTGTGGGTGAGCGGCTGCTTTACCACCCTTTGTTCATTTTCTTCTTCTGTCCCCACCCATGGGTGTGGTCCTTCCCGATAACTCGGCTTAGTTCAGTCCTTGAGCAGTGCCATCTGCTTCCTGCCAGGACTCTAACTGAAACATAAGCTAACTCATGTTCCTGGGCCCACCCACTCCCATCCATTCCAGGCTAGGCTAGAATAGCAGGGCTTAGTCATAAATCCAACTGTGGGCCAGGGGCAACCCAGAGAAGCTTTCCAGTTAAAGTACACTTCTCTTTGTTTGGCTGAAAAGCCCTCCAAATCTATGGATCTAGCCTTAGCTTTCACATCATCTTCCCTTGCATAGATAGAATTTTTCTTTTGTTTCTCAAACAAATATCCCTAGTTGTCCCACCCACATGGACACCCACACCCTGCCCCTTGTTTCACATCTGTTTTCTCCCCATGGTATTTGCTTTTCTCTTTGGCTAAGCAACTCTTACCTCTTCTAACGTAAGCTCAACTCCCCTTTGTTGTGGAGCTCCCAGACCGTTTTCATCCCCCTCACCCTGTGAGTGTGTGCAACTGTTATATTTTTATCCAGCTTTGGCAAAGACTAGGGACCAGTGCTTGGCTGCCTCCACTCTAAAATGAAATTCTCTCTTCTCCTTTCCCTCCTTCTCTTCTTCTTCCTCCCACTCCCATTCTAAAAGCTCAGATTGGGGAGACCTCAGTGTTCTTCCAGAAAATAATCACTAGTTACTATGTGCAATCTGGAGTCTATAGACCAGGGATAGAAAGATAGATGTCTTGGAGGTCCCAGTCTCAGTCACTATGACTCTTGCAAAGGTAGACTGGCCTCCATCAAGATCTATAGATGAGAATGGGAGTCTGTGGGGACTGAGAGGCCCAGACATACATTAAGAATATATTTCTTAGTGCTTCACTCTGGGAATTTCATAGGGTATTAGTATGTGTGTACTATCTGTTTGTCTTCAAGAGAACAGAGAATTAAGCATTAAGAAGGAGGTGTGAATGCTTACTTTAAAAATAACTTGAGCTGAGCACATGGTGTCACGTGCCTTTAATTCCTGCATTTGGGAATCAGAGACAGACAGATCTCTGTATGTTCAAGGGCAATCTGGTCTACATAGAGAGTTTCAGGACAGCCAGGGTCGCATAGAGAGACCTGGTTTCAACAACAACAATAAGTTCATTTCCTCCTGCCTACAGTCTGTTCCTTCTCTGCTCTCCTGCATGTAAGATAGAGGCAGACACAGAAACAGATCAGCAGAGGCAGGTGGGTAGTCAGAGAGAGCAGGAAAGTTGACAGTAACTACTGATGTCATATTTCTGTTGCTCCCTAAATGATAGATCTGATTGCACAGAGGTTCCATGTTTATAGTAAATGGGTCTTCTTTGGTAAATAATTGCCCCAGAGTCAGTGGGGATGGATGCAAAGTGGGGGGAAGGGGAAGCAGAGGCACCCCTTACTTCATCTGTTCCCTCCTGCTCTCAAGTTATACGTGTGGTTTCAGTTTGTAAATCACCATGGTAATAGCATGAAATAAATACCTTCTACAGTGCAATAGAGGGGAAACATTCTGACAATGAAAATGAATAATTGGGAAGTGGGAGCTGTGTGTACTACTTCCACCCAGACTGCTATAAATAAATAAATATGTGTGTGGGTACCTGTTCCTCCTCTTAGAGAAAGTAAGGGCAAACTCAGTCACACAGAGGAAATGTATTCATTGATTTAAATAGAGTATTTAAAATAAGAAAGATGGCCACAAGACTAACAGGGGACCTCTACCACTCATACAGAATGATGCTGCTCACCTTAGATGAAAAAAAAGCTAATTTAAAAAACACGTTTTCTTAAAGAAAAATTTTAACAAGAAAAAAATGTCCTCACAGGTTAGGCTTAAATATAAAACTAGTGACTAAAGTGAAGATAAACTGTTAAGAAATGGTTAACAACATCTTGTCAGGCCAGCCAGGGCAGGATAAATGAAGGGAAAGTCTTGCTTCCAGTATTTTAGCTGTAACCTTGATAAAGAACCTACAGGGGCTTTCACACAGCACCTTACAAGCCTGTGTTATCCTTGGGGTTTCTGCAGCCAATGAAAGTTTGTCATGATGATGTAATGCTCCTGAGTTGTGCTTCAGCCCGGAGTATGTGGTCACCGGGTCTCATGCCTGAGAGCTAGGTAAGTTTCTGAATCATATTTTTCTTTCCAGCCTGTTCCCATGCGTAAACTAATTCCAGCCGAGAGCTCGTTTGTTTCTGGTCTATTTTACTATCTCTGAACATTTTTTAAACGTGGGCTGGGTTATTATAGAATTGTAAAGACAGCTGGTAAACAAAATGATGGGATCTTCGAGTCAATTTTCCTCTGTTATTAGTCTGAAGGCTTTTACTCCTCGGCAATTTGTCATCACTTCAGAGAAAAAGAGCAACAAACACTGTGATGTTTTATTTGTTAAGGGAGCCTCAGTCATTTAGCAAACAAGTTTTACTAGAGAGGTATTTTCAGGGAGATAGAAGAGATTTCTTCTGAAAGGTTGACACCGAATGTGGCTGATATCATTGAGTGAGTCCCACTGCACTGTAAGCAACAGAATAAAGTTTCAATGTTTATTATAAATAGAGAGTACTTAGATCTCATCCTCATAGAGTTTAAGCCTGAGAGCGAAAGAGAGACTCTTTCTTTCCAATTCTTAATTAAGTTAAAAAAAAAAAAATGAAAACAAGCTGTCTTTTGTGAACTTTAGTGGCCTAACAGATGTAAGAAATTAAGTGAAAAAAAGCTAAATATAAAGTAAATAATCCATTTCTAATTCATGAATGTATATATGATGGGATATATGAGCAACTTTAATTTTTGGATAGTATTTTTAAATTGTGAACTATAAAACAAACCCAACCAGTGAAGACACAGTTTCATTCCATGATACTCTGCAGATGAAGGGATTTTAAGTTGTTTTAATATCAGTCAGGCCAGTGTCTATCCTGGGAACATGGAGACAAAAAAAAAAAAAAAATCACCCAGATAAGACAGGACCAAGAAAGCCTTAGTGGCTTCCTGACAGAAAAAGAGACTTAGCTATGACTTTCCAACTCCGCTCTTGGGAATATCTTGATTACACTCAGGTTTCACCTGAACTCAGACCCTATAGACACAGACTCGGAGAACGCTGTCTACAGAGTATGGGGGAATATCTGCCGTGATGACAAGCAGCACAAAATGTCTACATGTTGGATAATTTCTAAGAAGAAAAAAATCGTGTGCGTTTTATAGGCACCAGTGTTCCTTTGACATTCATGCCTGTGTTTTCCCTAAAAGCTAGAACTTAACTTTCCAGCTTGAAAGTTATCGTGCTCTGCAGAGTTAATCAGGAGCGCATGGCTGTCCACTTCACGTGTGACACACGGCTGTCCACCGCACATGCGTCCTTTCACTCTGCATCACGCTTCCGTCGGCCATTTCCTTCCTATGGGGTTCCTAGCCACTCTTTCCGTACAGGGAATGAGTGTCTTCTCACCATGCCGCACTTAACACACTTTTTCTTTTCAAATTAATGATCTCAAAGACAAATAGTTTCTATTCTAAAATCAATCCTGTTTAAATTAAAAACATTAGTCAGCATAATGTAAATATGACTCATTTTCTTTTTTATGGCCACAATTTTCCATGTCATTGCTTTAATGGAATGATTGGTTCTTGGAGAACCTTAAAAGATAAAAACTCTACATTTCAGTAACACCCTGTGCTTGGCTTTCCACTCCATGAGTTCTGAATGGGACATTACTCTTGCAAGGAGAGCCCCAATACCCTTGGAAGAAGGGGATGGGAGGGAGGTGCTGCAGAATGACTGATAGGAAGAGCGTTTTCATCAAAGGGAAACAGTACTGAGAAGGTGGGAACCGTGGCAGCGCATGTGACCTGCTTTTCTGATGCAGGTGTTATTTGTCCTGGGGGTCTTTGTCTGCACTTGTACCTTTATCACAGAACTGCTGTGCATCCAGCTATGGCTCATTAGACTTGGGCTCCCCGATGCAAACAGTGCCCAGCAGGAAGCAAAAGAGGGATGAGCCTGGAGTAAGCACAACTCATTAGTCTCTCAAGTTGGTCTTCAAAGGTTCCTGAGAGGAGTATGCTTGTGGTTCTGCTTGATCTAAGAGGCATCTTTGATCTTCACTCTCAGGTGCAACTGTTCAGAAAAAGTCAGGAATCCTGGTAAACATTGACCCTGAAGGACTGTACTGTTGGAGTGGTAATCTGTAAGCATACCCTGACACTGACTGGGACCAGTTACAAATCTCTATGACTAATCCTCATGACAAAGTGGGGCCCGGAAAATGGAGTCCAGAGCAGATCTCTTTCGTACCACTTAGGTTAGAAAGTGACAGTCCGACTCACTGTTTCTTGCCATTTGAAGGTTGTATCTTTCTGAAAGACCAGCTAGAGGACACGTAGGTTGGCAAAATCCAAGAACACATGAAATGAGCTTCTGGCTAGTAAGGACCTATTGTAGTTGCCTGCCTGGATTTTATAAGATAGGTGTTCAGAAAAGGGCACCCTGTTTTACATGTTGTCTTTCAAAGATCTTTTAACAGATCCCAATCATTTAATATACGTAAATATTTCATCTTCCTGTCCACCAAAAAGTCTTCATTAAGTCACAGTATTTTCCATAAACAGTAATGGTTTTGGGTCATTTGATTCTTTATCCATTATCTTTAGAGGATGCAGAAGTAATCATGATTGAAACACCCTTAAAAGCAAACAATAGTGGACAAAAAGAAGAAAGAGCTAGCTGTGCCCCACCCCCAATGTGAGTATTGGGGATAGCATACTCCTCAGAAACACAGAAATGTAGTTATGAAAGACATTAAGAGAGAAGCATAGGAGTTTAATAATCGCATTAAATGAAAAGTCACAGGTCCATAAATTACATACTACGCCAAGCACAAAAGAGATGCTAGGGACATAGAGAAGAAGGTGCCTTTCATTCCTTGGAGAACATTTGGTTTTCCTTAAATTGATCATGTCTGAGAAAGCACCGTTATGAAAAAGGGAAGCAGAGCCACACAGCTTAGTTTGGCAAAGTTTGCCAAAGTCCAGGCCTCTCATCCTGGAATAATTATCAATATCGCTTCTTTTCATTTTCAAATGTGCATTCGACGCAAATGGGTAGCTGTGACAAACAAGGCTATGTAAATCTGGTTAGCCTGGGACGGTGGCATATGCCTGCAACCCCAACTACTCAGGAGGCCAAGGCATGGGGTTTGAGAGTTTCAAGGCCTGTCTATACTTCCCTCAAAAATGAGTTTTGAAAGGAGATGAGGGTTGGAGATGTAGCTCAGAGGCAAAATTCTGGTTTTTTTAGCATGCATGAGGCCCTAGGTTCCAGCCACAGTCTTGAAAAATAATGGCATGAAATGAAAGAATCACCAGCTCAGGAAAGAAGATGAAAGTGGTCAGATCCACAGTAGTAAACACATCAAGGGAGGGGAAAGAACTTCCATTCTCCCCGTTCTTTTAGAAGTAGTACTGTCATCTCCGGTGACAGAGGCATGGCTCTTCTCCCTCTGCTGGGAGACTCTGTGAATCAACACATTAAGGGCTCTATTTTTTCCAAGCCAAAGAACAAGCACGTGCCCATTGACAAAGGGACACTCTGCTGAGACTCAGGCCACTTGGGAACGGTGAGAAAAGAAAGAATCGAGAAGCTGGAGGTTGTCCATCTAGCAACTGAACCTTGCTATACTGAGTCTTGCTATAGAGGCCCTGCTGTATAGACCCTGTCATAGCCTGGCCCTGTCAATCAGTGAGCCAGTTTCTTCAGCCTTCCTTTTACTCTGTAAATTTCCTTATAGGTTTTCAATAAGAAACTAGCCAGAGTTCAGTTTCTGCTGCTCCGACCTAAGAACTCACACTGATTCCATTGTCAATACCCTGTACTTCTTTCTGGACGGCAAGAACTGGGGACAGTAAGGTGACATGCGTCTCAACACCTCCTTCTTCACTCTGTATCTAACCCATTGATTTTTGTGAGTGAACCGTTGCTCTCTCTCCATCGCGTAGCTCCCAATCATCCTCCACAAATATACACACGGAGATGTGTTTGCTTCGTGAGAGGTAATTATAGCTACAGAATTCAGAGGCCCGGCTTCTGCCACCAAAGAATCCGGCAGCCCAGACTCTCTGCTGCCTTCTTACTTCTTAGGATGCTCCCCGTATTGCCCTGGGGCTGCAAAAACAAGCGGCTAAGTTTGAATTTAAAATCTCCCACACCAAATCATCCTTTACAGTTACACCTTCCCTTGGAGGTTACCTGCCAGTGAAACGAAAATGTGGAGGGGGGGTGGGGTGGGGGTAGGGGCAGAAGTCAGCCTTGATTTGGGCAGAGTTCTCCTTTAAACCCTATGCAGTCACAGCAGGGCGAGAGGAGCTTGCAGGGGGCTGGGCGGTGACCTCCCAGCGGCAGCACACCCTTGCTTCAGGTAGGGGGAACAGCTGGAGGCTAGGGAGGGCAAGATGCCCCCCTGCTATTGGTTGGATTTTGATGCAGCGCGCATTCTCGAACCGCCTGAAATATAGTCTGCAGAAGTCTCCACAGATGCTCTGCGCTCTGCAGTTCTTGAAAGGCAGGAGCAAATTTAAACCCGGTTTTGTGAAAACAAATGACATCATTCCTACATACCCTCAAAAAACGCTGCAGCCCGATGGGACATTTTACCCATTTCCTCCTTTGCTCTTTCTGTGTCGCACTGCAGGACTTCGGGTTTTTATGCGATGCGTTTCACTGGCTAAATCTTGCAGGGAATAGCCTTTCATCACTGGCCTATTAAACAAAGAAGAAGAAGAAATTAGAGAGTCATGTAAACGCTCATTTAAAATCACACTTCATCTTCATGTAGCTGTAACCGGGAGGCATGACAGCAAGTAGGAAGAATTCCAGTGCCTGGAAGGAAACAACAACAACCTGTGTGTTGGGTACCGTCATCATTGAACAGTGGTGTTGACTTATTTTGAGTGGTCTTTATGGTACAGTGCTCAGAGCTGAGAATCCTTAGGGTTAAGATTCCCTAACCTTGAGGGGGTATTCTGGGTTCACATCATTAACTGAAAAAGTAACCAAGTATGAGGTATTCCTCATTGGATAATCCTTCCCCCTCACACACACAAAAAAAAATGTTAGGTGAACCAAATGTTTATTTTTTGACACAGCAGAGTTAGCTAAATTGCATGAAAAAGCTCACTGTCACTTGGAAATACATGTGACAGTTGCTCTGCAGAGTTTCAAAACCTGATGGAGATTTTCCTCTGGAGACATTGTTTGCTTTCTCCTTGTCCTAAGATGAACAGTGACCCAGGAAGACCCCTGTCTGTTGACAGTAGGGTATCTGGAGCAGCACAAGGGAGTCTGAGGCTCCCACTCGAGGAACCCACTGACATGATTCTCTATAAACCTGTATGCAGGGCTGAGTCTGAGATTTGCAGTTCTTTATTGGGCATGATTATTAAAAATCTTTTCAATCTAATTTTTCAATATTAATAGCAGACAGCAAACAGAAAGTGAATCTCAAGCCACCAAAGATGAATTTTATATAAGAAGCAATGAGAAATGATGTCTATTATAAGTTAAGGACATGAAGCCTTCTGCACTTCGGATTTGAGGTACTTTGTTTGGCAAGGATGATGGCCTTTATCTCTAAAGGAAACCATCTCAGGCGTTCTTAAAGCAGAAACAAAGAAAGGAGATGATATGTCTGCATCGCTACATCCACCTTGAACATGAATTTCACATACCCATTCTTGATCTCCCCACCATAGTCTCTTTGAACTTCACCTTAGAGGTTGTATTTGACAGCCCTGCCTCTGTACTATGAATTACGTAGTAGCTATAGTGTACACCTAAAGAAAGTCTTATTCAGGCAAATAGAAACAGTGTCTAAAGCAGAGGTACACTTACTTGTCTGGAAGGGCAGTAGGCTTTTCAATTAAATATAATGTCATCAAGCGTGATAGCATGTTTGTTCATTAACCTCCTTTTCAGTTGTTTTCTTTTCATTCTAGAATATATATTTTAAATGCTTGTATCATTGCCTTCACTCAGCTATCTGAAACAGTTTCTATTTTATAGACATTTCTTTTCAATGAAGGATTCTATTTGCATGCAGAGTCTGAACTTTACACTCCCCAACCTGGGAAAAAGAGGGGGGAAAAAGCTTTTTTGAAACTGCTGATTTCTTTTGGACTCTAGTACCCCATCTGGTATCTTCCTTTCACTTCTCCTGAACAATGACACAGAGCTAGTGATGTGGTATGTACTGGCTACTGGGGCCCTCCTTTGATACAATCACACTTGAACCTAAAATCAGGGAGGGGGAGGAGGGACAGGACAGATCCCCATTTCTGCTCCCTCCATTTAGGATTTGCTCTCTGGCACACCCACAAAGTAAAAGTTTCACATCAGAACTGTTCATGCCATTTCACTTCAAAATATGTCTTACCAGCATTAACAGCGAGGTAGCTTATTTTAAAGTGAGCAATACTGAAAGGTGTAGACACTCACATCCCTTGGCTTTGAATGATGATCCTATAATTAAAGAGCAATCGAGGGGGCTGGGAGATGGCTCCGTTGTGAGAGTGCTTGCCTTGCAAGTCTAAGACCTGAGTTTGCTCTTCAGAATTTATGTAAAACCCCAGACATGTCAGCAAGCACCTGTAACTCCAGCACTGGGGAACTTGAGGCCGGGGGATGCTTGGAGCTCCTTTGGCAGCAAGCCTAGCAAGGTTCAGTAACAGACCTTGTCACAGAAACAAGGTCCAGAGCAACTGAGGAAGATAGCCACTGTCAACCTCTAGCCTCCACGTTTTTGCAACATCCACATGCATGCATATTCGTTTGCACACATGCAACCCACACAGATAGACAAATACTATTTAGAGAATACAGTATACCTTTTACAGTTAATTAAATACATCTAAAATCTGGAAGAATCCCATTAGAATTAATAAAGTTGGATATCCCACTACAATTTGTGAGGCAAGCAAATTAAATGGCACTCAAGAGAAAGACAGGTTTAGATTCAAAGGACAGAAAGCCACCTACAAAGCCTGGGTCAGATCACACTCTTCCTTCATTTAGAATTGCCAATGTCTCCTCAACTCTTTCACAAAAAGCCCAGCTCCTTCTGAAGGCCAAGATTCTCATTTGCTCTCTGTCTCTCCTTCCTGTAGAATCTCAGTATTTTCTCCTCTCGCTTTCATTCATTCAGTTCCATCCACATAAAGCTTGCTCTTTATCGGACAGTCCAAGCATGCGTTAACCTGGGGACTTTTGCATAAGCTAACTTGTATGCCTAGGGCAGAGTTCCTCCAGATGATGACATGCAGACTCCTAGGTTCCTGCAGTGTAGGGAAAAACTCCGTGTTTTCAGTCAGTTCTTCTCAACATTACAGAAAGTAGTAGCCTCAATGCTCAATTAACAAGACTTGATATTTCCAACATTCTTGGACTCAGTAGCCTTCATTATTTTTTTCCATAACACATAAAAACATCTAAAATTCTACATATTTGTTGATTTGCTGATTAATTTATTGTTTGTCTTCCCACTGGAATGCAAGCTCCATCCGTGAACTTGGCACGGATGGTGGTTCCTTCCCCAGTGTCCACAGCACTGTCCATCACATAGAAGAGACTCAGCAAGTCTTTGTTGCATAATTACCCTCCAAATTTTATATACTAAGGTAATTTTAGATTTCTAAGACCTCTTCATTATTGCGTCTTCATAAAAAGATTTCACTTGACACCGTTCCAACATCTTAAACCAGTAAAGTTGTAATTACATATTTTTAACACCAAAATATTAACTTTGAAGTTTTCCATACTTAAAATCATATACCGATGTGATACTTTCTGAACACAATCCCTTTGATTTGTTTCTTTTGCATACTGATCTTCTTTCTCATTTTCTTGCTTAAGAATAACAACAAAAGAGGCAGTAATCACCAGACGTCTGGTCTTCCCAGTCTAATCCAATCTTCTTTTTCTTTTTTTTTAAATCAGTTTCATGCTGAATTTTCTTTGGTACTGTAGCAAATGTTGTGGTCTCCCTTCTCTTTATTCCTATCATAATCTGAACATGCTCGTGGATTACAGCATGATGTTTTAGTACACGTACACATTGTGTAAATATCCTGTAAGAATATAAGAGTGTTTGGTAGATTCGAATGCTTTTTCTTGTAGCTGTTTTGAAGAATTCATTACAATACTGTTAACCACAGTCACCTCCTATGCAGTGGAAGACCAGCATTACAAGCCGTGTCTAACAGTACCCCTAATTATTCGTCCTGTCCTGTAAGACATTAATCAACACCCCCACCTTCTCTACCCTCCCTTGCTTTTATTCTACTTTCTACTTTTATAACACTACTTCTTTAGATTCCAGAGATGAGTGCAATCATGCAGGATGTGCCTTGATGTACCTGATTTCTTTCAGTGACTGACATTTAGGAAGATCCTATATTTTGACTATTCTATAAACATAGAGCATATACCGTTGGGGTTTTTTGATTAATTTTTGCTTATTCACTTTTATGTACATTAATGTTTTGCCTGAATGTGCCTCTGTGTACCACATGTATGCCTGGTGCCCTTGGAGGCCAGAAGAGGGCATCTTATCCCCTGAAACTGGTGTTACAGATGGTTGTAAGATGCCATGTGGGTACAGGGAATTGGAACCAAGTCCTCTGGAAGAGCAGACGGTCAGTGATCCTAATTACTGAGCCATCTCCCCAGCCCTGTAGCTCCCTTTTCAATATGCCAATTTCACTTCTTCGGGTTATACATCCAGAAATGAGATGGTAAAATAATATCATGGGTCTATTGTTTCATTTTTAAAGACATCCTGTTCTTTGTTTGTTTGTTTTCATTTTGTAGTATAATTGGAATTAAGATTTTCCCCATGTCACTTTGCATCCCTGAAGTCACTGATACAACAGATGGAACACTTTCAACCCAAAGCTGTAACTTCTGTCCTGGTTCCAGTTCTAACCAGTATACTACCTTTTCTTACCCTGTAGGAAATTCTGCCCTTTTGGGTTGCTTTAATTCTAGTCTTTGGACAAACACAGAGGACTGATGACTCTCTTGGAAGTGAACTCTCATGAAGCCATATGAACACAGAAGTTCTTGAATTCATTAGCCATATAAATGATACACTGTGAAACAAACAGTCCCATTCCCTTCCTTAACAGTGCAGAAATACAGTTGATACTGAGCTAGAGGTTGACATAATTTCCCCTGCATTTCTTCATTTTTATGCTTTGTTATTCTTAAGCATAAAATTCTTTTTTATAAAGAGCTCTAAACTTCCAAAGAATTCAGGGCACCCTACTTCTTCATTGTTAGTAACTTCACAAAGTAAGCCCTTGCTGACGAAACCTTAACCTTTCTTCTCTTACCGACTTCCAGTTGCCGGACTGCTAGGTATGAAATTCATATATAAACACAGCTGCTAATTGAACTTTTCACAGTGATAGAGATGTCCCAAACTGACACATTCCATACAGAAAAACAGTTGCCACGTGCATTTAAACCATCGCTAGTCCAGCTGAGGAACTACATGCAAAAGAGCATGTAATAGCTGCTCAATTTTGTAATCAACATCTACACTTCTTAAGCCGGGTCCTTTTCTCTTCTTAGACTCATCATTCATTACTCCCAATGCCTTTTTATACAGTTTTCTCAGAAAGCATTCATATGCTGCAAGAAGACATGACATCTAACCCTCAAATGTGTGTAGAGAGGGGAGATATGTTTATCAATGTTGTGATAAAATCAGAAGCTCATGTTAACATAAAGCCTTCCACATTGCTTCTGCTGCTACAGTAACAGACCCTGTTTAATTCCATCCCTCTTGACCACATTATAGAAGAGCTTAAAATGCATGATTTCCTCACAGTGACACGGGACCCTCAACCTGATTTCTAAAATATCACAAATGTCCGAGTATAGAAGATTTAAATTTGCTCATTTCTATCAGTGCTTATTGCATATGAAAATTCGACATTACTTGAAAATTAAGCATGTTAACTGTGAATAAAATATAAAATGTCAAGCTTATCCAAAAGAATTGACTCAACTTAAATTGTGTAAGGTGCTATAGAAAATGTTTTATTTTTAATGTTCTCTTTATGTTTATGGAAGACTGCTTAATGAGTCATAGCAAGGCTTTATTTATTTTTGATTCTTTGTATTTTGAAGTAGGATACTTATTTTTCTTTTTACTGCTCTGCATATGCAGTCTGCACAAGGTTGCTACAATAGTTTACACCAGTGAGGATGTTAGCCTCCAGCTGGACACAAACCTATGGAAAGCCCAAGGGACCATCTGCAGATGCTCACAGCTCTGCAGTCCTACAGAGACATGTCTGTTTTGCATTTCTCTCCTACAGATACTGTGGGATTCTCCTTTTACAAAACAAATTGAAAATACAGCAACCCCACTCTCCCAGGAGAGTCAGGATCCAGACTCTAGTAGCAAAGACTCTATTGGCTTTTTAAACTCAGTGTTTATCTGTGGAGTACGTGCCCCTAAAACAGTATTTCCTCACATGATATCTCTTAATAGCTAGTGGAATTAGAACCCTGGGAAATGAGCTTTGGGAAATCCTGTGTAGGTCTTAAGCAATTCCCAGGAAACAATGTCCAATTTCCAAGTATTCTAACATATTCCAGATCTCTCCATCTTCTACAGACACATAAATCCTGCAGATCTACAAGAATGCTGGATCCCTGTAGGTTTGAAAGGTATCCAAGAGTTTAATGAGAAAGTGGATGAATAATTTTTTTTATTTCTAAGAAGTCTATGATGGATATTTGGGGGTGAGGTGTTGAATCTATAATTTGCTTTTGGAAGGATGGTCATCTTTGCAATATTAGTTCTTCCAACCCATGAATGTGGGAGGTCTTTCCATCTTGCAGTATCTTTCTTAAACTCTTGTTCTGAGATTTAAAATTTTCATTTTAAAGGTGTTTTATGTCTTTGGTTAGGATGATTCCTAGATTTTTGAGGCTATAGGAATGTTTCTATGATCTCTTTCTTGACATGCTGATAATTAGTGCATAGACAGCCTACTGATATTTTTGAAGTTAATTTTTTTGTTCTGTCATTGTGCTAAAGGGTTGATCATTTCTAGAAATTCTCTGATGGAATTTTTAGAATATTTTATATATATTATATTATTTGTAAACAAAGATTCTTCTTTCTTTCTTTCCTTCTTTTTTCTTTCTTTTTTCTTTTGGATTTTCAGCACAGGGTTTCTCTGTTGTAATGTTGGCTGTCCTAGAACTCACTCTGTAGACCAGCCTGGCCTCGAACTCACAGAGATCTGTCTGCCTCTGCCTTCCCAGTGATGGGATTAAAGGCATACACTACCACTGCCAGGCAACGGAGATAATTTGACTTCTACTAGGAGGCAAAAAGACTGTAAGTACCAGAGGCCCAGGGTGTCTGTTGCAAGATAGTGTGCCCTAGGTATGGCAGGGAAATGTATCCATGAAATCTAAAAATATGATTTCCCAACATAATCAATATATTGAATGATACCAGGAGACATGCCAACATGGACAGGGAAATTACGCACGGTTCCACCCCTGGATGAAGAGCTACAGGTAGCAATGGCTACTGAGAGAGGGAGAATTAGTTTCCTTCAGGGACAGGGACAGACATAGGCTATCCCATACCAGGTGGTTAACCCTGTACACATGTACACACATACTAGCAAAGCTAAATGAACTCAGTGGGTTTTATATATACATATTTATATGTATGCATGTGTGTGTTTACATATATATGCACATAATACTAGAAGAAGAAATCATGAATTTGGAAGAGGAACACGGGGAAGCTTGAGAGAGGGTTGGGAGTGACGTAGATACAGTGCACTCTTGTATGAAGTTATCAAAGACTAAAATTTAACTTCCCACCAAAAAAAATGGGTGGATGAAAACAAATGAATGAATCCATTCATGTTTTTCCAGAGTCCCACTTAAGAATTTTTCTAAAGGTTCACAGTTGATTAACCAAGAGATTTCAAATACTTTCTGAGATCCAGCTATAAAGGTCTCGATTATAGATGCATGTAGGTATAGAATTCTTCCCTGTAACTGTAAGCTCTCGCGTAGATCAAAGTTCTTTGCTGAAAACACATAGGCATCTTGTTAGAGTAGCAGTTCTCAGGATGGAACAACACAGAGATGTTTAGAGCATTTACCTTGGAGTTTTAGCTTGATTTTCTTTTCTCTCAGTCTAGAGGAATGATCTCTTTTATGTGATTTGGTCCAGAGAACTTACCTGTGTCAGGATCTCTTATGAAACGATAGTGTGGAGAAAGCGAAAATTAACTTTAAAAGTCAAAAAATGCGCCCGTAAAATTGTTTTCTGTCAGAGGCAAGATTGCTCTATGGCTTCTTCCAAACAAATAATGAGTGAAAATGAAAGGATTAGCTTAGGTTTGTACAGTTCTGAGTTACCTTTTATCTCCTTACTGATAGCTCCAGACCCACTTGAATACATGATGCCTGCAAGAGATTGCCCTTGTCTGCCTCATAAATTCCTTTCTAGAAAAGATCTCTAATCACTCGTTAGGCTATATTAAGGAAGAATTTGTAGCCAGACTATGGCAGCCAATACAGGATAGCACTCTGCAAAAGAGAAATGTTAATATAAGAAAGACATATGTTCAAAACCCTTGCTGTAACAACAACTATAAATTTGGAGCCATTCTATTTTGTCTTCCAAGCTATCCATTTCTCAGTTTATGAAATAGAAATTATAAAACCTACAACAAAGTGTGGTTAGCGGGGTAATACGAGTCCTGAAAAAAAAATCAGAATTTGCTAGAATGGAGGAATTTGTAGCCTAAACTAATCTTAGAGCTTTGCAGTTATAGGGTTACATATATATATATATATATAATATTATATATGTATATATATATATTATATATATATATATATGTTTTTTTGGGCAGGTTTCTCTACAGTGAGTGTAGCCCTCATTGCCCTGGAATCCTCTCTGTAGGCCAAGCTGGCCTCTAACTCACATATGTCCACCTACCTCTACCTTCTGAATACCGGATTAAAGGTTTGAGCCATCTGCGTGTACATCAGGCAGTGTTATAAAGAGCACATCACAGCAAATGTAATATAGGGTACTGTCATCGCAGTGGTCAGGGAAGACCATTAAAAATAAACAATAATGGTAACAGTCCCCCAGTACAGATGTGCACTTCTTAGGTTGATAGGAGGAGACAAATCCAAGTGGATTCATTGGATTGAGGGTGAGAGGGGTCTCATGTAAATCGATCAAGAAATGAGATGTTCAAAGTGGCCCAAGAATTCATGTGTTCATCCCGCAATAGGACAAAAGAGCTTCAGGAGTTTCCATATGATACAGAAAAGCAAAAACCTACCATACTGGAAAGAAAACGATAAGGCGGTTAAGTTTATAAACATCCACGGTGGCTGGCATAGACACTAGGCAGTTTAGTTATCTGTTTCTTCATCGACATCATATAAGAGCACTCGGAAATAAGTAGCAGTGCCATCTCTCTCTTCTGGATAAGGAAAGTGTGCCTTGCAGAACTTACGTAGCTTGTCCAAGGTCACATAGCAAGAAATTGGAGCCGTTTGGATTCTAGCCCAACTTTGTCAGGCCCCCAGGATTCCATGCCAACCTAACCTCTATTTTAAGCAAGGAAACCAGCAGGGGTCTTTAATCAAAGGAATGACCTCATCAAAAGTATTTTCTTAAAGGAAAATAAGGTGACAGGATGTAAGATGATAATGCAGAAGGAGGTAAGGGCTTGGAGTATGAGTTGCAGGTCCTTGTAGATTTGCAATGGAAGGTCAAAGAGTTCTCAGCTACAACGGCTACTGCAAGGGGAGGGTCAGGGAGACTCTGTATAAGGCACTCTCAAAGGTTTGTTGACCAATTGTAAATAAACATCGCTCAGAGTAGGATATCTGACCCCAGATGCAATGAGATGCATAAGGAAGAATCATAAGAACTACATTCAAAATCTTGATGTAGCTTTGAAACAGCAGATCCCAACTGAATTCTAAATTCTAAATTCCTGCCATTTAGAGCACAGTGGACAGCCCAGAGCATGGCTTTACCTGGGACACTGTTGGAAACTTGAATCCTCCCACTTCAGATATCCTAAAAACAACCTGACTTTAGGAAGATCCCTGTGACTTCTGAATGACTCTATACAATCGGTAGTTTAAGTAGCACTCACCTAAAAGAACTAAAATAGAGCATCATGCAGGAGGTAGGTGTCGGAATATAGCCAATTAATTTCGAACTACAAATCTCTAAGCTTTCAAAAGCATTCTTATTGGTCATGATTTTATTCTTATGATAAGAAGTTTCCAGGGCTAGACATGTAGGTCAGTGGTAGTGCACTTGCATGGCAGGTGCAAGGCCCTGGATTCCAACTCCGAAACTGGATGGTGGGAGGGGGATTCTAGAAGGAGAAACCACGAGTGCTGACATTGCAGAGACGTAAAGGGCAGATGTCCCTTCAAGTTTAGTATTTTAAAGAAGACTGAGAAATCCAAGCTGAGCAGGTGGCATTTGAACTGTCCATTTGGAGTGTGTGCAGAGATGCTTAAGCTCTACATCATCCTGTGTTGACCCTTATTTACTGGGGAAATAGCAATCTGACTCAGAGAGAGGTGGAGTAGGGACATCTTAAAATGCTCTTTGAAATTTGTATTCTTCTCTCCCTTAAATCCGTATGTGTAAATGTGTGCTGTGTTGAGAAATGCCCAGCATTCTTGAATTTACTATTGCTTCCTGGAGTTACTATCCTGCTCTCTTATTGATCTGGTGTCTTTAGATAAGGCCCTGCCATTCATCAGAATTGAGACTATGGTATGTTTGGGGGAGGTGGGAGGGAAAACGGAACAGGTAGTCCTCAGAAAGGACACATTAGCTAATAGTTTCCAGCCAGGGCTTTACCTGAAATCCCTTCTGGACCACTGGTCCAGTCTCCCTTCCTCATCTATTCTTAGGAACACTAGCTCCCTGTGTCAAAAGAATGCCAGAACTATATAGACTCATGGCCCTGTAATTTGATCCCTATCTATGATGGGCAAATTCTTACATCAATAAGAAAAGCTTGTTTACCTCTTAGAATGAGGGAATACAGTTCATATCTTCTTGTTAGTTATTGTATCACACACATGTGTTACCACATGAAGTAAACAAATAAAAATATATAGCCATAAAGAAATATCAAAGTAGTGAAAAGTGGTATAAAGAAGCAGATTAGAGCTAGGCAGTGGTGGCACTCACCTTTAATCCCAGCACACAGGGAGGCAGAGGCAGGCAGATCTCTGTGAAGATCTATGAGTTCAAGGCCAGCCTGGTCTACAGAGTGAGTTCCAGGACAGCCCAAGTTACAACAGAGAAACCCTGTCTCGAAAAAACAAAACAAAACAAAAACAAAAACAAAAAGGAGGGGGAGGAGCATTATGGGAAAGAAACCACTAGGAACAATTTTAACAAGTATTAAGTCAGATTAGTCCACAGTGTTGGTATTTGAACTAAGAGTTGAATGAAATAGTGAAAATAGGTTAGTAGGCAAAGAATCCAGACAAAAGTCACTGACAAGACAAAATTCTTCAGGCCTGAGGACTACAGATGTGTTCGGGAAGCATCAAGAAGCCCAGTTTAGCAGCAGGAGAAAAAGAGGGATACGGAGAAAATGGCCAGGCTGGAAGCAGATCATTTAAGTCCATAAAAATCCTCTGGATCATAATGTTACGATAAAAAATATTCCATTTCCCGAGGCAGGTGCCACACAGATGAAGCTCACGTGCACTCCTCAGTCTAATCCTCGGGATACACGTGATTCTCGGAGAAATTCACTACCACGCCAAGTTCATAGCTGCTGCGTTCTGGAGGTGGGATGTGGACCTATGCTCTCACCTGAGGCCGTTACGATCCCTCTCTTGCTGTTATCATCGGCAGATCTCTGGAATAAAAATGTACCCTCACCCTTCACCTCGCTGCTGAAAATACTAGGAAGTTCCAGAGACTTCTATACTCAAAAAAAAAATTGTATTCTCCACTCTTTACCAAAATAAAAATCCACAATTTTCAAATTCATTTTACTTGTTTGTTTATAGTCTACGGAGCAATGGATATTATCGAGGCTTTTTTTTTTTTTTTACGAAGTTTTGTTTTGCTTCATCTACCTCGTTCATCCCTTACTCCCATCCCCCAACCCACTCCCCATCACCTGTACACTAACACCTCCAGAAGTCTCCTTTCTGCTTTCATGTGCATTCTACTTCCTTCTCACTCACTCTTTCCTTAAAACAACCCTTCATCTAGTTTCATGACCTACATCCAAACTCACATCCATGTATATGTATATACATAGTTATATTCTTTTTGTTGTTGTTTGGCTGGTTTTTGGTTTTTGTGATAGGGTCTCTCTATGTAGCCTTGACTGACTTGGAGCTGGCTATATAGATCAGGCCAGCCTCAAACTCATAGAGATCTACCTACCTCTGCCTCCCAATCTGGGATTAAAGGCATGCACTATCATGCCCAATTATACACATATTTACAATTTAGAAGCTACCTGGCCAGTGGTGGCGCACACCTTTAATCCCAGCACTCAGGAGGCAGAGGCAGGAGGATCTCTGTGAGTTTGAAGCCAGCCTGGTCAACACAGTGAGTTCCAGGACAGCTGGAGTTACAGCAGAGAGAACTGCGTCTCAAAATGATAATAATAACAATAATTAATTAATTAAATTTAAAAAAATAGAGGCTAGTACCTGCATATGGGAGACAACATGCAGTATTTGTCTTTCTGAATCTCAGTTGTCTTACTTACTATACCAATTTCCAGATACATCCATTTCTCTGCAAATTTAATAATTTCACTTTTGTTTATCACTAAAGAAAGTTTCAAGAGTACTCCATTTTCATTACCTCTTTATCTATCCATGGAAATCTGAGTTGATTCTGCTTCCTGGCTCTGGTGAATACAGCAGCGACAAGCTTGGGTCTTGTCTCTCTGCTGTGGGAGGTAGAGTCCTTTGGGTATGTGCCCAGGGGTGGAACAGCTGGGTCATTTAGCAGTTCTATTTTTAGTTTTTTGAGGAACCACTGTCCTGATTTCCACAATGGCTGCAACATGCCTTACCCTGCAACATACCCCATATGCTTACCACCATTTGTGGCCAATTGTGTCTTTTTTATCTTAGCCATTCTGATGGGGATGAGATGGAACCCATCAAAACTACTGGTGGCTAAAGGATGTTGCATATGTTTTGAAATATTTATTGACCATTTGTATTTCCTCTTTTGAGACCTCCCTAATTAGTTCATTAGCTTGTTTATCGATTGGCAAGGTGTGTGTGTGTGTGTGTGTGTGTGTAAATACAGTCTGCATTCATTTGTTATTACTTCTGTGTGTATGTGTTTGGGACTGACCACTTGCCATTGGATAACCCATCAGGAGGCTTGTCGCTAGAGAAGACTAAATCTACCTCTCAGTAGCCGTTAGTAGCTCTTCACCTAAGAGTGAGGCTTGTGAGAACTTTCCATCCGTATTAAATGAGAACAGCTGGTGTTCTCACCCGTGAGTATCTTACAACCGTGTCCTTACAATTTTATGGGTACAGCTTCCCAGGCATATAGAAGACACAATCTCAAAGCAGATGCCATGGTTCTCTGGCTCTTACAATCTTTCCACCCTCTCTTCTGTGATATCCCCTGAGACTTAGGTGGTATTGTAGATGAAAATCAAAATTGTGCGTAATCCTGATAACCCCTCACCAGACTCTGAAAACTGTGAGCGATGGTAAACACAGCTAAAGACACTTCAGTTTCAAAACTCACTGATGTTAGCTACTTAGCCGAGATGTAGATGTTCGACATGCTTTGTATGCTGGTTACTTCTCTTGTCACTGAGACAAAGTACTTTTAAAAAAGCAACGTAAGGACACAGAACTTCATTTTGGTGCATTGTTTCACGGGTATAGTCACTAATGGTAGGGAAGGCTTGGTTGCTGAGGCAGCCCTATTCTTGGCTGTAAGAATTCATAGTGTATCATGTTCACGTATTGTACTCGGATGCAAAGCCAGACTAAAACTAGAGGTGAACACGACCTTCAAAGGCCTGTGTTTATTAGCCTATGCCTGCCAGCTGGACTCCCACATCCCAAAGGTTTGACAATCTCCCAAAACAGCAATATTTGGGGACCAAGTATCCAAACACACAAACTTGCAGGCAGACATTTCAAACCCAATCAAAACACTTGGTATTTTCTAGTTCTTCCCTAATTTAAATCATCTTTGCTAATTTGTGCACCTGTTTTTTTTCCCCCAACATTTCTCTCAAAAATACATCTATTCAGTCAGATGACGCCTGCTGCAAGATATACTCAAGCATTTCCTCCTC
>JAMJFZ010002244.1:0-80458 GCA_026225945.1 Cricetomys ansorgei
CTGAGTGAGGACATAACAATTTGTAAATTAGTGTGGCATCCACTTTGTAAGATCAGAACACTATTTCCCAGTGATTGGATACTGGTACATGCAGAATAGACACCACAGGTGGTATGGATTAAATATACATACTTTCTTCTTTAAAAAAAAAAGCATCTTACCCAAAAGCAAAATATCTTTAAACATCATGGATCTCTTTGTAGCTCCAAGCAATAAGTGTTCTCCTGCATGAGCTCTCTCAACAGGGCCACCTGAGTGAAAGTTTCCAAGTTTAACAATTAATTATAAAATGCAATGATTAAAAGGCAGCACAAGGTGAGTCTGATTAACTCGCAGTTTGTTCCTTAAGGCTGATTCCTTTTCTGTTTTGTTTTGCTCTGACATATGATATTCACACATACTTAAAATGATTAGGCACTTCAGGTTTCTAGCTTAGCAAGTCAGAAGCATTTGCCTTGGGGTTTGGAGAGAAAAGCAGAATGAAGCAGGCTTGAGTTCACACCCCAACTTGGTGGCCCACGCCTTGTTTCCCTCTTTAACCCTACATACATTTACTATTAGGTTTGGATGTCATCTATAAAATGAACTACATATATATATATATATAAAATCATTTAATTCTTTATTATTAATTACTTGCATGAAATTATATATGTGTGTGTGTGTATATATATATATATAAAATTTCCTGCAAATAATAAATTAAATAAACAAAAGCAAACCCAGGCTTATAGGGAAAAAAGAAAGATGATTGACTCCTGTTTGTTTCTAGATTGGGTATCTGACTTCCAGCAGTAAACATTCAACCGAGTTTTATTCTTACACTCAGTTGCATGCTGGGCTCATCATTAAGAACCAGAGAAAACAAGATAAGTATAACACACCCAGATGACTGCTACTCTACTGTGTGTCCTCTGTAGTTTAGATATGTTGATATATAATTTACATGTTTATTTATTCATTCTCACGGGTCATGGCAAAAGACAGTTTAATCTTTGGTAATTCAATCCCTGGCCCTAGAGGGTTTTCAGCCTCTGTACACTCTAATCCTAAACCTGGACCTAGAAGTCTTCAGCCTCCAAACAATCTAATCTGCAAACTGAGAATGTTTCAGCTTCTGAGCCTTACTACTGGCTGGGTTCACTCTGACTAGCTGTCTTATGAACTTCTCTCTGAGCTCTCTGCTTCCACACTGCTTCTACTCCCTGCTTCTCCTCTATGAGCTCTGCTTTCTCGTCTGCTTCCTTTCTGCTTCTACCTTGCTTCTCTCTCTGAACTCGGTGTTTGCAAGATTTAAGGCATATATTATGTCACCTTAATCACAGAAATCCCTTTATCACAAACAGAGACAGAATTAGTTTGACTAACATTCTTTCTGCATTGCATCCAGATCACACAGGGCTCTGAATGGGATCCCTTCCTTCAGGCCTTTGGATGTGATCCCTTCCTACCTATCACACAGGCCTTTCAATGAGATCCTTTGTTAGAGCAGCCATGCTGCTAGGTTAAAGGATTAAATGTTCCTCCTTAGTCTTCTGCACAGTCCTAAATGGTACTGTCATCCAAATAGGATTGTTTACATCTAAATAGGAGTCTTTTCGGAGTGTCCTCCAACTACTCAGTGACTTGCTGATGTTTATTAAGGTATAAGCCAAATCTATCCACTGCCTCTGCGGCATCCACCCTGGCCCAGGCTGTCACTTGTTTTCTGGACCACCCTGCATATTTGGGTATATGAGACGCTTAATGAATAAGCTTCAAGTAGAAGAATAGTTTCATAAGAAGCTTAATGAATCACATCTCTGCTAAAAGCTTCTCAGTGATTAAAATCAAATCCAGATTCCCCAGTTGTGGCCTCCCAGGTGACAAGAGGTGAGGTCGTTTTTTCCTCTTTTGCCTCCTGTGCCCCCATCTCTGCTCTACCTAGCAGCATTCACTGTTCACACCGCTCCACCTGCCTGAGAACCCATGAGCATAGTGTTCACGTCTCAGAATTCTTTTTCCTTGACCTTGGCCCCTGCCATTCTGGCCTTGGGAGATGTCTTCTCCGATTCCCACCATAAAGTGTTTGCATCTCACCCCCAGTCTTCCCCCAATGCATCCTGTTCCATTTTATGGAATTTTATAGAGTATATCTCCACCTAACATCAACTTACTTATAATTTGTGTATTTTTTATTGTCAATCTCTCCCAAATAGATCACATAATTTATGAGACCAGTGAAGCAATCTGCACTTTCACTGCAGGATCCCCTCAGATCCTAACTGAAACCAGTAGACTCCTAATAAATAGTCATCCCCTAGATTTATGGGTAGAATAAACTGATCTGGGATCCAGTTTCAGGAACTGTAAAATGGAGATAACACCTACACCACAGAGCTCCTAAAAGAATAAATGAAATAGCATAATTGATCAGATGCTTGAGAGTCCATTCCCTTACCCATAATAGGCATTCACTCACCGTAACTATTAATGTTGTGCTGTTAATATTATCGAGCAGTAAACAAAGACGTTTTAACTAGTCACTGATCTCCAATTTCCCAATATTTCAACCACTGACTTTATATTGAAGTCAGCAAGTTTGAAAGACTAATGATAATAAAAATATAAAGCTGATAAATAACACAGCCCTACTTATATTGCTTGGGGTGAGACTGGAAGGTTTTAGCAATTTAGCACTGTTCACTCTGGCATAATCTTCTGAGCCAAGCTATCTTTATGACATGTCAGTAACTGTGACTCACTCCAGGAAGGGAGTTGTCAGTTTCCCTTACCCTGTACTCTTACACTGTAAAAGTAATTTCAGTTTTCATAGAACTTTTTCCTGTCACCAAGTAAAATGCCTTCTTAGAAATACAGCTGCTATCTTCCTACGATGACTCTGTTCCCATCTGGTATGTGAATATTTCCCTCCTCCTGGATTTGTACACAATCGCATTTGGTTTTTGTGTATTTGGCATGGTTTTCTTGTGTCCGTGATAACACTGGTCAGAGGGTGTATACTCACTGGGTTGAACTCTTAGTGTAGTTAGTTCAGGGTGAAAGAAATGGAAAATGTAAGAATATTTTCATCTACAAAAAGTTATATACTCTTTAGAAAGGAAAGCTGAAAGTGAATCACATTCAAATAAGTCTTTATATACTAATGAGGAAATCCAAGTTTCTAATTATTAATTAAAATTTCTTAGTATAAATATAACAAGTTTAGGAAAAGAAAACTATGTCCTTCCTTTTTCTTTGTAGATTTCAAATCAGGAATTTATGGGCATCTGTATTTCAATACAATAAGTACGAGAAGAAAAAGAAAAAGAAAAAAAAAGTTTATATGTTTTTTATATAAAGGACCCATAAAGACAGCAACACATCCTACATGGTTTCTGTCAAGGAGTTGCCAGGCATTTCTGGAGAATCTAATTCAGTAATTTCAAGAAACTCAAGACACCACAGCACACTGCTTACCTCCTCAAATTTACCAAACATTTACTCCTCTAATACCTTGAAAATCTCATGACTGTGGTTATTTGCTGTTTTCTGGAATTGTAATTATGTAAACTCCAAGATTTCAAGAGTGTCTCTATAAACTCTTAACCAATCAATAATTTCACTAGATCCTGGCAAGAGGCACCAGAGAATTCTGCCTCTTGACAGAATAAGAAGGTAAAGAGATGAGAAAAATCCTGTGTTTTGTTCACAAGATAATTCCTCCATTGTCTAGTATACTAAATACATTATAAAAATAAATCAAAAAAGCACAAGAACTTAGAAATATCAAAAACACTTTCTAAAAAAGTCATGATTTCTTTTTAAGTCATACCTGGTCATCCAAGGGCAGTTCACAGAAGGCAGGGATGTATTTGGCCCATTCCACCAAGACTAAGAGCTGCTGCTTCATAGACTCACAAACATCACTGATGCTTGCGATTTTCTTAACGTTTATGTCGGTACTTGCACTGGGACTTGGGACTGAAATCTAACATTAACAGAACATTATATTAACTTATCATTGAAGCTACTGAATAGACAATAAATTTTTCCTACGACTATGGTTTAGTATGTAAACAGCATGGAAGCAAAAATTCTCATTATCGTAGTGCTGTCATATATATTAAAAATTTTAAATTTGAGAAATAAAATCCTTGTGGGTTCCAAGCAAAATTGGAAACATTGAGTATATAAGTCTATGCTCTGAGAGCAGAATTTTATTTTAAACACCAAATCTATAAATCAGGTTAGGCTTTGGGAGGCATTCTGTAGTTCAAACTGGGTACATAAAGAAATTGATAATAACAGGAAATAAACTCTGTGGCTTTATTTTTAGTAGAAACTCATATTTTCAGTAAGGATGCCCGTCTTTAATTTGTTGATTTTTATGAAAAATGGCTAGTGGATAAAATTTATAAAAGGTAGGAAATATTTATGGAGGAAACTAGAAATACTGATGGTGCCACATTAAACACAGGGCCATAAAAATAGTATCTTCAACTCAGCAATGGTGAAATGCTTAACTCAAGAAGATAGTCATTTTTAAATTGCATATAACTTTTGACCCTATGAAAATATAAATTATACTTTAAAATCTTTTGTCCTGAAAAAGCAAATGCTACCTAATCAAAGTTTTGTAGAATTAATTTTAAACATGGTTTAATGTGTGCGTGTATGTGTATGTGTGTGTGTCTGTGTGCGTGCGTGTGCGTGCATGTGTTTGTCATGTGAACCCAGATGTTTCTTCACAGCTCTCCTTTAAATCATTCTTTAAATGCTTTATTGGACCATCAAGTAATCTTCAGGTAATCGTAATGATAATAGGATGTTAACCTCATCATATTACTCCTGTGTTATCAAGAACGAAAGTAGACTCATTGCCTCCTTATAGGACCTGATTAACTACTTAGCTATTTTATAATTTGCTTTGTCATAGACCAACATCCTGAACATTTCCAATAAAGGCAATGCTAAGATAAACTTGCTTCAAAAGATTGTTTCTCACTCTCTTCAATGTTTCGTTTTTATGTGTGAAATGAGCGATTTATTCTTTTAATTGTATACCTGATATTCTAAAACCTGAAAATAATGAAGTTGACTTTCTTCCCTGTTTATGAATTCTTCCTTTAATTCTCATTAAACACCTGTTCCCTAAGGAGGTAGTGACTTGATTTCTTGAGTTCAGAAGTAAATTTTAAGGAAAGAAGCTCTGATAACAATGTTCCTCAAAATTGTGGCAGCCGATTTCTTATATCCAACCAATAAAAATATTGCCACTAGAGCATCATGATATGTTTTGATTTTGCTTGACCTTGTAAATAAACATCCAAACAATCCTATAGAGGGATTAATTTCATTTTTTTTCCATTAAAAGATAGGGTCTTTCTAAAAAAAAAAAAAAAAAAATCTAAACTAAGTCAACAATTCTACTACTTTCAAGGAGATACTTTTGAGCTTCTCTAGATTAACTCTAGCAATGAGCAGAAAACAGTGAACTCAGATGACAGCACTTTCCATAAGCAGACACTGGAGTCTATTGAACAGAGCTAATGCCAGGGAGTGGTGGGTACCTGCCGAGACCGAACTTCTGCTTGTGCCAAAGTGTTTATGGAAGGGATGTTGCTGCCATCAAATGTGCTCCTTCTGGTACTTATTCGGTCACGTTCATTTTGCACAGCTAAGGGAGAAAACCACAGTCATTTATTAGTGAAATCTCCAACAGAGGAGAGGATATATATGGTTGAAATCAGGAAATTACAGAAGTTCAGAAATGGTTTTTCAAAATGTAGAAAGTAAAACTGACTTTTTTTTCTCTTCTTAAACCACTTTAAAAGGTAAGAATAGCCAACCATGTCACCAGAGCTCATAAAATACGGTGACTTAGACTTCATGATGAGAGGTATGTTGGGAAGTATTAGGTCACCCCATTTTGACATGCTATGTTTTTAATAAGATGGTTTTCTATACTTTCACAGTTAATAAAACTGTAAGGTAAGTAGAGGAAGAATATCGCCTGTTAGGTTGGCCAGGTGAAAGATGATAACATAGTCACTGTTAGGAGATGTGAGTCACAGATTCTGAAATTCCAATTTTCTTTTAACTGTAAAAATACTACCAAAAGGGAAAGGAAATTTACTATAGTCAAAATGGCTTAAACCAATGTTTACAGATGTTATCTTCAGAAATCATTGCCCAATCTGAGTTATCTCTCTAGAAGGTGGAGGCCTGAATAACAGCTTTACGGTAAGATGAAACCATCCATATATATTATAAAGTATCTCCAATATTGGGGCTGATCTGCTTTTTTCCTTGACTCGGAGAGAAAAGAATAAATAATATAAATAATGCATGCATCCTAAACCCATATTGAAAACCAAATTGTTAAACATAAAAGACAAAAAGGACTGTGTTACCCTACACATTTGCATAGATAGTCATGTAAAGAATAAGTCAGATATCAGAGTGACATTACACAAATAAGGACATAAAACGATCTTCCATTAACTAAAGTCAAGAAAAGAAGTCCTACAGCCCCTAGAGTATTTAGGCTAACGCTCTAATCAGTTCTGTTGGAAATATGATCATACCAAAGCTTTTCCCTAGTAAAGAAATCCACCAGTTTTCTACATCAATGTCACATAGACCTAAAAGCAGCGACTATTGACTCTCTCATGTTAGCCAAATAATAGTGGACTTTTGTCTAAGGAAAGAGACATTTATGTTTACAGTGAATCAAATTTTTAGAACTTTACATTAAAAATGATGCTTACTAGTAACTTGTTTTAAAAATTATTTTCCGTGTATATGGAAGCATATATGCAGAGATGAAAAACTGAAATGTTTTCTCTGCTTGTCTAAATTTCAGTTGCTTGATCAAACTTTATAAACACTGAAATATATGCTAAGCATTTATAGTATCTTCACAGCTCTCAAGTTTTGCATAAATCCACATTTCTGTTTCCATTATTTATGGTAGAGTGAGATGTCTCAATTTTGAAACTCGAAATTTACTTTACAATCTATTTAGTAAAATCAAAGCATCATTTAATGAACAATAGAAGGTGTAATTTCACTATTTTCAAAGGTAATTTACTCCATAAATTGTCAGATTGAAAAGGGAAATGCAGTCTTGGTATTGTTTACAATTTTTTAAGGGTAAGGATTAGTCTTCAGGGAATAAGGAGAAAAGAAATTTGATAAATTATGTAATTATTCCTATCAACTACCTAATGGAGCTTTTAGGACATTAACTATGTCATTTGTGAAAGGAGAAATTGCTACTTTAATTTAGTGAACTTTACTTTTCTAATATTCTTTTAAGATTAGCAACTCAATAAAAGCTAATGCAATTTCCATAATTTTAAATTATTGAACTAAGAGAGAAATAGTTATTAAATGTATTTTGTACTTCTGCAGTATCGTGACTTAACTTTATTTTTTTTTAAGTTTGCAGTATTCTTGGAGAAAGCAGCTCTTTTCATATGACAGACACAGACACACAACAAAATATAGACACAAAGTCTTTTAGCTTCTCAACTTGCCAGAATTTTGGGATGTGTAACACGCGTGCCTCTAATCATATCAGGATGAGCAAAGATAGAATGAGGTGACTCAACACGATGAAAAAAAAACCAATATACACTAAACGCCATATCTGTACTGCTTCTGTTACTGAATAGAATATAAACTTCTCAAGATGAAGAATTATTTTGTACGTGTACAAATCATGTACTCAATTCAAAGCTCAGTATACCTGGAACAGTGACCGGGAAACAGGAATGTCCAACAGATAATTTTAAACAGAGGAATGCACAAAAAGATGATTCGTAGTTGGTATTGATGAGATGAGTAAAGATACCCAGTTGTTGCCAAGAATGGAAATTGTGTGCATAATGCATGCATTACTTTAATCTATGCATAGATTTTTCCCTTTGTAGAGGATGGTGTGAGAGATCGGAGCTGATAAGCGCAAGTTCTGCCATTTTCTAACTACACATCCTTGGGCTAAATTATTTAACTCGAGGAACTCTTTGACAGATCCCCTATTAATATACTGAGGGAAATCAGAGCGTATGTAGTAGGGTATTGTGATTAATGAGAATGTTTGCACATTGTTATCACTTTTCATCAATAATGTTAATTAGCATCATCATTATTATTACTATTACCTTCTTTTTTCATTCCTGCTCTAAAACACTTTCTTAATCGACAGTATCTACATTGATTCCTTTTGTCCTTGTCAACAACACATTGGCGACTGAACCTAAAACAGGAAGCAAACATTAGTTCACAGAAAACCATCATTTATCAAAAAAGCAGATAAGCAAACAATTAGACTTTAAGTAATTACAGTCAAATCGGGTTCAATACAAAGCATGTATAAACTTAGTTCTCTACAATATTGAATATCTCATGATCAGCACATACATGGCAATACACAGCTCACCTTTCAGATAGTCTTGACAATAAAATGAAACTGAATAATTACATCATTTTGTGCCAGTGTACATCATTATGAGTCATGCAAATCAACCCTAGCTTTAAAATCTTTGTCATATAAATTTTTGGCGTTTATTGCTAAATGGTTTCAGTATGGTAGACAATATGTCATGATACATACTTTTACATTTGTGTACCTTTCTCTTTTTAAATGTTTTTAATCTATTAACTTTAAATGACTTTAAGTTGGATTGAGATTTATCATAAGTATCAAATTACATACAATCCAGAAGAGTACTGAGAATGTACCCTTCTTATTGAAGAAGCTTAAAAGTTACAGAGTTTATAAAGCCCATAATGGGTGGGGATACACATGTTGATGAGGTTGTAAGAAAGTTTGAAATCCTTATACCCTGTGGGTTAGAATATCAAATGCTGCTGCTGCTTTAGAAGAATGTTTAGCAGTTTTTCAAAAAGTTAAACACAGGACTCCATGTAGAACTCAGCAATTCCAGGCCATTCATATACCCCAGAGAAATGAAAACCTATGTCTAGGGTAGCATTTTCCCAGTGAGCAAAATGTTGGAGGGAAGAGCAGACAAAACCTCACACAATACAATGGAACAGTCCTACTCATTAATAAGTAAGAATGAAACATTTATTTGCAAATAAAGGTGACTAAAAGACCACATAGTGCATGGTTCACATGTCCAGAGAGGCAAATCTATAGAAACAGAAAGCTTAGTAACACTTCACACTGCCACAGAGTTGGGAAAACTGGAGGACACCCTACTAGAGACTTTCTTTACAGAGTAAGTAAATGCTATTCTTAATTGATGGTAGCAATAGTCACACAATTTTGAATGTGTTAAAATCTGAATTCCTAGTTATGCATGGTATTATCACCTCATCTCTTAGAGATGAATATTAAATCATGAGGATAACTAAATGTGTTTTGTGACCTACTCAAATTTATGGACATTTCCTTAACATTGAATGAGAACAAAGCCACAAGTGTTTATGCTCTCAGAGTAAGACAAGACGAAACATTTTTTTTTTTTAAATGTGGGGCTGAAGAGACTCAGGAGATGAGATCAAATAACATAAATAAAGAAAGAAAGAAATAACGAAATAAAAGAAAAGAAACATACACCAATAAGCTCCTAACATGTTTAAGATCTTGATATACGTACAGAATATATGAACACTGCCTATATTTTCCATTCAAAGAAGTTATAATTGAACAAATACACAGAAACATTAACAAACATTATAGAAATTGTCCTATAAATAGTATTAAAGTAGACAGTTTAATTACTATAGGATGGAAAGGCCATCTTCAGTATCATGGTACTGTTAAAATCAATTTAGGATTTATCAGTCTAAGGGATGAAGACATTTGGGACCTGACTTTAAAGAGACACATGGCCACTTAATTTACATCCGTGTAACTATTTTTTAAAAAATGATCACAGAGCTTGCTTGATACGAAAACTGTAAAGAAGCCTAGATGGATGGCAGCACACAGGGTGTGAAGACAGAGAAACTCCTCCCACCCCTGCTGCCAGGGGTAAACCTCAAACACTTGCTCTGGGAATGACTCTACCCCACTCACCCTGTAAAAAAAAAGACTCAGGTCATCAGATTCCACTGTCAGAACCGTCACTTTTCATGTAGATGTGTTTCACTTAATAGTGCACATAACTCCAAACAATGGAACCTCTATGCTGTTTTGTTCTTTCAGGTGCTAATATGAAGAACTTCATGTCAGGTAACCATAGCAAAAATGTGTTTGGTGGAGATGATTCATTTTTACCAATGGAATGTGCGTGTGTACACAGACAATGCAATATAAAGGCTCCTCTCTTCGTCAGATTTCTGAAGTGGATGATTTACATTTTTATAAACCTACATCAAACTCCCCTGCAAATATTGCAAGAGATCACCAGGTAGATATTAGTGGAGTTATGTATTAACTTTTATTACACCTTGAAAAGTCAAGTGCTACTAGAATGTGAATTAACGTCTTAAATGTCCAACTTATTCTTACAAGAGCATTGCAGGACTGGATATGGAGAGTACTTGCCTAGCATGCAGAAAACAATGAATTCAATTCCTAGTCCAAACAAATTACAGTAAGTGAGAATGTTTACTATTGATTGAACAAAAATAGATTTTTTTCATCTATTAAAAACAATGATTTGTGTCAACAGCCCAAATTCAACCTAAATAATCTATATTCAAGAACTATCATAGAAATCAATCAGGATTAATACCTAAATTTAAACTAAGCTACGATATTAGTAGGTAATAGCAAAAAATACTAGTAAAAATGTATGGACATATAAAATAATTAATATTTAGACAAAACACTGTTAATTATATAAAATTTAAACTGAGAATTCTTTAGAAGTGAAAATTAAATTTCCTCCATTGAAGTCAGTAAATTAGTTGGGTAGCAATGGTGCACGCCTTTAATCCCAGCACTTGTGAAGCAGAAGCAGGAGAATCTCTGTGAGTTCCATGCCAGCCTGGTCTACAGAGTGAGTTCCGGGACAGCCAGAGTTCCAGCAGAGAAACTCTGTCTCAGAAAAAAAAAAGAGAAAAAAAAAAAAAAAAAAAAGAAGAAAAAGAAAGGGAAAAAGGGAAGGGAAGGGAAGGGAAGGGAAGGGAAGGGAAGGGAAGGGAAGGGAAGGGAAGGGAAGGGAAGGGAAGGGAAGGGAAGGGAAGGGAAGGAAGGGAAGGGAAGGGAAGGGAAGGGAAGGGAAGGGAAGGGAAGGGAAGGGAAGGGAAGGGAAGGGAAGGGAAGGGAAGGGAAGGGAAGGGAAGGGAAGGGAAGGGAAGAAGGGAAGGGAAGGGAAGGGAAGGGAAGGGAAGGGGAAGGGAAGGGAAGAAGGGAAGGGAAGAGGGAAGGGAAGGGAAGGGAAGGGAAGGGAAGGGAAGGGAAGGGAAGGGAAGGGAAGGGAAGGGGAAGGGAAGGGAAAGAAAACAAGAAAAGAAGTAAGTTACAGAATCACCTGTAATTTTATAATTTTGTTGTTAAAGACCCAGGAGTATTGATACTGAAAGGGAAATTAAAAAAAAACTACATACCTTAAGAATCCATTTAAATAGATTAAAAATGTTTAGTGGCATATGGACATGTGATAAAACAATAAAGAGACACAAGGAAAAGATTAACATCAAATTCTAGAGTGTAGTTCCCCAGGAGACACTGAGAATGACCAAGGAGCCAGGGAGGTGTCCACTAGAGGGTTCAACTATATTGCTCCACACTGGGTGGTAGGTATGTGAATCTCTTTATGCACATTTACAAGTCTCAAATTGTTCATAGGATGGAATTACCGGTGTGAATGTGAGCCGCGCTTACAACCAGACACTGTTTTGAAGCTTGACAGAGACACGAAAGCTCTCAATTTACTTCCCTTACATCCCCCACAGCATCTTCAGACACTAGTAAAGAAAACTTTGCTCAACTGAGCACTCCACTACCTGCAGGAGTAAACGTGACTCTTCCGAATGCTGCGCCTGAAAAAGCCCTTGCAGCCATCGCAGCTGGACGCCCCGTAGTGCTTTCCTGTCGCTCTGTCCCCGCATATGGCACATAGACAGTTGACGCCACTGTCCGTGGTATTCATACTTGTGGTTTCTGGGGCAGAACTATCTGTTAGAGAAAGATGAGGAGAGTTAGTGCTTTTGACCAGTGCTCTACAGCTTATTCATAGGCCATCCTTTGCTTTTTGGGGGCAGGGGGCGGGTCCTCTTACTGGTGCTTTTCTTTCTGGTGCTGGAAGCATATTCCTTAGGCTTTGTATCTTTTTCTGATCTTTTAGTTTTGGGGCACGGTTGGGCTCCATCCCTTACCTACCACCTCAAGGGAAACTCATGCAATCTCATGGCATCAGATATCGACTGCATGAAAGAAAAATCCTCAGATTTAATTTCTGCCATGATAACACCGAGGAATCCAGTTTTACAGACTTAAGATCCCATGTAAGAATTTTTTTCCCTTTGAAGCCCAGTAAGCATACTAGCTGAAAAGAGAGCTTATATAGATTCCCAGTGGATCCTCTGCCTCATTCAGTCCTTCTCGGATAAGCCAACGGTTTCACACCAGTGGTGAAGTTTTCGGTGCCTTTCATGAATCTGCTCTCTCACCACTTAATTTAATGGGATCCCACATCTAAGGCAAGTATTTACCCCACTTCCCCCCTTCAGTGAAGTCTTCATTTACCCAACACCACGATCCTTTCCCCAAACTTATTAGGACATCTTTCTATCTGATTTTCTTTCTGTCATCTGAACTCCTGTTTATTTTCTACCAGACAGCTACTTCATGTCACTTTGTCCATCAGTAGGACTATGACTTCTCATTACAAAGCAGAGAACCAATCACTTCACCATGACCCATAATGGCGTGTATACTGATATCCCATCCCTGGTCCTTTCTGTCTATTGCACCTCCCATTCTGTCCAATGTTCTACATCCCTGGGGCCTTTTTGTGTTCTCTGAAACCTCATTTTATCAACTGTACATTTTACAGTTGCGGTCTTTAAGCTAATTCTGAGGTTTCTGATCACCTCTCACACGTTGAGTGAATCTTCTTTGAGAATTCAGAAAGTCATCTCTCATCTGCATTTCAAGCAGAGCCTAAGGTTCTACAAACTACCATTATTTTAAGATACATTATCATTGCCTAGAATTGTACTACAAATGTGTTGGCTCGTGAGTCCATCTTTACACAGAGAATATCAACATCATGGTGTCAGAGAATTCATCTGTTTTGCTGATCCTTCTGTGGCCCACCTCTTAGAAGTGTACCCAGCTATAGTGGAACACCTAATCCAATTTTAAGAGAAAAGGCAATGTATATTAGATATTTCTTTATATAAATAATTTTAATGAGATGATATTGTTGAAAATATTTTATAAATCCTATATTAAATATATAAGGTACTATGGTAAAACTTGAACTTGGTTGGCTGGGGATGTATAGCTCAATGACAAAGCAATTGTCTAGTATGCACAAGGCCATAGATTCAACCACAAAACATTAATTGAACATAAACTGAATACATACTGTAGGTATAATAACAAAACATTATTGTATCTCTAATAAAAATTGGTAAAATTAAAGATTGGCATGTACTAAATATATTATGTGATATTATACATATAATACATATGAATGCATAATACTTTTGAATAGACAAATACTGTAATATCTAACCTCATAAAGTTAAAAGGAATTTTAATAAAAATTTAATCTTGTGACAGACACAAAATGTTTTATTTTGCTGTATTAAAAAATGAATGAATGAATACATGAATGAATGAAAATCTAGTCACTAGTGTAAAGGTTAACAACTGAACTTTCATTTACACCTGATGGGAGAAGGAAAATCAGTTTTCTCCAATGGAGTGAGAATATCTCAGCCACTCCAGGGAGGGACTCATGTTCAGGAGTAGTTGACCCGTGACCCACTTAATGTACTCCACAGTATTTGTGTGTGTGTGTGTGTGTGATTTTATTTGGTTACAGTTTGGTGTGGGTTTTTTGATTTCTTGGTTTTGAGGGAGTTGGTGATTATATTGAGTTCTCATTTGCTCTTTGAGAAAGAATTTAAAGTTGGTGTGGGTAGAAAGAGGAGAGGATATAGAAGGACTTGGGGAGGGAAAGAATATCATCAAATTATATTTAAATTTTAAAAATTGTTTTAAATAATAAAAAATTAAAAGTATCTGGAATTCTACTTCTATTGAAACAAATACTTGACTGAATATCTTATACCAAAACTGTGTATTCCTAAGACTTATATTATAGTTTCATCCTGTATTTGTGTTAAATTTCAGAATTGGGTTTTTCAATTTCTAAAAGCCTCCCCATTATATTAGGTATTGCTTATTGAAAGCATAAATGAAGTTTATAGCTCAGTAGAATATTAAGATAATCATAAAATGATTCCTCAGTTCTGAACTACGCAAACACACACAGAGACACAGAGACACATGCACACATGTATCACCTTCCCCATAACATACGTAATTTTAAGTTATAACAGTTACAACCTGTCTTCTGTAAGCTTTCTACTTGGAGAAATCTACATTCTGTGTGAATAGCAAACTGTATTGCATAAAAGACCCAAACCCTAAACAATTCTTTGTCTTACTTAAAGTTAAAATGTTACAGTAGATAGATGCCAAGAGGTCTGTGAAGCTAAACATTAGCCTGTCACCCGAGGTTACAATATAAACCTTTATTTCATTTTATATCTGTGTCCAGTGAAGGGACTGCACAATAATTTTATGTGTAGTTTCTCATCAACAGCAATGGTGAACTGAAATGATGAGAGGAGGAGAGTAATCAGTAAAACTCCCCAACATCTTATGCAAAGTTGTCCAAAAGACACTTTAAACACTGTAGAAAATGCATTTTCAAGTCCAGTCTGTCAAAACTGCTTATCATTATGAAACGCCCGCAAATAAAACTGCCCGTCACTACGCTTTTTACCCCAAGTGTCTTATTTAGAATCCTGAGGTTACGTTACAACAAAAATATAAGCTCTTCTACCTCTAATATTAAACAGCTATGGCAACATTAATTTAAATTTTGTGATAATGTACAAAGGCTCTGATTTGTGGTCATAGAAACAACCCTTGAATTCTCCAGCAATGAAGCTAAGCCAGCACCGCGGGGAGCTTTACTTCCTTCACCTCTTGAGCTTATTTTCCTTACATATAAGCATATGAGTGAACTCACCATTCGAATTATACAGAATCTGCATAGTTTCAAACTCCAGAGTCGTGTAAGTTGGGTCCAAAACCTCGCTGTAGTTTCCCATGTCCATGTCCAGTATTGGCTCTGAAACCCTCATCATCGGTTGAGAGACACACATACGAATGGCCCCACACGCCCAGAGTGTGGTAACTGTTATGCTTTCAATCTGTGAGTGCTAACCAGAGCTAACTGTCACTGGGTGAATTCAGTGCTTCTGTGGGAGGGGCTGTCAAACTGTAACTCCTTTAGCAGGCCATATTCTGCTCGTTTCTTCTTTTATGGCATATGAGAGCAATTCCTTGTGATAATCTTGGAATGCTTCATGGAATTGCCTTATCTGAAGTGCTTAGTAGACTAACATGATTTTCTAAATTGATTTCCAGTACAATAAATGACATCACTCAGAGAAGGGTTAAACACAGAGAAGAGATCCTGTCAGGTTTCAACCTGAAATTATAGTGGATAGTAGCCCACATGAGGGCCTTCAAAGCACATACCACATATTTCAAACACTCAAATTCATATCACTCTTAAATTAGGTAAGTTAAAACTGTAAGCTGTCACTTAACACACGAAACACTTGACAGGTTCAGGTTTCCTTTATATGTACGACAAAATGGACTTTGTTTATTTTGGAGTAGAACAGATTCATAATTTGTGGTACTGGGATTTATGATGTGTTCTAGAAGTGGACAGGCAAAGTCTCAACATGACCTGTGTAATATCCTCCAGAACTACCAGTTTACTGTCTTTGTCATTCTATACTTGCAAATTTCTGGTGGGCAGATCCAGAACAGAGGCTAGTATGCTATCACCCAGTGAATAATAAAGATTAACTTATTTTGACATTATCTACTTACATCCTAGATATTAACTAAGTAAAGCTATATATCTGATTAGTGGCTTTATACACTCTGTTCAACCTCAACGCGTATGACACAGCATGTTTTTAATGTATAATTGTGGCAAGAAACATTTCTGCATTTAGGAAATATTTATGAGTTAGTATTCAACCTCAGTATTTTACTTCTGAAAATATGTTTATTGGTTTTATTTTCTAAAAAAAGAATACTATAACTACTTTTAGTATTTTTGTAAGTTCAAAATTTTATATTCTGTATTCGTTAAATATTTTACCTAATTAATCTTGTAAATCAATTTCTACTCCCATGGATACTCAGATACGATTATGTTTCTCCACGAAAATATAGTATATTAAGAGAACTCAAAACATGTGAAGTATTAAAGAAAATATAAGTCATATTAACCAAATACATCAAATTAGACTGATCATTGGAGTAGTCTCTTTGACTTCATAATCAGTATATTTCCAATTAATAATTCCAACTATAATGACTTTAAAGTCAAGAACTTTTTAATGAAGGTTAAACATAATTATTTCATTTTTGGAGAAGTGGCAGCAAGTGAATACTGCATATATGAAATAGCTTCCTTTTGTGGTAAGTACTAAGGCTGTGTTCCCATGGGAACCAAAGGCTGTGTATACAGTCTTTAACGTTTCTCATCTACATGGTAATTAACCAACATGGAGGGTTGTCAGTACAACCTTCATTTATAACACTGCCAGTACTAAAAACAACACAAATGTATCTCAGTAGAGATATCCCTTAGTTTTATTATTGTTCTGCACCATCCTGTTCCCATGGTGAATGTGACAATCAGACCAAGACATTCCTCTTTAGGGTGGAAGTGTCTGAGCACAGGTCTTCAAGTCATTGCTCACAGTCGTTGGAGCTGGCTTCCCAGAATTAATGTGCTTCTCACCCAAGTAATTGTAAATTATTCTCTGTATTCCACAGAGTAACATCTGAAAGCTATAGTAGATCCCAAATGCCAGACACATTTCCTCTAGTGTAGTTTACCTTTCTAATAGTGTCAGAGGTGCTAGCATCCACAGAATCCAGTCAGTCTCAATTTACAAAATGAAGGATTCTCCAGCTTTTTTCTCAGTTATTACAAGGTACAGTAAAATCCTTCTCTTTATAATTCTTGAACTAATAATTTTCTGAACTAATTAAACAAATAACTAGAATAGAGAATCACATTCATGATGTGTGAGCATGCCCAATATTTTTGACTTACATAGGTGGACATGCTAATGTTTGATTGTAGAGAAAAGACTCACATTGCATTACTTCATTGCTAAAGATTCTATTTTTTTGTATAAATTCTTGGTTTGGCCTCAATTTCCAGTATTCTTATAAATAGAGATAAAAAGACAAAGCTACCTATGAAGTAATCTGAATACAGATGTCTCTACAATTTAAAAAAAATATTTAGCATACTTAGTTCAACTTAGTTCTACTCAATCCCATAGCATTTCTCTTCGTTTACTAAGGGGAAAAAGAAAAACTCTTCTCATACTCATTTCATATTAGATTGTAGAAAATTTACTGTGCTATTGAATACCAAAATTACTGTAAGATATTATGAAATGAAACAACAATAAGAAATGGAAGGGACATGCTAGATGTCAAACACAAGCAACTCTCTACAGGTGTGTGAACTTGTGAGATGTAGCCACCCTGGATGATAGTTAATACATTCCCAAAAGGAAACTACGGGTTTATGTTAATCATAGAAACTAACTACATCAAATTATTTACTTTGTATTGGTTCTGAATTGAGATTTCTTGTACCTATAAATTGGCTTATAATGATCTTCACTAACAGTCCTTATTCTCTAGTTCTAAACTTTATTTGACCCCATTCAGAATATTTTTATTTGTTCAAAGAGAAAGATGGGAAAATGAATGACAGGGAGATTGCAAGGGGGATGGTTGAAGAGAAAGAAAGAAATTGAAATGAATAAAAGGACAAAAACGTTACTTATGAATTTTGAGCTAATGGTTATGAATCATAACCAAAATAAATACCGCATTCTAGTTTTCCTTGTATTTTTCATTCAACAGCAATTGTGGATGATAGATAATGGAGGAAAACATGAAAGAAGCAAGAAGAAAGGTGAAAGAGAAAGAAAGATTTAAGTTATTAGTTTGAATTATGCATCATAATTACACATTGGTTAATTGTGTACCCTAATCAAAACAAATGTCACACTCTGGTTTTACTTTTATTTTCCATTTAAAAAAATTATGGGAAGCTCACAGAACTCAGAAAATATATCAGTGGCACTAGTTGGCAAAATAAAATTATAAAATAAATTTTTATAGACCTTAGATACAAGAAAACTGAATCGCTTGTTTACGTGTTTTCACATTAAAACTTGTTTATTTTTAGGAAAGGTAGAAGAAAATTATTAAAGCTATATTTGATTTTTTAAAAAGTGTAATTAAAAAGAAAGCCAGCATCATCTTTGTTTGTTTGTTTTGTCTGTTTTTTTCCAGACAGGATTTCTCTGTTGTTGTAACTGTGGCTGTCCTGAAACTCACTCTGTAGCCAGGTTGTCCTAGAACTTATAGAGATCCACCTGCCTCTGCCTCCTGAGTGCTGGGATCAAAGGTGTGCGCCACCACCACAAGGCTTAAAACCAGCATTATCTCTGAGGAGATGGGACCAATGACATTGAACTCTTCATTCAGCTAAGGGGATGAGTACTACTGCTTAGTCCTAGAAGTGTGAAAATCACATACACACACTGATGATGATGTCTACGTCAGCACTGAGAGTAAATAGTAAACTAGAAATTATAAATTTTATCTGCATCCAAAAATATAAGAAACAAATGATAGAATGTCTGAACTGTCCTCACCCCCTCTCTGTCTTTGGGGTCAGGTCTCACTATTGCCCTGGCTGGCCTGGAGCTCACTAAGTCAACTAGTTGACATCAAACTCACAGAGATCCTTCTGACTTTGCTTCGGAATGCTGCATTCAAAGGTGTGCACCACCACACCTGGCCTAAAAGTACCTCTTAAAGGACCCCACTTTTCAGTATCTGTTCAGAGGCTGAGCAATATGCTCCTGCTCCTTATCAGGACCTAGTGTTCTGACAGCTAAAATGTGTACCCTCTGAGCTCTGGTTAGGGCAGTCATTCTGAAGGGAATGATGACTGTAGTTAAAACATGTCAACTGAATCAGCGTGACCAATGATTTCTAAAACATACTTTTCTCAAAGAAATGATTCTATGAACTGTCTTTAAAAACACGTTACTTAGCATTCGTTAGAGAAACATAACGTGGTGAAAATAACATAGTGTTTAAAGAAGAAAACTCAGTTCACCATCGACTCTCCGGATAATAGCTGAAACATTTCTATCTTATCTGTAAGACTATTAAGCCTGTTAAATTGTTCTATACTTTATATTTGATTTAATCATTCCGTCATAGTGTGATTTAAAATAGAAAACAGGCTAATAAAAATCAAGGTTATTTTCATTAGAACATTTTCATGAAAGCAATTTGATGCTAATATCTATATAAAAACATTTGGTTTTCAAGTATAGTTAGTAAAATTTGTTTGTTAATTTATTCCCCAAAGTGTATCTGTAATTCTCATTATTTCCCTGTTTTATTTTACCAGTATGAAAACTACACAAATACAATCACTGAAAACTAAGTGAAGGAGAATAATAAGCCACATCAACACAGAATAAATTTCACTGTAAACAGAAAACTATCAGTTGACAGAATCTGGTCAACAAAATGACATATTAATTAACAGCAAAACAACTTCCAGCTTTTCACTTTTTGTAAAAATCTCAGTAATATCATTCTTCTTCCTTGTTGTTATTGTACTAACTAAATTATCTTTCCTCTTTTGAAATAAAATGTTTGTCTCTTCTTCTTAAGTTTAAGGAAGAGACAAAAAGTAAGTTTTTAAAAAGCCAAGACAAAGATTTAAGTGTTTATCTCCAAAGCCAATTGCTGTCCTGACACACAAACAAATTTGACATTGGCTATGACAATGGTGAGCTTAATTTTTCAAAAAGATTAATAATTTATTTCATAAAGTGCATATTATGTGTATTTTTTAGATAAGCAGAAACACTTTTTCCTTCTTATTATCTTGTTCTTCTGTCTAGTAGACCCATGTAGTGGACATGGGAATTGCTTCAATACATTAGGACACACATACAAAGTCTTTCCTAACATTATACTGTTTATATATTATTATTATTATCGTTATGATTGTGAATCATTGTGTGTTATATACTGACAATTCTTGCCTTAGCATTGGTGAATTTTTTTTTTAAGTCTAAATTAAACTCTCACAACTTTGTTTAAAAATATTTAAAATTCTTCTTTGAAAAGTATAATCATTCCATAGGTCATCTCTGTTGTTTTGCAGCTCACAAGCCTTAGTCTCAGGAACCAACTTAAACTTAAAATTTAAAACTCTTGGTTTCACACTTGATTCATAGCCTTTTCTCTGGCCAAGGTGAATAATTCACACACGTCTAGAAAATGTCTTTTGATAGGAATGTTTGGAAAAAATGGACTGGGGACACACAGGTACTTTGTGAAACAACAGAGTGGACTGAGAGAGATGCCAGTATTCTCTATAGAAGTCGTGACATGAGTCAACTGTTTTATTTAACTAGTTATTTTAATTGTTTCTTGTTTACTTGTGGCAGCATCTTCCTTTGTAGCCCAAGCCAGCCTGGAATTCTTGATCTCCTGCCTTAGTTTCTCAAATTTTTATTTGTTCTAATGGCCCGTGAAACCGTAAGATTATTATTTGGAAGAAAACATACAAATGGATCTAAAATTCAAAACTAAGAAACACAGACTACCACATCATGATTAAATCAGGTGGGATTTGACAGCTTCGGATTTTACAGTCAGTCCTGGGTAGAACCAAGAAATCCGTCAAGGGAAAGCTTTGGGTGATATACAAAATCTACATGTATTAAAGTTGCCTTCAAGGTCACTCGCCTTGTGATTCAAAATAGACTCTCCTTTTCTGAAGATAAGAAGATGATTAGCACTAAATTATTAACTGGAATATAGATTATCCTGGAAGGAAAATAAGCATGAAGTGTAAGGCACAGGCAGCACAGGCAGCACAGGCAGCACAGGCAGCACAGGCAGCACAGGCAGGCACTGCTTCGGCACTTTTTTTTTTTTTCTTTTTACAATGAGTATTATCACTGTTGCCAATGCAATCTCAGCAAAGCTAGTCAGAATGATTATGGTGGCACGCCACGACCAAATCTGCTGCATTATACAAGAAAGGGAAGGAAGTGATCAGTTTGTCCCAGGAGTTGTTTCATATTACATAATCAAGAGATATGGGTTTCATAAAAATCAGCAGCAGTTTTACAATGCTGAGTGTACACTGCAGCTTGAACACCTTAAACAAACCTGCTGAGACAACCTCGAACATTTGCACCTGCAAGCCAAATGAGTAAATAAGAGTTACAAATTTTCTTTTTAAATACAATAATAGGTTGTATACATGGTCATACAGGGGAGCACGGCTCAGGATTATTCTTTGAAGCTTTTTTAGATATCAAAGGAGAACAAAACTTTATTTATGTGATATTTGCTTTGGGCAAAGCTAAGCAGTATTTGCACCTGCATTTAGTAAAGGTCTATATAGGCTTTACTCACAGTGGAAATGTTACTATTGGATCTCTCATTTGTTAAATATTTTAAAGGGTTAATTGATATTTTGAATAAATATAGAAGACAAAATTAAAATGATTTTAAGAATAAACATATTAATCTATTATGCACTAATTATCTTAGGCAAGGGGGTGACTTCTGCATAGGTATGACTCTGAGTATTTGGACTCATAGTATCTAATGTACACATCAATCTAGTAGTTTATAGATTCTGCTGTGTGTTACAATCATCAAGAGAATCTTAAAGACCCTATAATGTCTGGGATACATTAGATACAATGAAACGAGTGGAGCTAGATAAATGGCTTGGCTGTTAAGAGTGCATAACTACTCTTGCAGAGGACTATAGTTCCCAACACCCACAGTAGATGGTTCACAGCACTCTGTAAGTCCACTTCCAAGGGGTCTGACAGCCTTTTTGGAATTAAATGCACCTGCACATATCCCCTACACAAATGCACATGCACACACACATGCAATTAAAACAAAACAAATCTTTAAAAAAATACATCTATTGAGAGGGAGTTGGTACTTATGTCTTAAAAGGAATTTTATGTGATTCATGAAGTGTCATGGAATGACTATTTTCTGAGTTTGATGAAAGAAAAGACTTTCTATTTTCTACTTATTACTGTGGCTCTGGGGCTGGTATCACTTTACTTGATAAACACTCCATAAATTCTGAAAGCGTGAATGAAAGATCTACACAAATAATTAATTTGACAAAGTATAATATTTATGTTGAGAACATGAATTAATTTCACAGATTGAGCATTTTCCAATCACTACATATTTCTACATAAAAAATATCCAAAATATCTTTCTTTATAGATCTGTCAATCAAATGATTATCACCATAATTGTCATAATCATCCTCATCACCAACACCACCAACATCTCTACAAGAGAGAGACAGACAGTTAATGATAGGTGATAGATAGGTGGGTAGATGGAAACATAGATAGGTATAGATAGATGATTGATAGTAAAAAGAGAGAGAGAGTGTGTGTGTGAGAGAGAGAGAGAGGAGAGAGAGGCGGGGAGATTAACCATGGTCCCTCCACAGCATCCAAAATATGGATTGAAAAATATATATCTAATATCCTACCCATGTAGATTTCTGAAGTAGAGCTGAGTTACTGCTATATAAGTACATAGAGTGATAACCCTCCTATTAACTCCTAAATGCTGTCTTGAGTTGCATTGTTGTTAATTATTAGATGTTTCAGTAAGAAGCTGAAAATGATGTATGTAAAATTTTAAACCTAGTACTAGTTTAAATGGGAACTGAAAACCATCCTGAATTTTGATGTTATATCCTACATGTTAGTGTACATCAGGCTATCAATGTTAAGACGTTCCAGAATGCAAACATGATTCTTCAAGTTACCTCATTCTCTTGTACTGTTGGAATCATGATCATAAATAATGTTTTGCAAAATAATTCATGTAGTGTAAGAAACAAGCATTAGAATAGAAAATGCCTATATAACATTACATAGAAAGTTTACTAAGGGCCAGCAGGATGGCTCAGAAAATAGCAGTGTGTACAGCCGGCTGTTATAACCTGTCTTTGATCCTGAGGATCCACACTGTGGAATGTTTGAACTAACTCCCATAAGTTGTCCTCTGACCTCCAAACATGCCAGTCACCCACACGCAAACACATAGGTACACACACACACACACACACAAATAAAGTGTATCAACACACAAATAAAGTGTATCAAAAAGTCTTTTCTCTTCAAAAAAAAAACTTACTAAAATGCATATGGAAAAAAATCATTAAGACTGTTTCCATATACCTAAGAATATTGTAGACATTTATAAGCTCACTAGTGCTAGTCAACATTTTTCTCTATATTCTAGCATTTGCAATAGGTATAGAATTTGCATACTTGATAACTATGGGAAAGTAATATGAGAATGATCTTTAGGAAATAGCAAGGAGTAAACCAAATCATAAAAATTAAATTCATGAAAAAATTAGTTTCATGAAAATTATAATTTTTTACAAACAACGTATGCAATTCTGATTATCAAGCCAGGCATATGCAGGTTGGGTTTTATTTTACTTTTGATATGTGGAAAGGTTTTAGATAGCATATTTTCAATCATGTATTAAAGAGTAAAACCTTACAAAAAGCTAAAAATAGTAAATGAAGAAAACCAAGGATAATCTACTTGAAGCACAAATAGAATACAAAGCCATCTGTGATGGTAGCTTTAATTGCCAACTTGGAATAACCTGGAATAAACTGGTAATATTTATTACCAGTGAAGGATTGTTGGCATCTGCTTGGCCTGTGGACATGTCTGTGGAGGATTGTCTGGAATAAGATGTTTTAATTATGTTGCAAGACCCATTACAATGTGGGTAGTATCATTTCCTAGGCAAGGATAGCCTTCGCCCACATAAGGGTTGCATGCATACTCTCATTTCTCTCTGCTCTTGACTTTGAGTGTAATGTAACTAGATGCTTGATGATTGTGTCTTGACTTCTCCACAGATGATGGACTCAACCCTGAACTGTAAGCTGAATAAGTCCCATTTCCCACTAAGTGGCTTTCTGTCAGGGTATTTTATCAAAGCAATAGAAATGTAACTAAGATGCAATCATAATTTTAAAACATATTTCATTATATATATATATATATATATATATATATATATATATATATATATATGTAGTGTGTGTGTGTGTGTACATGTGTGTGCATGCATATGTCAGGTGATCAAAAAGAGAAAACAAGATCATTTATTATGCATCCAAATAATTGCTTTAGTATCTTGAATCTCCTGAGTAAAAGAAAGTTGATCTCATATATAATATTACATCTAAAAATAAATACTATATATGTTACAACAACAGCAGCAAACAATGACATTGTGGCTTAAAGCTGTAATATCAACATTCAGGAAAAGTAAGCAGAAGGCATGCTGCTGGCTGAAGGCTGGCCTTGGTTATAGAATGAAAGTCTGTCTCAATAAACAACAAACAAACAAACAAGTTGACAAAACAATGATAGAAAACTGAGTAGAAAATAACTTTGCTTTTATTGTAGTAAGTAAATTATGTCTTAGAAGAATAGAAGGCTTGATGTCTAAAGTATTTCCTGTAAACTGGGTGTGGGGGCATCATCTGTAATCCCTGTGTCTTGAAGAGATAGCAAACTCATTGCCATCCTGGGTTATACAGAATGTAGGAGGCAAACATAGGGTACTTATTAAAACTCCTCTTTCTTTTGTTCAATTTTTATATGTTTTGCCTTCATATACGTGTGGGCAATAAGTGCATGTCTGGTGCCTGAAGAGTCAAGAAGAGGCTGTCAAGTTCTCTGGAACTGAAGTTACAGACAGTTGTGAGCCTACATGTGGATACTAGGAATGGAATCTGTCTTCTGTGAGATCAGCAACTACACCTAACAGCTGAGCCACCTCTCCAGCCCCCAAATTCCCCTAGGGCTTGGAAATTGAGAAATTCAGCTTAACAGCACTGTCATTTTCTTAAGAGGCCTAGAAGATCAGAGCTGTTCATATGACGACTCAACTTAAGGTGGCACACCCTATCCTTGAATGCAGCGGGGTTGGTCCAGATATCTTGATCAGCACCCTGATTGCTGCCCCAGTACTGTCTGGCAAAGGTTCTCAGGCTCATATCAAGATCAGAGACACGATGGCCTGTACAGACTCTCTCTGCTATGGTTTGTTCATACCCTGTTGATTCTGATGACAGCTACTCTAAACAATACCCTCATAAGAAAAGCAAATGGAGACTGGAATGAAGTTGGGAGGGGAGGGCAACCCAATGCAGGATCTGAGCAGCCAGGATCAAGTAAGCATGCCCGATGATACCTGGGTCTGTTAGATTTTATGATAAATTTCTGAATTAGACAATAAATTCTAAGCTTCCTTGCAAATTGTTATGTTTCACTAAATATGCCAAAATATTGCGTAAAATGGAAAGAAACAGACAAGGATAAATAAAAGTGTCCTAATCAGTCAAAAATATGGTCTGAGGTAAAAGGATAATATGGTGAAAGTCAGTGACAATGTTAAAAGGAAAAAAGTAGGAAATTGAAATATACAGGAAATTAAAGACAACATATGCAATAAAATGTGACTGATTCAGAAGCTCCATTGTTGCCCGGTGTTGTGCTTTATACCCATAATCCCTAGATTCAAGAAACTGAGGCAAGAAAACCACAAACTTCAGGCTAGCTTGAACACCATAGTAAGGCTTCACCTCCCTAACCCTGCCCTACATCTAGCCCCCCCAAAAAATGGACGTACAGGAGGAAAAAGCAAAGCTTCCCATACCTGATTGAACCTGTGGCTTAGAGAAGAGCTATGGAAGCTTTTCCAACATAATTTTTAAAAAGTTTTGGGATCTTTTTGTTTCGTTTGTTTGTTTTTAAGTTAGAGGAATAGAGAGATGTCTCTGCTCTTAATGAGGACCCAGTTTCAGTTCGTTCCAACCACTCATGTCCAGCAACTGACCACCATTACTTGTAACTCCAAACTCAGGGTATTCAACACATATGGCTTCTGCAAACACAGACACTTATGCATATAACATACATACACACATACACAGAGAGACAGACAGACAGACAGACAAAGAGAGACAGAATTGAAAAATAACATTCAAAATACTTCTAAAGTTAATAAATATCACTCTAAAGAGAAGGCTATCCAAAGTCATAGTTGCTTTAGAAAAAGAAACAAATCTGCTAAAATTAATATTTAAGCACCCATGGATTCTTGCACACTCCTAAAGTCCTAAACAGTCTAATAAAAAGTCATTCACATCTAATGTCAAGTGGACCTCCCCTATATTTCTCTCACAAACCATTGTTTGTGGAATTCTTACATATGTAATTAATTTTGTTTGTATGATTATTGTGTATGTTTTCCAATCAGCAATCAACTAACGTGACAGGTAAGAGCCCCACCTCCACTGCAGATCCTACTGCAGAGATTCTCTGTGTTTGAGTTGGAACAATCCTTTTTTGAGAATTTCATAGGAGTACTCTATTTACAACATATCTCACTCTCTTTCCTTCCCACAACTCCCTCTATGCCCTGCCCCCCTCCCCCATCAAACTCATGGCCTCCTGTTCTTTAATTATTATTGTTACATATTTATAAATACAACCTGTAGCTCTTCATCTAGGAGTCGAACTTCTAGAATGCAGTGATAAATTATACTGGGTTGGGGAACTGGCAGTAGTAGATTCTCCCCTATTGTCCTTGGCCTCATCAGCCACTGGTTAAACCATAGCACATTGTTATGTTTGAGTGAGCTTAGAAATAAAGATTATTTTGCCACAACATTGACTTCAGATGAGAAGGAACTCCATTTCTTAAGTACAGGGAAAGTAAAAAATGTAAAAGACAACAGATTATTAAAAGTGCTTTCTTTTCATAGTTAGCTATGTGAGAGAATTTGATCAGTTATTGCAATACTCTGTGTGTGTGTGTGTGTGTGTGTGTGTGTGTGTGTGTGTGTGTATGGAAAGAGGAAGAAGGAGAAAGAGAGAGAGGGGTGTACACACACACACACACACACACACACACCGATGAGCTTAGTGGCTTATGCCTTTCATCTCAGCATTTTAGAGGCAGTGGCAGTTCAACTGGAAGTTCAAATCCAACCTGAGCTACATAGTGATAAAGTGAAAACTGGTCTTGGAAAAAAAAAACCCACAAGGCAAACAGTAATGTAATTGTAATACTGGATTGTGACAGTGTGACAGTACATGGAGTGTTTGTTCAGTCACTCAGTTACACCCACATTCATTGGGGCAATTTAATTGTCAGTGATAAATACGCATGTGATAGCAGATACCACGCTCTAACTGTTTCTCCTTTCAGTTATGGGAAAGGGAGAAAATAATGCATGAGGAAAGATAGAGGGAAAGAAAGCAAGGTGAGAAGGAGAGGAACGGGAGGAGGGAAGGAGAAGAGGCAGAAGGGAGGGAAGAGGGGAGGAAGGGGAGGAAAAGGAAAGAATGCAAGTAAAGAAAGGAAAAAGAGACACAATGAAAAGTTTTATCTTGGGTCATAAATACTGACCTTTGGAACAGTTTAAGCCACAAACACACAGAAAGTAAATAAATTCAGTAAGACGTGTGCCAAAATGCTAGGGGTGAAAAATCTGTTTTTCTGAAATACACAGAACAAATCAGGATTGAGCACTAGGCAAGCACTATGTCCCGCAGACACCCTGGCTTTGATCCCTAGCACCTTTCTGCTCCAAAGGGATGAGAACAGAGTGTGCCACAGCAGACTATCTTCACATGACATAATTATATTTTAAAATAGAAATTTAAAAAAAAATAAGAAGTATAAAACAAAAGTGATTTCAGTTGCACATATAGTTTCCTTGGATTGAAAACGTGTGTAGTTCTGAGTGGCCTCCTAAAGAGCCCCGCGTGTGAGAAATGCATTATCATGTGGGGACATAGAGGTGTTCAAAGGGAAGGGCCTGAAAAGCCAGCCCTTCTACTGTCCCTTGAAATCGCCCTCTGTCTTACTGCTTCCAGTGACTTCTGTGTAAAATCATGTTATCTCCATTCCTCCTCTACAACTTCATCCCCATCTTCCTTGTTCCCATGAGCCTGAATCCCTCAAGTGTCACTCTGCATCTTGCTGTTGATCTTTTACCTTGAGACCTCAGATGTTTACCATTGTCCGTATCATTTTGAAGACGAACTCAAATATTTATCGCAGAAATTACTCTACCGCAAAACATAACTGTACACCTCCGTTGTTGAGTACATGATTCTTTCCCTTGGAGTACCTTTCTTCACACATTCTTCCACAGGTGCAGGCTAAAAATAAAAAAAATACTAATCTCCTTCCTTTTGGGTTAATAAGATCGTACAGGGCTGTATGGGGGAATGGCTGGATTAGAGGCTGTGGTGTGGAGCAGTACAACCTATGTTTTCCGGGGTACAAGAGATAGTTTGGAAATGATAGCAATTGTTCATTAAGTGTCAAATAAGGAGACCAGAAGTGGCTGTTGCATCTCTCGGAACTAGATTTATAGATGGCTGTGAGCTGCCATAAGGGTGCTAGGAATCAAACCTGGTTCCACTGGGACAGCAATTCTCTTAACTGCTGATCCATCTCTCGAGCCCTAAATACTTACTTTATAATGACATAATTTTGATTAAAAAATTAACAACTACAACATGAAAACCATGCATTATAGGGACTTATAAGGCAGATTTTCAGATTTATGCATGAAAGAGCACTGACGGATACACTACTTCTCATGAGCACCATGTTGGTCAGGTTAACTAGCAATTTTTATTTTTTTTGCACTGTATTGAAAAATACATAGTTGAGCACGCAATAGTTTCAAACTATTGGTTAAATCTTACCAGTAATTACTCCCAAATACATATTCATGGAGGTCTTGAAAGGACATTCATATCTCTATGTTTAAATCCTACAGATAATGTGGGTGTGTAGAATTGTGTAATTTTATCAAGCTATATGCCTATGGCTTTTCTGTATCTATATTATACTCAATAAAGAGTTTAAATACTAATCTATTTTGAGACTATATTTTAAAGAAATACCGCAATTTCTAGCAAGTAAGGGCCATCCATATGAAACATTTCTATTAATGCTTTCCCATTGTGTGGCCAATATCATTACTGGCAGATTCCACAGAAATGTCTGTTACTTACCTATTGCTCACTACTGATCTCCAAAATATTGGAATAGTCAGTTTAGTATATACCTAAAAATATTTTGAATGTATGGCTAGGGAAAGAAGAAAACTACTTAAATAATACAAATATTTTTCAGAAGAATTCTATGAATGACAGTATTGCAATTCCTGATTCTATAATGTTGAGTTTATGCATGGCGGACAAACATCAGGGAGCAGAAATGCAGTCATACTGACTCAAGGATCTGACTATCCCTTTGTAGCATCTACACGGAGCTATAACTCAGAAGAAACCTTATGATGATATCAAAATTATCAAATTTCAGGGCAAATATTTGAATCATACACACATATTACAACTCTGCTTACATTAACATATGAAACATCAATCAACTGAAATTTACATGATAACGTAGGAAAACCATCAAATCACATGACTGGTTGTCAACAGGGAGTAACAGCTGTTACCAGGGGATATTGAATAATACAGAGATATTTTTGACAACTGGTGGAGGATATCCGGCTGCACATGAGACTATGTATACAAGGTGTCCTTATGGAGGATAAAGGTTGATATCTGGTGTTTTCCTTAAGCCCTACTTTTTCTTACACTACGTTTTCTGAGGCCGTATCCTCACTGAGTATGGCATGCCAGTGAGGCTGTGTGGGGTCTTCCTGTGTTTATTACATTGCCTCCCATTACAGACAAGCTACCCTGCCTTTTATGTTGTAGTTGAGATCTGAACTCAGGTCTTCAAACTTCCAAGGCTGCCCATGACTTACCAAAGCTATCCTCAACCCCTACAATGGATTCTTGATACAAAAATTTTCATCTAAAATATATTTCCTGTGTTTTCATATATTCACAGATGCCTGAAATTGCTGTGGTTGACCAAGTGATCTACAATAAGACTGAAAAGGAAACTTGCAAGTAAACAATGATACCGACTTAGTGCTATAGATGAAAGTATAAATTTATTTCTGGTAGGAACTTACAACAGCCCAAACTGCTAGGACTAGCATGATCTTTTAGAACATTCAATATAAGTAATAAAATTGTTCTCTAAGTTGGAGCAATTACTGCTATTAGTTAATGATTATAGTAAACATCACCCATCTAATCACTCACTATTATTATTTATACATACTGTATGTAAGCTTTAATGTTAAATTTTGTTGGTACTTCTAAAGATTTTTTAAAATTTTCTACTTTTTATGTATATGTGTGTTTCTGTGCTTGACTTTATGTGTGCCACATGTGTGCAGGAACTCAAGGAGGCCAGAAGAGGGACATGGATCTCCTAGAACTGAAATTATAGGCAGTTTAGAGCTGCCATGTGGGTGCTAGGAACTGAATCCAGGTCTTCCACAAGAGTAGTAGGCTCTCTTAACTATTAAATCCTCTCTCCAGACTCCATAGTTTTAAATATACTCTACTTGTTCTATATTTCAAAATACCTACTTCCTTCAGTATTCATTTTTAAATTAATATTGTCAGAGTAGTATGGCACTGGAATGTCACAGTGTCATCCTGCTCACGTTTTTCTTTTTTAATTTTTAATTTTAGTTTTCTGCCTTGTAATTCTGAACTTAGGGCCTCATGCATTCTGGCAACTTCCCTACCACTGGACTACATGTCAACTCCCACTGGCATTCTGTTATTGCTTAGCTAGGGAACTTAACCTAAAAACTCATATATATATATATGTGTGTGTGTGTGTGTGTGTGTGTGTGTGTGTACTCGTATATGATATATATATACACATATATGTGTATATATATGTATGTATATATATACACTTATATGTACATATACATTCGTACATATATATGTATTTCCCTATAATGCTATCTAGGGAAGCTTAAATATTTCTTCAAGAAGCTCATTTTGCTCTGTTAATCTCATTTCTCTTTTGAACAATGATTTTACTCTATATTAATGCATTAACCTTCAATTAAGAGTATCTACAGATAAGGCTGAGTATGATGTTGCAAGCCTGTAATCCGAAGCACACAGGAAGCTGAGATATGAGGATCATGAGTTCTAGGCTCACCTTGGTTGCAGAGCAATATTACACCTCAAATAATAAAAACAAAATTAAAATCCAATTCAGTTGCAATATTTTTAAATTAAATTAAAGCTGGAAACAAGGAATACAGCTGAGTGGCAGAGCAGCCACCTAGAACATGAGGTTGATCCCAGTATTGAAAACAAAATTTTTCCCGCTTCCCCAACATACTCTCCAGTGATAAGAGCACAGAAATAGAGAATATGACAAAAGTAGGTCAGAATATCAGTAGAATATTTGTATAGAGAAGTAGATTGTAATTTACGATTTCTAAATATGAAAAAATATATATACTATATAGTCACATAAACAGACATATATAGAATACAGGATTTTTCTATACTTATACAATTTTCTATACTTACACAAATTTTCAGCTCAAATAAAATCAAAGTGTCTATTTATTTAATATTTTATTTTATTTATTTCTTAACCAGAACCAATTGTTATCCTACATTAACACATAAAGATGCTCCCCCACACTTTAGGTACTGCATAAAAGCTTTTTATGTTTCTTGCCAAACAGCAAAAAAAAAAAACTCTGATTAACTGGTTCCCACCTAAGTTAGGAGTTTCTGTTTTTGTATTTGTATCACAAAATTTACCAGAAGATAACCCATAATCCCTACAGGCGACTTCTTCTTGGTACTCTAAGTGCAAAGAAGAAAAACCAGAATAGGACGTAAACGTAAAAATAGAATCAGGACATAAACAGCGCATCCAGAAAATATTTCGTGGTTGTAATGAAGTGCCACCGAGACTGTTCCAACACCAGCTTTATTAGGCTGTGACTTAGAAAGGAGGTCAAAGGGAATGAGATTGTAGCAATCAAGTCGCATGCTTCCTTGTAGGAATTAAAAGGAATGAGAATGAGGTCGTTTGTTAATTATTTTCTGATTAGGTTACCTATTTCACCCCATGTGCATTTAAATATTAATCAGAGATTCACTTTAGTTCAGGATTATTCAAAAGGATGAAATGAGGGAAGAGTTCAAGCACTAGATAAACAACTACTTATGATGAGGGAGCAGGGTTCCTGCTTGTGAGACCTACTTACTGCAGCCTCCTGGAGCGGGGAGTATACTTGGTTTTTATTATCTTTCAAGACGGAATTATATTTTTTTTTATCAAATTACGTTGTTAGATGCACTTTCCAATCCAGATTTTTAAATGTCTATTTCGTTATTATTTTTTGAGAGTTTCCTGATTGTGAATTGTCTTAACAATTTTCACCGTAGGCTCTTCTCCACACCAACTCCTCCTGTGCCTCCCTCTAGTCCCTCTCAAGTTTATGACCTATTCTTCTTTCATCATTATTCAAACCCAGATTCTTAAAAGTCACCACATCTTCAAGGTTTGACACTACAATTATTTATCTTGTGGGCTATAATTTATACTATACTAGAAGATTGCTATGCTGTTTTAGGAAAAGCATCTATAATTATCTCAATGTATACATAGTACACACACACACACGTATATCTTAAAATACTTATATAATCCTTTTAATTACATACAGAGTTATTTAAATGCAAAACACATAGTTTCTTCAAGAGAAGAATAATCACTAAACTAACCAATTTTAAGGTTTTCTTTTTGCCTTCAAGTAAATTCTTAGGGACAGCTTTTTCTAGTAAAAATCTAATTAAGATGTGCTTTGTTATTTATTACAAACAGACTGTCAAGGGTCATTCCACTTCAATCACTGAATGGTAAGCAAAGTTAATTATTCAGAGTTTGTGTTTCTACAAAGCATTTAAACTCTTACTAGACAGTTAAATGAATCCATCACATTCTTCCTCAACATCAAGAAAAATCTTCTACTTCTGTCTCACTACCAGGTAGTATTTTTCAGCTCTCAAGAGATTTGCAATATGGCTGCCTCTATCATTTCCTAAGGTCAGAGCAGTGAAAATGAGACTTTAAAAACTGAAAAGCAAAGTAGTGGTTTTCAACCTTGTGCTATTGTGTTTCTTTTCCATTTTAATAAATGAATGAAACTTCGAAACATCCTGGCATTGAGATCTCTACGTTTCTAACCTCTGTACCATTCATCTTTTGTTGGAAAATGTTGAAGAATGAGGTAGGAAACTTCTAACTGATGGGAGACAACAGACACCTCCAGGCGCATTTGCAGATTCCAAAGGTGTACCTGGAGCACGGAAAGCATAGTGCAAAGGAATCAGAGAGACCAGCCAGTTAGGAGCTTGGAGACATCCCAAAGGAACGTTGCAGCTTGAGATTGAGGAAATGAAGAGGTGAAAGGACTTGTCAAAAGTCCACCACCAAGTTAGCAGAAGCAGCGGGTTTACAAATCAGTAACTATCTCAAGTATATTTAGCTGGTAAAGATAGTGCCTGTCTTCAAAACCTGATTACACAATGTCAACGAAGGAGAGTGAAACTCTCTCAAAACTCAAATAAACTAGCTATAAACGTTTTCAAAAAAGAAATTTCTCTCGGCGGCAGTAAAAGAAGAAAAAAAGTGTGTTGAAAGTTGAATACAATCCAGATTTTGGCAAAAATCCCGATAATCACCTACATTATTGGATAGAACTAAATAATCCCAACGTCCATTCTGTAACATTAGTATGCCCCAACATAAATTATAAAATCGTGCCGATGAGAGGCTCAAGCTAGTTTTCATACTTTCAGAAATAACTATAAGACCCGAGGGTTGCTTAGTTATAAGAAATGAGATACGAGATATTTGAAAACTCTGGAACCAACAGAAAACTAGAATATCTTTCTAAAAAAGACCCCAAAGGCTAAACTTCATATAAGTATGTCTGTGGGGCCATGATTCAAAGCTGCCACATTTAGACTGATTCTCCTGGTAGGCTCCTAATAGTGACTAGACTCACTCCTTTTAAGGCCTTCTACTCTTCTGTCCAGATAAATCTGCCTGGAAATAAGTGGGAATCAATTCTATTTACCGTTTCCACTAATATGGTTGGTTGAGAAAATCCCCACCCCGGTTGGACCTGTTGTACTTATCCTCAGGGTCAACCTACCCTGCCCCTATTTTTTACTCCAGTTTTCAGTACATACCCCTTGACTCCTTCTATGAGTCTCAAGCCCCAGGGGATCTCCATGACATCATGAGACATCTGGAACACACTAATTGGCTGTGTTTAATTCTGTCTTCTATCACATTCTCAAGACATCACTAGTCCAAGCTTTGGCATTTCTTCTTGTAGCAAAACCAAAGCAATAGAGTGATTGCACCACCACTCCTATCTCCCCAATCCCTGCGTGACCCATGGCCCTTTCAAATTTACTCTAATCTTTCAATCCAATGTATAATTTTGCAGCAATTGGTAGTTGTGTACAAGGCAGGTGTTGTCCTGACAATGATAATTACTAAGATCTACCTACCCAGTGGATCTTATTTAAGGGGAAAAATGCCTTCAGCAGACATGATTCCTACACCTAACTGTGTACAAAGAGTTCCTCAAATTGAGGAAGCCCCCTTGACTCCTTCAGGCCAAGTTCCAGGTTTTGTTTTATTTTCTCTTGACTCAGTACTTACTTTGTCTGAGTTCTTCGAGAAAGCATTCCATTATACCTCTCAGTACCCCTATCGGATGGGCTTAAGTCTACCATTTTATCAAGTCTGTTTCTAATTACTCTAATCTGGCTTGAGATTTCCACTGTCATCACTAAGAAAAGCCCATCCCTTAGGACACAGGACTCTACTTGGAGTTTCTATGAACATCACCTCTGTCAAAATAAGGTGAAGACTGAATTAATTTTGGCAGGAATTCATCTTCTTGTACTTCTGACCGTCTCCTAGAATAAGTTCATCCATCATGAAGTCGCCTCATACAACCCCACAAAAATATGACCCCTTTGGTTTCCTCCACTACTGAGGCCATATGTGATGAGAAACACCTCCCTCGAATCACCAGCTAATAGCATATTAAACAATCAGTCAGCTTTATATTACCACTTAGCAGAGCAAACTACAGTCTTTGTTCTTATTAACAAAACTTTTTAGGATGGGTTTGGTAGCATACACCTATAATCCCAGCACTCTGGAGGTAGAGGCAAGAAGTTCTCTGTGAGTTTGAGGCTAGTCTGTTTTAGATAAGAATACTAAGCTAGCTAAGACTACCTTGTTTCAAAGCTAAAACATAAACAAAAAATACTTTTGCTCATGTGAACAGTTTGTGAACAATACAGACTGATTTTCATATTTAAAATCCAAGGTGTAACCTCCAGAAACAGCCAGGGACATGATCCCAGTTATATTTTGTCTGCTAGAGCTTTAAACTTTTGTGTGTGTGTGTGTATGTGTGTGTGTGTGTGTGTGTGTGTGTGTGTGTGTGTGTGTGTGTGTGTGTGCTTGCTTTCAGCCTTTATATTCACAAAAAAACAGCTGATAATTTACAATGTCATAAAGTTTCAGTTTCACAATACAAAAAGGATAAGATGAAATCTGGTATCATTTTGTTGCAATGTATGGAACATCACCCAGCTCTATTAACCACCAACCCCAAACCCCCACAGATGTGAAATCATTTTACAGTAAAAATAATTAACTTTAATTTTACTTGACATTTTCTGGTCTTGTGCCTCTAGTCACTATATTCTAAGTGTTTACCTCTGAGACTTGGCTTTTCAACATAATAGGAAAATATGTTCCTTCCAAAATCCCCAAATTTCACGTTCAGATGATGCAGCGAGAGCTTCATGACAGCACCACCAGAAGAACAGATCATCTGCCAGGACCTTTTAATCCAGCAGCAAGATTGCAACCTTTGCAAGGCTGTGGCCAATTCTCTTAGTTAGCAAAAAATGTGCCTATCAATAGGTACTGTAATCCTATCCAGTAGGAAGTAGAGCCAGGGGAATGACATCTGTGTTCCCTAATAAGATTAAAGGGTAAGAGTTCCTTGAGGGGTGGGGTCCGAGGATGTGGTGCCATAGGAGATATTACACAGAGAGGAAGGAAATGAAAGGCCATTTGCAGATTTGACTCCCGAAGCTCCTGGCAATATTCAAATATCAGTATCAGCGTTTATTGTCACAATGGCATGGTCAGTGGTAAACAACACTCTTTCTAACATCCACAATGGGAGACTTTTATGTTGGGAATCCACTTTGGGATATATGAATACCAGTATGTTGACATCCACCCTTTATAAGTAGCTTGGTTAGTGGTAGATAATAAATACTCTTTTGATATAGACAACAAGTGCATTCCTAGTCTAAACAACATAGGAGAAAGGCCTTAAAGGGGAAACTCAGTTGTACAATCTAAGAAGACCAACCAAAATCCTAAAGACAAAGACAAATGATGCACAAGAGGACACAATGAGAAAATGGTAGGGAGATTTAATTAGATGTGCACTGACATATGCCAAAGCCTTCTCTCAGACCTCCGTGAAAGAGTCGGCCCATTTCCTAAGTTCTAACTCAGAAATTACAACTGTCTTTCTCCTCTTTCCTCTTCTTCCTTACAGCACCCACCAAGATCCCCAAGTTTCTGCCCTGCCACCCAAACACACCATTCTCCAGTGCCTATCTGGGTCTGTTTTCAAAAGATTTTATCAATCAGTTCGAGAACCTGCAAGAAAAGGGATGTTGTGACCTATGATGACAGATATGTTCAAACTAGCTTTTGAAATTCCATAAATCACACTACAAAGTCCTCAGGTTACTTATAAGTAAAAAAGCATTATTTTAATTGGTAATAAAAACAACAAAACCCTAATAAACAAATTCCCATCAGCAGAACGTAAATGTACAACGTAGAAAATTATAAATTAAAAATTCATATTGTAAATGTTCAGCTTGTAATAAATTATAACATATTAACCTCAAAATATAACAATGTCTTGAAAATTCACTCATTTTGTAAATGATTTTATATGACGATATCGTAGTCTATAGGTAATCGAAATAGTTTACACAATGATGATGGCAATATAAATTGTCCTTCTCAAAAACGTGTGTGTGTGTATGTGAGGGTGTGTGTGTGTGTGTGTGTGTGTGTGTATGTGAGGATGTGTGTGTGTGTGTGTGTATGTGAGGGTGTGTGTGTGTGTGTGTGTGTATGTGAGGGTGTGTGTGTGTGTGTGTATGTGAGGGTGTGTGTGTGTGTGTATGTGAGGGTGTGTGTGTGTGTGTGTATGTGAGGATGTGTGTGTGTGTGTGTGTGTATGTGAGGGTGTGTGTGTGTGTGTATGTGAGGGTGTGTGTGTGTGTGTGTATGTGAGGATGTGTGTGTGTGTGTGTGTGTATGTGAGGGTGTGTGTGTGTGTGTATGTGAGGGTGTGTGTGTGTGTGTGTGTGTGTGTATGTGAGGATGTGTGTGTGTGTGAGAAAGAGAGAGAGAAAGAGAGAGAGAGAGAGAGAGAGAGAGAGGGATGAGCTGTTAAAACAGTCACAACTTTTGGCGTAGTAATCCCAGTTCTAAGAATATATCTTCCTTAAGATTTAAAATCCATGTCTGTTCTTGGTATTTTAAAGGCAGAAATACTGTTTATAACACAAAGGTTAAGATTTTGTTTTTTACTTTCTTTCCTGATCATGCCCAGAATTTTATTGGCTTTTAGGATTACGGAGGCAATTTACATACATATATTCTGAAAAGAGTCCATAGTAATTCCTAGGCCCTTAGATGACCCGAAATTTCCTGTTTACTGACTTTAAACTATTTCTCATCCTTAGCAAAGGATTATAGTTGTTACTGTGCCATTCATCATCGGTGAGCCACTCCCACTGGCACGCCCAGATTTCTTCACAATTTTCAACACTAGGCTATACGTGACTCTAGTCCTCTCTTTCCCACTCAAAATTAATCAAAAGCTTCATAATTCAAAAGAGGAAGAGAATTTTATAGTAGCAACACTGGTTCAGCTCTTACATAGGAGAAGCAATCCTCAAACTTTAGTAAACACTCAGAAAGTAACAAATTACTCACAGTGCAAACAACGACTCTCACACACTTGCTTTCAAGAAACCAGGGACAGGAAGTTTTAGCTGGGACGGGTAGTCACTACCAGAATATCTTTCATGGGAATCTGAGAACATCCTACATTCAACCTTCTTAAACTCTTGTGTACCGTTAATAGTAAAAATAATATATGCTATTGATTACATGACCTCTCTATTCCAAGCCTTATGTTCCAGAGCATTTAGATTTTTAGCATTACAATATCTGAAGGTCAACACTATTTTTTTTTAAACTTTATTTTACAGAAATGAAACTAAGACAGAAAGTTTACGTGATTGCCCAAGGTGTAGTATACAACAAAACCAAACTCCAATCCAGGTATCTAATGCCAAGGTTTCTTGGTTAACATTTCTCTTTAGTAAAGAAACTATTGAAACACTTAGGAAACAGAATCTAAGACACTATGCTGTCCTTTCTAGTGGCATCATTTAAAAAAAAAAAAAAAAAAAAAAAAAACCTCATTATTTTCTAATTGCTATGCTTCTGCCCAGAGAATGTCTATACATGTAAAAAATGTATAAATGTGTTTTGTATGAATTACTCAGTGTGAATAAATTTATGTGTATATGTATATGCCTTGTGCTTCTAAAGTATGAATAAACTTTTTCAATCTGCATATTTGATTTGAATATATCAAATATTTATATTTATTGAATGAATAGTGAACTGTTTTATATTCTTTTAATAGACAATTGGATTACTCCAGGATTTTGCTGTTGCATATTAAGTTATGGCTAACCTACAGGTATCTTTGCTGATAATGTGTAAATGTGAGAGTTAGCATTCTGGAGTACCAAGGTATTGACTTTATACTTTCTTTTACAGGTCAAACTGCTTTAATGTGATTTATAAAGATACATTCACATTGATAAGATATGGCAATAGAATATCAATTTATCCATAATCTCTCCACAAACAGCAGTATAATGAGATTCTTTCTTTTGATACATGATTTGAAAATGGCTTCTATGTGTTTGTGAATTGTCTCAACTTTCCTGCTGTCCTTGGAAGTATAGAAGTTTATAAACCAATTCGTCTAATTCATTATTTCTTTTGTTGGTATTCTTTGTATGTTCCATTTCATGTCACAGAGGTATAAAGCTAAATTTTCCACTTTCTGCACGATACTTCCAGCTGTGATGTTTCCACCATTGATCATTTTGTGTTATTTTTATCTGGTTCCAGGCAGGGATTTTAACTTCATTCTTTTGCTTGCCATTTTCCAGGTCTCTAACGTGGATTTTGGAAGAGGCTTTTATTTCCGTGTTGAGTTATAGTCTTTACCTTATCAAAATCAGGTATAGTCTTTACCTTATCAAAACCATAAATGACTGTGTTCCCATTTGTCAATGTATCTATCTTTATGTTAGCATTATATACCAAATTATTCATTGTTAATGTATAGGAATGCAAATGATTTTTAGACTGACTTTGAATTCCACAACTTGCTGAAGATATTTATCAGTTTTAATAACTTTTGTGGGTTTTTAATAAATGTTCAATATAATAAACACTATAAATTACTATCTGCAAATGGAAATAGTTTTTTTTCCTTTGCCAACTGAATATTTTTATTTTCCTTCCTGTATTCTCTGTCTAGGACTTCCAGGAAAATGTTAAATTGATATTACATATGCAGGCATCTTTATCTTGTTCCTAATCTTTGGAGAATGCTTCCAGTCTTCAGTGTTAACATGATTTTAGGTAGATGTTTTAGGTGAGCTTTATCTAGTTGAACATCTATATTTAGTCAGTAAAGTTTTTAACACGAAAATGTGTTATATTTTGTCAAATACTTTTTATATTTATTGAGATGTGTATATGTATGTTTATCTTTATTCTTTCAGTATATATTGATTTTTTAATATTTCATTTGTGTGAAAAAATTCTTACGTAGCTATGCTGCATAATCTTTTTTTGTTTGTTGGGTTTGTAGTTGTTGTTTTCTTGTTTTGAAACAAGGTCTCATTATGTAGCTTTGGTCTGACCTGGAACTTACTATGTAGTCAAAGCTGGCCTCAAACACAGCAATCCCTTGCCTCTAGTGCCCGAGTGCTAGAATTAAAGGCATTTGAGAACATACCCAGTCCCAATCCTTGTTTGTGTTGCATTTGGCTTACTGGTATTTTGTTAAGGGCTTTGCATCTGTGTTTGCAAGGGCATTGGTCTATGGTTGCATTTATTTCTGACATCATCACCTAGTTTGAGGACTAGAGTAAGGCAACACAGAATAGGTTAAGGTGTGCCCTTTCTCTTCAATGTTTGAAAGTACCTTGAAAGATTCATACATCTTCAAAATGCTTTTTATGAATAATCAGTAATTTTAAAATATTTTCATGATGAGCATTTTTAAGTTACTACTTGAATTATTTTACTTACTATGAATCTATTTTGATTTACAGAATCTTCCCGAGTTCATTTTGATAATGTGTGTCTTAAATTTTTCCTAAGTATTCTAGGAATAATTCTAATATAGTAATTCCACAATGATTTTAAACACAAACTAACAAAAACTTGGTATAAACAGATATCTAAAGTGTGACCAGAAAACAGAAAACTCAGAGAGGAAAAAAAAACATAAATAAAATATTTTCTACTATAATTTGACAGTAATTTCTTCTCTCTAGTAGCTAAACAAAGTGCTAATATTTTTCTCAGGAATTAATTTATAACTTATTATTAATTAATACTAGTAATAACTTATTATTATTGTGAATTATACCTATGATAGTTTCTCTACTGTTAAATCCTTCCCTACTGTGTGCTATTCTCATCAGTTAGCTCTTCCTTCCACAAATACCCAGTGTGATTTCCTTGGCCTACCTAATGAACTTAGACATGTTTGATGACATACAGACAGGTTTTTCTACCATTATATAAAGTAGGTCTTAAAACATGATTTCAGCAACCACAGTTCTCTATCAATAGAGGAATGGATAAGGATAGTTTGGCACGTATGCATGCACATTGGAATTTTCCCTAGACATACAGAAAAATAAAATATGTCCCCATGTTTTATATAATTTATTTTATTGTTTTATTTTATTTTACTTTATTTTCTGTGTATGGGTGATTTGCCTGAATGTATATCTGTGCACCACATGCATGCCTAGTGCCAAAAGAAGATACTCTGGGAATCGAACCCGGGAATGTTGGGAGATCAACCCTTGCTCTTAAGCACTATCTTGCCCCTCCAGTCTTCCTTATCCTCACTTTTGTGTACCCCGTCTTTCCTGTGCCAGTTATTTCCAACTCCCTGATGAATTGTTGAGCACAAGCATGTGAAGCCCATTACAGTCTTGCCTTCTGCAGGAAGGTTTGGCATTCTAGCCACTCAGATTTTCCCACATTTTAAAACAATGTACAGTGTCATACTTTTCATGAACAAATGAGTTCATAATCATTTAATGTGCATGTATGTATGTAAGAACGTTGTTACTTAACTATTAACACAATAGTTCTTAGGCATATGGCCCTTGAAACTTTAGTTTGTAGTGGAAAATACAGCAACTGAGGAAAAAATAATATATGGCAACTTATTCTAGACAAACTTATAAATTTAAAGTAAATAAATAAATAAATCTGCTGGGCAGTGATAGCGCATGCCTTTAATCCCAGCACTTAGGAGGCAAAGGCAGGTGGATCTCTGTGAGTTCAAAGCCAGCCTGGTCTACAGAGTGAGTTCCAGGACAGCCAGAGTTACAACAGAGAAACCCTGTCTCAAAATAACAAACAAACAAACAAACAAACAAACAAATAAATAAATAAAAAGCAAACTTAAAACACAACCCAAGCAAATGTGGCTCAGTGTTAAAGCACTTGCAGTACAAACTCCAAAAGACTTGAGTTCAATCCTCAGAATCTAAAGTGGAAAAAGGGAAGCCATTCCTGAAGCTGTCTTTTGACCTCCACATGTGAACTATAGACCACATGTCCTTGCAGAAGCACAGGGGTGTGCGCACGCGTGTGCACGCACACACAAGTAATTATAAAAAGCAAAAGCAATTTTAATGATTAAAATTTAATAACTAAACAAATGGTTAATGAGATGCTTCAGCAGATAAGGCACTCACCCTGCAAACCTGGTGACCTGAGTTCTATCCTGGTGCCCTAGGGAAGGCAGGAGGAGCAAGCTGACACAAGCTTTGACCTTCACATGCTCACTTCTGCATGCATACCCTCCACACACCATGCTTGCACACGTGTTACTACTATTACTGCCATTGCAGTAAAATTATTAATAATTAGAAGCAAATATCTCTTTAAACCCATAATCCAACCTTATGAAATAAATAAGAATTGCAAATAAACATCCTGATTCTTGTATGAACAGGAATAATAAATATATGCTTAGCAAATATTTGAACAGGCAAGAGGTTAAAATTATTTTGAAGGTTATAGAAGATAATTTTAATACACCATTGCTAAAATAGATAAAACAGAAGACACATTTCTTGAAAAAATTAAATTTGTATATAAACTATTTCCCCTGAACTGAATATTATATTTTTCTTTTATTTTTCAATTCAACATTTTATTTTTCAATTTTTATACCCTGTACTTATAAGGATAGGTACTGTTACATCTTATAAATACTCACTAGGTACAACCACTTGTAAAATAGATTTTCAAAATATAAATTCATAGCATGTCTCTCCATGATCCATTTCATAAACAAGAAAGCAGTCATTATTCCAAAAAGTCTTCACAGTGGAGAAAAATCTGAAACTCTTAGTTTACTTAACTCTAGTCTGTCTTGACAGAAGATCTCAGCTTCCTAGTTCGTGATGGTCTAAAAGTGATAACCATTCAGAGGTAGCAATGGTTTGGTTTCAAATTTTGAACTGTTTCCCGGCAGTGGACATTTAATAGGAGAGATGATGAACAACAGTGTTTTAGCACACTATAGGTGATGTGTGTGTGTGTGTGTGTGTGTGTGTGTGTGTGTGTGTGAGAGAGAGAGAGAGAGAGAGAGAGAGAGAGAGTTCCTTTGCACATCTTAGTCTTAGACTCCACTTGTTCCTGCCGTCGCACACCCTTGCTGTTGGGAGAACCTCCCTGTCCTTCTGTCCATGAAAGGGATTAAATACAGCCTGCTAGGATAGATAGGTGCTGCTTTTTTCTGATTTACTTTCCTCAAGAGAAGTTAATCTTATTGCTTATAAATCAATATTAACAGTGTCTCTTTTGTCTTTGTCTTGCGACCCCTGGGTGAACAAGGTGAGCTGATATGTCTGCTGGGGTGGATATAAACTAGATGGTCTTTGGTATGGCATGGGATAAATTGCATCCACTTGTGCTTTGATTCACCTCTACAAAATGAGGCTACAAAAGCCATCTCATAAAACCGTTGTGAGGAATACATGAGATTTACCTTTAACGTGAAAAATCATGTATTCTAGGAAAGAATGTAGTGAATTTGGCATTGTTGGTGAGAGCAGGGGAGGTATAACATGCACAAATACAAGTGGTTCCTATGAAGCTCCAAGCTTCATACATATGTATGGGAACATACATTTTATATGAAAATTCTCTGCTTTCCAGGACACATAGCTTATCTTTTACTCTGTTTATGCTGCTATTGAAAGGACTGGACTATAAATGAGTCTTTCCTTTTTCCATCTGTTTCTAGCTAGTTTTACAGGAAACAATCACAGGACCACAAACGCAGTACTTGTCTCAGATGCTAGGCCCTGGTTAAGAAGAGGAGGTAGTTACTTGATGGAAGCAATAAAGAAAGGCTGGGTGGAAGAAGTAGATGCCACTTGGACCAGGCGACATTGGAATGAAGGTAAGAAACAAGCATTCAGCCTGCAAGATGGTGCATTCCCTTAGTCCCAGCATTGAAAAGACTGAGGCAAGAGGATCACAAGTTCAAGGCCAGCCATAGCTACAAAGCAACCTTAAGACCAGCCTGAATTGCTCTATGGCCTGCTTCAAAAAATAAATGAGGGCTGGCAAGATGGCTCAGTGGGTAAAGGCACTTGCTGCCAAACTTGATGACCTAAGTTTGCCTAACTCTCAAGACCTATAAGGTGGAAGTAGAGGACTGACCCCATAAGCTGACCTCTGAAACCTATCCCCAATAATAGAAATATATATTTTAATAAAAAATAAATGAAAGTGAGAAAATAACATGATTGTAATCCAGGAGTTGATAACAAAATACTTAATAAATTCATTTGGAAACCACGGTTGTTTTCAATCTGCTTTTCCCATGCCCACATCTTGTGCACAGATCCCAACTAGAAATAGCTCCTGTCATGTCCTCTACTTGTAAACCTTCATGATCCCAAACCCTGTCCCATAACACCTGGGCATTCCTCTTTTCATTGGAAATAACAGTGATAGTGTTTTAAGAATCCAAATTTCTAAAATGCCCATAAAATACTATACTGTAATGTACAACCTCCAGCTGCATACTTTTTTAAATTCTCATCATGCATCTACTGTGATTACATGTCAGCAACATGTCACAATCTGAGTTACCTAGTGACACGGTCCCTAGTTTAGGAATTAGACTTCATAATATGACTCTTTATATATTGTAGGAAGAGCCACAAGCAGTCATGGATGTCTTCCCATCATAGAAAAAAGGGGGATACTTCTTACATGTCTGTCCTAGGGCTCAAGTTCATTATGACATGCATACTTCTGTTAATCCCTCACGTAGATAATATAATTATCACTATTGTAATTTTGCTTTATAGTAAGAAAATAATGGTATTCCTCCCGAAAGTCACAGAGTTAATATGGCAGATAGTGAATTCAGAATCTCAGTCTCTGGAAGTATATTCAAGTTATTCTATGTGTGTGTGTGTGTGTGTGTGTGTGTGTGTGTGTGTGTGTGTATTCACTTGGATACATGCGCAAGAAGGTGAATGTACACATGTGTGGCGGTGTCTGTGCAAGTTAGAGGTCAATATCAGATGCCTTTTACTATGACTTTCTACTTTGTCTTTTAAAAATATATTCACATGTCCATGTGTGTGAGTGTGTGTGTGTGTGTGTGTGTGTGTGTGTGTGTGTGTGTGTGTGTGTACTTGCAGAAGTCATTTTTCATTTTCCACCATGAAAGTCCTAGGGGTTGAGCTCAGGTTGTCAGGCTTGATGGCAGGTGTGTTTATTCACAGAGCCACCTCGCAAGCCCCTCCACTTTGTCTTCCTGAGACAGGGTCTCACTGAAACTGAAGCTCCATGAATCTGTTAGGCTGGCTGGTGACACGTGTGCTCCTTAAACTCGGACCGTTAAGCTTGCATAGCGGACATTTTCCCGACTGAGTCATTTCTCTGGCCCATGCCAGGGAAATCAGTTTCAAAGGGATCTGAAAAATAGTTCTGTGGACCGCCAAATCATAGAGGTCACTAAAATAACTCCAGTCCTTATTCACAAAGTTTTCACTGGTCGCAAGCTACCAATGTAAAAGGATGAGAGAGCAGCAGAAAGAGTTGTTAGATGTGAGTCTGTTTCTACTGCATAAGTGTGTGTTAGTATGCACGTATGTGCAGATGTGCACATTCACACATATGTGTGAACTTCAGACAGTGAAAAGCAAGGAGTCACCATCTGTGTAAACTGCCCAATTGGCTGAACATAAAACCATATTTCTTACTATAAGAATTATGAATGTCAAAATCGTTCTGGTCCAGGAAAAAAAAAATCACTAAAAAGTATAAATGAAAAAGAATAGTTCATAACAGAACACATTTGAATTGTTTCTGAGTATTGATGCTACTATATTCGTTCAAGTGCATTAAACAAGTACATTTTCTCTGATAAACAACTGTCAACAGGAACTGCCATCCCATCATTAAATGAAAATTCTTCCAAGACTTTACATGTTTTACTTTTAAAGTGTGATAACTGCCCAATACTGAGCTCAAAGTTGCCAGACCATCTGGTCCTCAGTCTGGCTGCTATGCATACAGATGTTGATGATTTTTATAGGCAATATTTTAAAACTAAAAAGCTGATTCGAGATGCAAGCATAATGCCAGTCAGGCAAATCACATCTCTAGTATATGAGAGGAAGCAGTGGTCTCTATACTGTTGTGATTGGTGTATCTTTTGAAACCTTTCAATATATACAAGACCCTAGAAAGTAAAACCAAGTCCAACAAGAAGAAATGAGATCTTTACAAGGTGTCCATGTAATAAATAATTTACACAGCAATTTAGCAACCTCAGCAGGCACCACTTACAGGCTGTAGTAGGGAGCGGAGTCTGTGTTTGTAGAGAAGAATGGGATCGATACAAGGAGTGAGCTGTCAGTTTTTTTCTATAGTGTCAATATCTCAGACTGGCTGCTTTCACTGCTGCTCCTGTGGAAACAATTTCCAAAAGTATACTATTGAGTGACATGTTGCATGGATTAAATGATTTACTTTAATCCCTTACCTTCATGTTGAGAGACCAATAGCCCAAAAGGAATACTACACAGCCTGAGAACAAAGCCACTGGCAATAATCTTGTGATCGGAGAATAGTTTATACTTAAAAAAGTCCTTTCACTGTTGCAAAAGCCACCCAAACATGTCTCCATGAGACATGGATACAAAAGACATATACCACCTAGCTACTACCAGCGGGATCCATCACAATACTGAGGAAACTGGTTACGTAGATTTATAGGTTAGCTTCTCTGTTTGTTACCAGATTAAAACATGGTCTGATCTCAGAACACTAATGAGCAGAGTAAACTGACCCTTTGTATCTGTGTATATGTATGTACTTAGTGAGAAACATGTAAAGGGTCTAAACTTCAAACATAGTCCTAGCATTATAGAATTTAGCACAGTAAATATCTTATTAAATAAATGGTTGACAAAAAGCAACAGGCAGACTCCAAGGCAAACAACTAACATTCTAGCCAGGCTGTAGAGGCAGGCAGATCTCTGTATCTCTATGAATTTAAGATCATCCTGATCTACAGAGTGAGTTCCAAGACAGCCAGAGCTACACAGAGGGAAAAAAAAGAAAGAAAACCTGTCTTGGTGGAAATAAAAGGAAGAGGAAGAGGAAGAGGAGGAAGAGGAGGGGGAGGAGAGAGAGGAGGAATGGGAAGAGGAAAGAGAGGAGGAGGGGGAAGAGGAGGAGAAGAAATGATGATTCTAACTTATAGCCAGGAAGGCAGGGTTTTGGGGTTTTATTTTTAAGTAGTAGCCTAGTAATCTTTTGTACCAACAAGATGGCTTCTAGTGTAGAGGCTCTTGGTGTCAAGCCTGATAGCCTGAGTTCAATCCCCAGAGCCCACATGACAGAAAAAGACAATAGCCTCTGACAAGCTGTCCTCTGATCACCGCACAAATGTGGTGACACGTGTACCTCCTTCCTGAACAAAATAAATGGTTTTGATTTTGTTTTATAACCTGGTTTTCCAACATTGTATATGTGACTTGGGTCTTGCAAATGTGAAGATGACTGTAACAGGGTTCTAGGGCTTCCAGTAAGGATGGTTCTATAGTTCTGCGTGTCACTGAATGTTCCCTGCTGCGGGAGGTGAATGACCTGCAGGCTACTGAGGATGTAGGAACGCTTGCCTTTAAATCAGGAAGCTGAGATGCAATTCCAAGATGCAACTCCTGTTTTTTTTTTTTTCCCCACTGTTCTGTCTTGTCCCCACTTAGGACCCTGACATGTGGAGAAGGTGGGAGAGATGCCTTACAGCTCCTTGAGTAACAACAGACAAGCCGAAGCTTGGGCGCCATCAAATGTGAGGTTCCACAGTGGCCTCTGCTTATTTCTCTGCACTTCCCATGCTGCTAGATCAGCATCCTCAGCACCCTCCTCCACCAGAGGTGAGAGGACCAGAGAGCTAGCGTGCAATTAGAGTACAATGAGAAAAAGCGACCTGGGGTGGGGGTGAGGAGTGGATGTGGGGGTTGTAGAACCTGGTCAGGTTGACCTTGCTGACCTGTGAGAGCTGTCCTAAGAATGAACAAGGGAGCAGAACCTTAGAGGTACCTCCAAACAAAGACCTAGGACAGATGACAGAACGATAGGGTGGGCATTGTGAGGAAGGGCTGACCTGGGGAAAAGCTTTCTGCACCAGAGAACTCATTACTGGAGACGTGTTTCTTTAGGGAAATCAAAGCCTCTACGCATGTGTGTGTGTGCCTCCTGCCCGTTTTACAATAGGGATTTATGAAGAGAACTCCTGGAAAGAAGCTGTGTCTGCAGAGACAGACTGATTGAAAGTGCAGCGATGTGGAGAGGTTGGAATGTTGTAGATCCAGAGGCTAATTACCTCATCTTGAGCTGGTTTTAGCCCCCTAACTAGCTATTCCTTGCCCACATCTGTGTCAGAACTAACATCCAGTGACTAATAGGTAAAAAGTCATTGGAAATCTATTAACGTAGCAGACCACTAGCTTCCATAAACCCAAAAGCTAAAAATATTATCAGATAAAATCTAAGACTTATTGTAAAGCTTCCTCTGTATCGCTGTAACCACCTCTCTGATCTACCCACCAATGTATTTTAAATTTGCCTTGGTTTGTGATTCTTTTTTTAATTCTGTAAAGCTATACAACTTTATGAAAATGCTGGAACATGAATTTTGGGGTAATCTGTTTTCTTGGGTCACGGTTCCTCAAAATGGCTCCAAAATAAACTACTTCTTACACCCCTTAAGATCAGAGCTGTGGTTTTTTACACCCATGGAATAAAAAATTAGAAAAGGAAAATATTGTCGTTTTTGCAAAAATTTATTTTGCTAAAACAGTAACAATTTAGATTGTGAAAAGCAGTCACGGCCTTGACTTTCCTGATTTGAATATTCCCTGACTTCAATTCTAAATGCCTCGTGATAGCGAGAAGGACCCTCATGACATGTATGCATAGCTGTTTCTGAGAAAGTGTCCCAGTGTCTAGGAGACTGTCCCACACTGTCACTCTTATCCACTTGATGAAGTTTCTTATTTGCAGACATTAACAGAGAGAAGATGGCTGTAAGAAACAGACACAATGTTATTTGTGAAGAAAGAAACCTGCCCTACCCTTTATTGGGAGTTACAATAAGCATTAGAAATTAGTACAAACTCCTTAAATTCCACCGTTTATTTTTATTATAAAGGGAACGATCATATCATTCATTACATTAGTCCAACTTGGGATGAATCACGTTGCTCTTCAACGAAGAGCAGCACAAAAGATGTAGTTTTCATAGGAAAAAAGCCAAGGCACCACCACATCAGGGCTTTAGGCTGCAAAGCCACCTGGTGAGGTCCAGGGGGCAGTGTAATAAAGGCTGAGGGAAGTAACTGCACCCAGGAGCACATGCCTAGGGGCAGGCCCAAGGGCAACTTCCCCTGCAGAATAGGGGGATGGTTCTCTTCTTAACCAGACAATGCCTCCATTAGGTTTATGTCAACCAGCTGGGTTAGAAGAGGGTGGCTGAGTCATGCTGACCAGTTCTGAACAACAAAACTATTTAAAAGTCAGTCTCATTTGTGTTAGAAGACAGCTCTCTTGACTGATGTGAAAATAAAATTAGGGCACATATTATATGAGGTATTTGAATTCTCCTTATTTCTTAGAAATAAGAATAAGACTTAAAAAAGACTAAAAATAAGAAATAAAACCCATTTCTAAGAAACATCACCAATTTTGCATTTTAGCTTGCCACGTTGCACTTTTCTAAAATATTGGAGCATTAAACATGTTCTTCCTAACTTTACGATTGTCTCTGCAGATGGCTATGGGTGTTCAACACTCACACTATTGAGTGTGACAGTGGCCAAATAGCCAGTATTCCTTAAGACTGCCACTTTGTGGCAGGCAGAAAGAAAGATTAAATTTTAACCCTGAACCTAAAAAATTTATCAGTCATTACGTCAAATGGCAAACAACTGTAGGACGACAGTATAATGAACATGGCGAAAATACTACCCCTGTCGCATATGGAATCAAAATATGAGTGCTTCCTGTTTGGTTATACAGTTTAATATTCAAACACGCTATCAGTGGGAAATGGAAAACTCACTCCTGGGTCTGACTCAAGCACAAGAATGAAAGAAATGAATCATAAAATGTCAGAGGTGAAGGGATTTTGTAAGTAATTGAGATGACAAAGCTTTCCAAACTTTAAGAACCATTCAAGAACATAAGTCAAATCATAATTATATGGACAACTAAAGCAGCCTCGGTCTGTAGGATCTCCCAAAGACTGCTTGAAAACTGATGATCTAAGTCTATCCTCTGCCGTGAAGAATGAAAACAGGGAACGCAGTTACCCACTAGAGGTCATGATGACAACCTGAGACAGACCTTAACCTACTCCCTTTGTTCCAGCATGTGAAACAGTAGGAGCTGGCTTAGGTTTATTTTATACCAGGTTCAGAGAAAGAAAAACAAATAATTTCAGATGTTATACTTTGCTGTGAAGAAATAAGTAATAGATTTTTTTAAAAGACTGCTTAACTTGGTTTTTATTTTATCTGTTATCTTTACTATGAGTCTTAGGTTACCAAATGAAAATTAAGCTTTAATTGAAAATTGAAAATGATTTTCTCAGACCTTGGATTTAATTTCACTGCATATATTAGATACCATCCAGTTAACCTGATTTTAAATAATTATTAGTTCCCAATAAGCTTTTCTTTGTTAAGTAAATAAATAGAAATGAGTAATATACTACTCACTAATGAATTAGGCATATATTTATTAAGAATTACACAATTCTTAAAGTACACAGGATTTTTCCCCTAAAGCAAAACTTATACAAACACCAAAACAGACTAAAAGATTTATACTCATGAACTTTCATAATGTTTTTCCTTTTTGTCAAGCAGTATGGTGTACATCCTAACCATTAAAAAGTACCGCTAGAAACTATTTTCCTGAAATTGATATAAATTAATTAAAATATACTGCAAAGGGTAAAGACTTCTAGAATCATATTATTGATCAACACTCAGTACAAAAGAGACAGAATTAAGAGGTTTTTTTCTTAGTTTTTTACTCAATTTTTTGTTTTGCTTCTTTTGCTTGACATCTTTTAATTGTATAATCCTCTTTTCACAGGTAGTAACTGAGTAAATGGGAAACATTTGTCTTATTCTCTCTTCTTAACCAGTTTCTTATGAGAAAAATGTTTGTTCAACCAGTGAACATATACACACAGACACACACACACAGAGACACACACACACAAAGACGCACACACAGAGACACACAGCCAAAAGTCACGAAGATCCAGTAGAGAATCTTGTTGATAACGTAGCCTGACTATCATCTCTATGCTAGCTTTCCCTCTTCACTTGTTGTGTTGTGAATGAGGTCACAGCTCCAAAGACAGTGTTCCCCAATTCAAATTCCCACTCTGCTGAATTGTCTCCATAGAGACCATGAAAGCCTAATCCTCTCCTAAAGACACATCACAGATTCCATCTGGTCAACCTGTGTCTGATAATCACATTATCAGCAAAACGTGCAAGGAGTAAAAGGTTTGATGTGTGTTGTATATAAGCCATGTTCAGGTTCGGTGATCCTTGGATTGTTCAGGAGTAATTATTTCTACTTAGAGTAAACCAGTTAATTTTCTACCCTTTAATCGTAAAACTTCAAGATACAGTTAAAGAAGCTGATGGAACTCTTAGCAAAGGTTATAACTCAGTCAGACATCTTAAGATTTCTATTGGAAAAGAGAGTAAAAGTGCACTTCCTGGAGAGCCATTTCCCTTCCAGGCACTTTGTATGGCTCCCTAAGTTTTTTCCTCACTTAATTCTCATTTAGGAGACATATATTTTAAAATAGAGAAAGCTGAGGGTTTAAATGATGCAGTAACAAGCAAAGACACGTACTGCCATACTTCTCCTTTGGTCAGATCCCACTTTAGACGGAATGCACCACTTTCCTTAACACTCAGGGTCAGCTCACAATTCCATGTTTCCACATCAACCTCTTGAACTGTTATACATTTTACTATATTCATAGAAAAAAAATGTGCTAATAGAAAATCCACTGTATAGAGACATTGATTTTGGATAGCACGTGCTTATATGTCAAATGATTTCCTCCTTTATGATGGCAGGAGTTTTTTAAATGTTTAAATTTTTAATTTAAAAATACTTCTTCAAGAGAAACTGACAAATGCTTCTCTTTCACTCACACAGACTCTATTCAATGAGACATGGGGTTTTGAAGAGACTAGATTAATTTTGACACTCTTTAGTTTTTAGTTGTATTTTAAACCTAGTTAGGCCCGTTTACTGGCCCCTACACTGAACTTCTGTTGTTCTTGTTTGTTAGTAAGATTCACACTTTCTTGCTGCCAAGACTAGCCTTAAACTATGAACTCAACTGGTCTTCACCCACCTTAGCCTCTTGAGTCGCTAAGACAACAGGCAAAGGGCTAAGGCACCTTCCTAAAAATACACAAATAAAACAAAACAAACCTTTCTGCTTACTTTTCAAATTGAACCTACTAATAAATAGCAGGAATGCTAAGATTTGACATTGGAGCACTTACTCTCATTCTTATAGCATTGGCTCATGGAATTGGAGCTGTTTTCTGACCTCTGCCCACTCATTTATCCCTTAGACCCAGAGAGGGTGAAGAGACTTTGGGAAGACTATATTTAGATAAATATTTCCACCCAAATCCTGTGTATTTGGGGATGAAACTCCATGCACATTTGTAAGAACAGTTAAGAACCAAAGAACCCTTACCATATAACTGTCAACAACATAAAATAACCCACAGTTTTATGCCAAATGAAGGTACTTGGAATGTCAACTTTTAAAAGCAAGTTCACCACAAATGATAACTGATCTCATCAGGTTAATTTTCTAGTCATTTTAACCTAAAAAAGTATAAGAAGTAAAATAAACCTGATACTGAGTAGCTGATAGTAAGACATATACCCAAGCTTGAAGTTGAACAATTTACATTAGAAATTGAAAACAATTTAGAACATTATACACACACTGGCAGTTGGATTTAGACAACATGTTTTAGTTTCTTCCTTATAATAAAAAAATTTACTTTTGTGTTTTACCGTAAATGGAAAATAAAACAGGGAACCAAACATTTTCCTGGCATTTGAAAATAAAAATGATAAATGAATACATTCTAAAAACAAACCTCACTGAAGCTGTAGGTTTTCAGCCTTCATCAGCATAACTGATCCATGAACCATTAGTGGGTCATAAAACAAGAAAGCTCAATAAAATAATTATAACCTCACATGTTTATTTTGTTCTAAGACTTAAATGAGGGACCTTTGTACCAGACGATGCTTAGAAACAGAGGTTTTTTTGCACGTATGAGTGCTCATACACACATACAATATACACGAATGCATGGAGGCTCATATGCTCGTATCTTTTTCATAATTCTATGGCCTTACTTATAAATATGCTCTTGTGACATTTATAATGCTTGATGTCACAGATTTCCTTTGATAAACAGAAAAGAAGTGCTATTTAGTCTCCTTTTAAAACTAAATAACTTAAGCCATGTTTTCTTAAAATAGTAAGTATAATTTTTCATAGCCTTTGACATCATTCTTAATTTACTGTGAATATTGAATAAACTCAAAGCAAAAAATAAAAAACGCTCAATTTGTATACAGAAATACTACGTACGACCCTTCACGTTTAGATTTCTAGTTTACTGAACAAGTATCCTACACATTTCAAGGAGTTTAAGAACCTGAATCTATTATTTTTATCCAATGTTCAATCTTCTAATTTTCAAAATTACTTATAAAAATCAGAAATGGTCAACATCATATAATTTCTCAAGCAAAAGTAATATATCCAAAATAGTTATGGTCATTAAGAATATTCTTCTTCGTGACAAAGTAAATGTTTTCCACCCAGAAAGCATTAGGTAAATGCCATTTCACTCGAGAGAGCTGTGATTTTACAGTCTTCAACTTAATGATGCATAATGCAATTATGGACAGGCAATGTCAGCTTCCTTCCACACTAGCCTTGATCTAGCCTGGAAGGGAAAGAGACTCCATGTCTTACAGAGGACACTTTTCTACTGGTAAGCTGACGCCTTTACAAGATTTCTACTGGTAGTTCCTTCTCACTACAAAAGTTCTCCACTCCTTCCGATCTTCACAAAAAACTTTGTTCTAGCTTCTGGTTTTTTCCTAGCCATTAAATATCTCCCACAAAAAAAGTGAGTAACCCCCTTTTCAAAATTGTATACCATTTTTAGTTAGCACACTGTCATAGGGTTACTATTGCTATGATGAAACATCACGACTAAAAGGAAATTGGGAAAGAAAAGGTTGATTTAGCTTATACTTCCACATTCTGTACATCATCATCGAAGAAGTCAGGACAGGAACTCAAACAGAGCAGGGACCTGGTGGCAGAAGCTGATACAGAGGCCATGGAGGAGTGCTGCTAACTGGCTTGTTCATCTTGGCTTGCTCAGCCTGCTTTATTACAGAACTAAAGACCACGAGCCAAGGGATGGTATCACCCACAATGAGCTGGGCCGCATTGATCACTAATTAAGTAAATTTCTTGCAACCAGATCTTATGGAAGCATTTTCTCAATTGAGGTTCCCTCCTTCAGATAAATCTAGCTTGTGTCAAGTTGACAGAAATCTAACTAGCACACATATGAAGTAACCAATATCCTTATGGCCTTTTGATACATTTTGGTTGATCTATCCTTCTCCTCTTTACTATGTCCACCTCCACATCCTTCTGCTACCAGTGATCCCTTTCCCACTTTCAAACCACATGTGTTTATTACATTCCACACTCTCCTTCCTTAAAGCTTACCCTGCCCCATCATGAACCACTTTCTAGTTTCATGGCCTCCCCCCCACCTCCATGCCCACATCACAACACAGCAATAATCATTAGAAGCTATGATACCTTCATGGTTCTTTCTCTTCTGCTCGATTCCAAACCAATCTTTCCATACCTGACAGGTTAACTTTTTAAAAGTCTCCCTATAATAGTTCATTAAATCTTCTGAATCAATGTGCCAAGACAGTAAGAGGATGAGCAGGATTCACAATTGCTTCATAATAAAGAATAAGCGGAGACAGCAACTTAGCATAAGTGAACTTCATTTTCTCTTCACTGTTTTCTTTAAATTTCAATTCAGATAGAATAGAAAGCTTACTATTTTTTCTGCAAAGCATTCATATATTTGTCTCAAGATTCAGTATTTATTTTTTTGTCCAAAACAATATATCCAAAATTTTTAAAGCATGACCTATAGGGAGACATATAACTTTAATTTTTACCAAGTATACACATAAGCATATTCACTTGTAGGATTTCTGACATTATTTCATAAATCTAAATATTTGTATGACATAATGATACTGACTCTGTCTTCAAATCATGGTCCACCAAATCCATTTCACTGCCACCATGATGAGCCCACATTTCAAATGTCCTCAACCACCTTTTCTAAGGCTTGCTCTTGTTCTAGGACTCTTCTAATTCTGTGTCTTGCCTAGCTCATTGCATTGCTCACTCATTTGAAAAATTAACAAAAAATTTAAACTCTGTATTGAAAGTCAGGTATTTCTTTTTCCTAGAAGGACCAGGATCAGAGGAAGCAAGTCGGTAACTTCTTGTGGTTTCCAATGTGGGCCCTGTTGTGCAACTGTTTATTCTCAATTGAAAGATGCCCTCTGTGAGAGAGGCTCACTGAAGCTCAGGAAGAAGTGAATTTCATAGAATGCAGGAAGGGCACAAAACTCACAAGACTCAGGAACCTCCCGAAAGGTACAAGATTCACAAGGACCTTACCCAAAGTTATGTAGCAATTACTTGGGAAAGGCCCTCTCTAGTAGGCAAGTTGTTTGCAAGGTGTGAAGAGAATCCCAAAGGAGCAAGTTTTGTGAGTGGTTAATCATGTTGGCTGAGTGGGCTTTTTTCATTTATGTAGCTGCCTTTGAGTCTCCTATATTCCTGTGACTCCTCACCCATCCTTCTGTAACTAACCTTAGTACATTCACTGGTTCACAAAGTTAGACCTAGATAGTATAATGTAGTATGGTAAATTTACTATGCTTTTTTTTTTTTTTTTCTTTTTTCCCTTCAAATTACTCATGTGCCTCAAACTTTAATATTAACTGTTGTCTAAGTGGTTTCGGTCAATGTCTTGTCTGGGTTAAACAGACATTTCTTCACATATTCCATTGGGAAAGTCACAAAATACTACTCTGTAACAGAGGTCATCTTGCTCCCCTCAATGTGTCAATCATTTCCACTCCTTTTACAGCTGCTTCAGGCTCCTTTGCCTTCCCCCATCTTTTACATGTTTCATATGCAAAAGAACTCCATGCTGACCTTCAGGCCTGGAATCTTAACTGTCCACATTAGCACTTTGCACCTTCTGCTACTGAAGAAACCAATAAAGACAAACCCAGCTGAGCTGTGTGCCCAGATATCCACTCACCAGCTTTGGGAAGTCAGGTGCCCACGTCTTTTCTCTTCTCTCAAGCTCAGTTTCCTCATCTGTAAAAGGAAAGGATCGAGCTATGTCAGTGATGTTCATGTCCTACCAGAAAGGCCCTGGAGAGGTAAGTCTGTGCTTAAAATGAACGATTCTTCTCTCAAAGGAGCAGTTCCTTAGATTCCCTTCCGCTGCCAAAGTTAAAGCCTATACATGGGTTTGAAGGGAAAAAAAAATCAATGTTGAATTAGGATGTCTTCTGTCGCTCTCCACCTTGTGTTCTGTGATGGAATCTCTTGCTGAACATGAATCCTGCCATTTCATCTAGGCTGACTGCTATCGTACTCCTTGGACCTTCCCGCCACTGCCTGCCAAACCACTGCCGGGTTATAGGAACAGCTGGCTTTTTATTCTAGTGCTGAGGATGGAAACTCAGGTCCTCTTATCCACTAAGCCGTTCATCTTTCGAGACTCCTGACTACTTTTTAAGTCATAAAATCTTATTAGTCGTTAATCTTCAGTCTTATTTCAAAATGTAAAGAAGAAATAGTTGGGGGGTGGGGTGGGTAGAGGGAGGAAATAAAGAAGAAAAACAACTTTAGCGCATTCTTTTTTGAATATGTAGCTGTGATAAGATTAAGACATATGTAATATTTTCAACAGGTGCAAAAAAATTGAAGCTGAGAAAACTTGACTATGTTCATCAACCTCTATGACTACGTAAGAGAGATAGCAAGTCTGTTTTCTTTCTAATCCCCTAGGTTCCCCTGAAGGGAGCAAACAGACCTGTTCTGTCCTGTTCATGGTTTTCATTTTCTACCTGACTCCATCTTCACAACTTGGGGAAAATGTTACATCATTATTCCTATGTTGTCAATTAGAAAAACTAAGGTTCAGAGCAGGGAAAATGATCCCCAAGTCAAGTTAAATCAGCAAGACAAGGATAGAATTAAATACCTGGATTCACATTCTGTTCTCTTTCCTCCACACCAAACTGTCTCCTCTCAAAGAAGCCAGGGGAGAAGTGAAAGGCTGTGTGAAACAGGTGGGGTAATTCTAAGAATCCCACTGTTTACTCCCGAGGGCTATTGAGTGCAGCGAGATAATTTCATGGAAAGTACCTTGAAAAATCTGACCCACTCCACCATCAGGCATCGTTATTAACCATTCAAAATCACTAAAGTTGAGATCACATAGCTTTATAAAGTTCCACATGGTGATTGGAAATATGGAAGTACCATATAGCGAATTAATTGCTTAGACACCCTCCAAAAACCTAAACAATAGGAAGACAGCCTGACATTCTGAAGATCATGGTGCAGAGTTGGTTACACAGGCTGACTTTCTCCTCATGATATACGGTCCCTAGTGGCAGTGGAATAATTCACATTTTCAATTTTTCTTGGATTTCATCATGAACTCAATCAAAAGTATGAAAGCCAGTATTTTAATATCCTTGCACGTAGTGAAAAATAAATAGTATGCCCCACTACCTGAACCCTTCAAGCATTTTTTATTTTCATTGTCTTCCCATTATATTGAGAGATTGTCAGAATTTTATCAGGAAGATCACCCAAACAAGCCAGAGCATTATTACGGTGCCCGCAGAGCTGTAAGTCATGGAACGGATGAGTGATTAAAAGCCATAGAGTTGTGACAAGGACCATAAGGAGATCAGACAAGAAGTTACATGCCTTTAAAAGAAGGAGGAAAGAAGAAAAAAGAAAAAAAGAATCAGAATGGTTTAACCCCTTGCATACATTTGCAGTGTAAGCACTTTACTATTATTCGATTGATATGCATGGTCCTTTGGGACTGGATTCCCTATAGCAAATAACTTACAAAGGACAAAATAGAAGAAAACAGAATTTATATGCAGAATGACCACTTAACTGTTGTCCTGACATTGGATCCACTAAGACAATACTATTTAATATCTGTAACACAAATATTGTGCTCTGATATTAATGCTGTTTTGTGGGTTGTTCATTGACAGTAGCTACACTTTCCTGGTTCACTGAATCATTTCAACTTGAAATGCATTTCTATTACATGTAAGATGCACAAAACTTAATTAAATGATTTCCACTTGTCCATTTGTCAGGCATAAAGTATAGGGAGAGTGAAGATGACTCTTGAACAAATGCAAGCTCTAGAGTGAGAGAGAAACCATGAAGAGAATTTCTACAGTTAAATGTATGTATAATGAATACCCGTGCCGTATGGCTAAAAAAGAGAATAGCAACAAATAACATTAACAGTATTCTCATAAACAGAGGAAAACAGTCATTACCACGCATATATTTTTCTTTGTAGTAGTTGTTAACACATCTAAATTTTATAAAAGTCTTTTGATGGTTTTACAGTAAAAATAAAGTATTCATGATACATGTTTGCATACACATACTGTACATTTATAGGAGACACATGCACATCTATGCACATATTGGATAAGGTGCTGGGAATTTACCAAGGATGGTGCTCATGTTTAATATGTTTTTAAAAGGGGACTTTATCACAGAGCTGCATCCCCTTTCCTGTGGAATAAATTCTTTAAGACATCGTTGAACAGCATGCTTTGAAACCCGCAAGGGGAAGGTCACTAACTTCATATCTGGCTCTTGAAAACTGATACAGATTTGCTGAATCCAGAAGACAGTTCATGACTCTAAAGACTGTGGGTAAATCATCTAAGGAATGCTGGGAGAAGGTGTTTGTATTGTTTTGATTTTTTTTTAAATCAGGGTCTTGCTACATAGCACAGGCTGGTCCTAAACTCACAATCTTCCTGCCTTAGCCTTTGAATGCTAGGATTATATATGCACGTGCCACAATACCCAGCCAAGAGTAAATTCTGAAGTGCACATTCCATACAACCTGAATGTTGGATGGGAAAAGGAATCTGGAAATTGCAGATTCCCCAGTTAAAAAAGTAATCAAGTTGAGTCATAAACTATTCAGATGCTGTCTAAAGGTATGTAAGTTTTATTCTCTAATCAATAGAAGCCAGAACTCAGCATCTGAGGCCCCTAAGCACTCAGATTTCCCTCTGAAAATAAGATGCTTCTGCCTCCAGGGTTTTGTATGACAAAGTTTTAGTTAAAAAATGAGATTTATTTGTTGAATGAAATGAAGGAAAATTTGAAAGGCAAATTGAGTTGGATCTAACAGATTCTCCCTAATTCAGAGGTGTAGGCCTGTAATTCCTGCTTCTTGGGTGGTTGGTTGGGTAGCATCATACATTTAAGGTCTGCTTGGGCTACAAAAGGAGTTCAAGGCCAGCCTGAGAATCACACAGAGACCCTACTTCAAAATAAAAGTGAAAAGAAGACATGGATGAAGGTCAACAGCAGAGCACTTACCCAGCACACAGGTCCCAGCCTCAATCCCACTATATTAATATATTAATATATATAATATAATAAAAATTACACACACATTGGCTTAAGGATTTGAAAAAAGAAAAACATCGGGGTAATCCATGGAGAATTGGTAACAGGACATGAAAGAAAAGTAGATTTATTTAACAAAAGATCCATAAAACAACTGGTGTCTGTTGGGAATCAGGTGCCTCTGGAATATTCAGTGACAAACATGAATCACAGATTTGATATTTAGTAAGACACTGTTGTTTCTCTTTTTCTATCACTACTAAAATAAGATATTAAAGAGGAAGGACAAGCCAGTGAATGGATAACTTTTTCATTTTAGTAAGTGAAACACCTTTAAAAAGTTTAAGACAGCTTCTGATAATGTCCAAAGAAGTCAACAAGCATCACGTACACCAACACTACAAGCCATTCTTACACTTCCTTCTCATAGAGATTAAGTTATCGCCCCAACTGCTCGGTTCCTTGTGGGTGGGTTCCACACCCACACCCTGTGTTGTGTAATCTTACAGTGCCTCTGTAATGGGTGGAGTATGTTTCCCCAGACCAGGCAACTGCATTGACTAGTAGAATCAATGTGATGTAATGACTTGAATGATTTGGCGTGCCCTCCGGAGCACCTGAGAATTTTCCAGTGTTTTTTCCTGCTCCTCAGTTTGCACTTAAATCTAAAACACAGTCAGAACTCTGTGTTGTAATTTGAATCTGGAATGGCCTAGCCTCAAATAACCAGATTACAGCCCTGTGAATGCAAAGCTGGATAAAACACAGTAAAACACTAAGAGGTTTATGTCTAGTTGTTGTTTTTTTATGGCATTACTATAGTAATACCTGACTACAGTGGTTATTCTCTGAATACAGATATTTTTATTAAGATGGTAGTTTCTTATAAAGCCACAACTACCCATCTTAAGCTGCTTTCTCAGTGACAGCGAAGTGATAACCAGGGGAAAGAGCTGCTTACCAATAAGGAACTGCACTGGGAAAGAAGAAAGTGCAAACCTTTCAAATAGTCTTAGCAATGGAATACAGTGCACTTTATCTTGCTTTCAAATTCATAAAATCTACGCAACCTAGGACACAGATCTAAAGGAAGTGGGTCAAGGTGAGCCAAGAACACAAATCATATTTCAAAAAATGCTGATGTTTTTGGTCTTCTTTATTATCATATACTGGTTATGCATTGTGGACTTTGCTATGAAATTTTCATACATGTGAATTCTGACCACATTTGTAACTCCCCAGACCCATCATTCATGCCCCTGATCACCTTTTTCTTGTCTCTCTTCTTACTCTAGAAGAGGGAAGGAGGCAAGAGTTATAACTCAGTGGGAGAACACTTATCTCTCAAAATCTCCACTGCATCTAGTAGAAGACCCTGTGCCTATCTCACTATCTCTGGGCTTTCTGTTGCTATAAATATATATATTTCATGTCTCACAGGTAACTATCAGATAACCCTTCCCTTGATTCAAACTTCAACATTGGGGATAAGGAGAAGAAAGAAAATAAGGAAGGGAGAGAGAGAGAGGCTGAGTGAAGAAGGGAGAGAGGAAGGGAATGAAAGAGAGAGGAAAAGAAAAAATATGAGGAGAAGAAGTTGTGGTCTCAATTACCTGTTTCCTAATTATAAGGTGTTCAAAGAGAAGACTCAGCAAGGACTGAGTGACCATAGGCCAGGATGTGATTGTCCCAGTGAGACGGGAGATGGGTAAAGATGAGGTGTCTTTAGTAAGATGCTTCCTAAGTAACAAGCCCTCACACATTTCATGAATAAGTAAGAGAGACATCTGGCTTTGGTTCCAAGAGACATGCTAAGCTGAGAATAGGAGTTCTGAAAATTTGCCTTCTTCTAAGGAACTTCTTAACGGACACATAGGAAAGGAAGATCTGATACACTGAATACATGTGTGTCATAAAATATACATGTCCAAGGTGACAGACAAGACAAAAACATATGGCAATGAGCTAGGCACAGAGCCTGAACCTTCTGCTATGGGAGATGTGGGGAATTCTTCCTTACTATTCAGTGACGTGCTAAGCATGCACAGTGACCTCATCCAACAATAGTACTCTATGGTGAGTATTTGTAAATATACATAAAATTATAGAACTGAACCATACAGACAACGATATTGACTAAACATAAATATGCATATAAACATATTAAGTATGTCATTCAAAACCTCTTTCCAAGTATTAAATAACAAACATCTTAAACATAGCAAAAACTGGAGTTAGCAAATGCACTCTGGCTCTGTTTTGCTCTGTGTGCACATTCATTCTGCATGCAGTACATTACTTCCTTGGAAGCCTGTGCTGCATACACTCAAAAGAGAGGGACAAGAACGTAGATGAGCCGACTCAGCTATCTCAGGCTTCCTTCTCTGGTCTCGATAAGAAGGGGAGTCCCAAAGGGAATGGAGAAAAGTCAGTGCTAGAAAACAAAGGAAATCAGTTTTGAACCTCAGTCCTGCTTTGCTTCAGGGATATTCTCTAGTCTCTCCGCTTCCTTCACTCTTACTTCCTGGTTTGCAGACCCAAGAGCTGAAGTTTCTGGGATACTTGCTTCTACCTTTGGTCTCTTATCACATGATGTTATTCTCTTCCTGCTTTTTCACAATCGACATATTTTCATTGTGTAGTTTTCAGGCTTCCAGTGAATTTTCTGTTTTGGCTATTACATTTTTAGGTGCTAAGACTTTCTAGTTCAATAAGTGTTTGTTTAAAAGTTATAAAAACGATAAAATACACCATGCATTATACAATATTATCATTAAGATTTCGTGGACACATTTTGTTTTGTGTGTGTGTGTGTGTGTGTGTGTTGTGTTATATGATGTTTGTGCATATGGTATATGTATTTGTTAGCATTGGAGTGTACATACATTGTGTTTGTGACGGTCAGAGAATGACACTGGGGATGCCACCTCCATCACCTTACCACCTGTACTCTTTTGAACAGAGTCTCTTTTTGAATCTGTAGCTCATGGGTTCATCTTGGCTAGCTGACAGTGAATTCCAGCAACCTACTTATCTCTGCCATCCATCACCAACAACACTGGGGTGACAAGCACATACAGTCATGCCCTGCTTTTGGGGGGGTTTCTGAGTATCCAGTCTCAGGTCTTCATGGTTTAGTGGTGGGCACTCTTCCAGCTCAATCACCCCCAATCCTCCTTGGGTATTTTCATTCCTTTGATTTACATATGTATTTTTGACTAAGTCTACCAACATCAACTAAACTATTTGTTTTTTTTTAATGGAAATATTCCCTCTTCATTGACTAATTTGAAAAAAAGCTGATAACCTTGAGATATTGAGCTATCTAATTCATATACATTTTGTGTGCGTGTGTGTGTGTCTATTGACATCAATTTAGCTTTGGAATTTTTGATATGAAATATAAATGCATGTGTAACAGACACATAACAAACATACCACTAACATACACATTCAGGCCCCTCCACACCACTCACATACACATACATGCACATCTGTATAGGGCTAAATATAGGTTCCTCTGCTATCTAAAGTCTATCCAGTACTAAAATTCTACTTAGGACAAGCAAAGGGGCAATCCTTTCTATTCTTGGATGTCTTGAGAAATACTGGGAGGTTGTGCTGTCTGTCTCTTGTGCCCTAACCCAGGTAGGGATTAGAAGATAAAGTCTAACTTCCTACAGCATTCCTTCTCCCTTCCCAACAAGCTCTGCTTCTCTTCATATTTGCATCATATTAGTAAACTCTCTTCACATGTTGATAAATCCTAAGAGTTATTCTCAGATAATGACAGTCTTAGATTCACTCGGGTTGGTAGTTAGGTATGGGTGGAAGATAATATTTCAAATTGCCAACCTGTAACCTGATGGCTTCAGGAAAGTTAAGAAAACAACAGACACAATTATGTGGACTTAAAGAAACTAAGAATTTCATTCAAGAATGAAATGTAGAGTTTTCTAAAATGAGAGCCTCGTAATACACGTAGGCGAACAGTTCTAAGTGACAGATACCTAGCGCGCCACAGGGAAGTTCGGGGTGGGGACATCAGGAAACAACACAGTGTAAGACTCAATGAAGGAAACAACAAAAAGAAGAGGCTTGGACTACACAGGCAAATTTAATCAGGATATAAACAAAAAAAAGGCTATTTCCAGATAAAAACAAAACTGCATGAACACAGGACCAAATAACCCAAACAAAATAAACTTGCATGACTTTTCCACAAAGTAAATATACATTTGAAGGAAATTTAAGTTTGGGATGCTTTCAGGCTATTGAGTCGCAGAGGGAAAAGAGGCAGTCCACTTGAACAGACCCGGTGACCTTTCCCCCACGTGTGTCATAGATTTACTCAGTGAACAAGTGTCACAAAGGATAGCATAATGTGACTCAGCACTGGCCAATATTTGTGGAGCGTCAATAGTATCTACACGTTTCCGACTGTAGAGTGAGTGTACTTTAAAAAAAAAAACAGCATTGGCAAAGTGATTATGGAAAAAAATAGTAAACACAAACAAAACAAAGGAACAGTGGGGGAAGTGAGGGGTGCCTGGGAAGTTCCCACGGGTGATGGTGTCATGGGAGATGATGAGACCTTTGCCAGGTGGGACCTACCCAGAGGAAGCAGTGTCCTGGGGTTCAGGCCTCGAGGTTTACGACCTAGCCCTACTCTCAGTCCTCTCTCTGACTACTGACTCACTTGATTACTGGTCCACCAAGAGGTGAGCAAGCAGCTGCCTCACGCCCCTGCCGCCCATAAAGCTGCCCTAGTCATGCCTTCTCAGCCATGATGGACTATAACCCTTCACGGGCTGAAATAAATCCTTCTTTCCTAAATTGCTTCTTATCAGGTATCTGGCCCAAAAGACAAAAAAAAAAAAAAAAGTAACTAATACACTTAGAAAGTAAAGAGAGAGAGAGTATGGACTCCATTGAAGAAAAGAAATGAGCATTTGTGAAACTGCAAAAGATAATAAAGTAGCACCAAATTTATAAATGCCAGATATTGAAATGAGGGCAGGGACAAGTGGCAATTCAGACAGCCTCTGTTTTCTTACTAGGAGACAATGTTGTTTTGAAATGGACAAGCCTGTGACCAGGAATTACAGAGTACCATTCCCATGAAAAAGAATTCTAAAGTTACAGTGGCAATTTGCTTCCAACAGTAAGATTGGCATGTCAGAAGGCTGGGGTAGAAATATTTCCTATTGATTGCCATGCCTTTCTATAAAATTAGATTGCCATTTATTTTTTAAATGATCTATAAAGATCTGAAGCAAGATTTATTTTTCATAAAAGGACTAAGTATGCGCTTGTATAATCAGAAAAACAATACACAGAACTAAATAAAACATAAAGACCCAAAATATCAAAAGCCTCCATCAAACTAACGAGTTATCAAAATACCTAAATAGAATGGGTAATATAACCAGGATTTAGTGGCACACATTTATAATCCTAGCACTCAGAAGCTAGAGCAGAGAATTGAAGAGTTTGAGGCTAGCTTGAGTTATAATGAGACCCTGTGTAAAATAAAAGTCTATGTTGTGGAAGTTTATTTTTAGTTGTGCTTAAAATAATTGTTTTTGTGTACTGCTAGAAAAAGGGATCCATAGGGCTTTGGCATTTTGTATTGTTTGCAGGTGATGGTTTTTTTTGTGATACGTGTTTGATCGATTATGATTTGCACCTGAGGAGTTCTGAATGAATTAAAGCACCTGAGCTCAGATGCTCAGGGTTCTACTGTCGAGGATGGTGCTTGCCATTATGGTGGTTCCCTCTGCTGAGGTCTGGCAGGGATTGCACCAATGAATATGCCTCCTTGTCCTGTTTGGTAAGCTGCCACAGCAAGTGTACCACTACAAATAAAGTACCAACTACCAACATGGGGCAGGACATCACACCAGATAATCCAATGTGGAGACAAGGAAGAGAGAAAGACACTCTAGACCTCAGAGTCTGGTAAAACATGCTTAAAGAAGCTACCAGAAGACAGAAATTAAGGTATTAATTGAAGGCTCCTGAAGGAAGAGGCGAGAAAGGAAATAAACCTCTATGAAGAGAAAAGGCTGTGAAGTTAATAAATAAATGAGAAAGACGCTCTGAGGTGAAAGCCATGTTTCAGACAGATGTTTGAGATGAATTTCCATGGTGACAACAGAGTTCAGCTGCTGACAGGGAAGAAGTAAGGTTTTGATGGCTTTTCCTGATCATGGAACCTACACTTCCTCCTGCCACTGGTGGAAATCAGGGCACAGGAAATGGAAACCAGAGTGTACTGTTCTATAAACTGAGTTTGTTGATGACTTTTTTTTTTTTTTTTTTTTTTTTAGTGAAGCCCAAGTGGGTCTTGTGTTTGAGATCTATGAGGAAGGGTGTGTTTCCCCAGAGCATTGGTGAGAAAGAACGCCAAACTGCCAGAACCTTTCAGCCAGAAATTCCGCCCACTGGCCCAGGAACCTCTGCTGTTGTGGAAGTCGAAGCTTAGAGCCAAGAAGCCACTTAGTTGTATTGAACAGTGTTTTGTTTTGTTTTGTTTTGTTTTTCCTGCAAACCTGACTACAAGCAGTTCAGACACTGGTGATGATGATGAGAACTCCATCTCATGAAGGAACCCTTCCTGCAGACAAGATGACCGGTTGTTTTTCCAGCAAACCGGACTCTGTCTTAAAATCTGGAAAATGTTTCCTCAGGGTCAGCACAAAGAAACTGTCTTCCAGAACTGGCCAAGGTTGTACCTCGCACTGGCAGCTGAACTTGGTACTCAGGTGCTGCTGGTTTTGAAAGGTTCTTTGGAGAGCAACTGAGACTCAGCACTGTGAGATGCCGTTGGTGAAGCTGCAGCCTCAATAGTTGTTGAAGGCCCAGATGAAGGGGCCATGTAAAGAAGTTGAGGTTTGACACTATGAATAAAGCTTATGAGAGGCTATTGGTGAAAGTGCAGCCCAGTTGCAGCAAGGGACCCCAGCATTCTGAAGATGCCAGTGCCATGGGATGACCACCAAGAACAGCAGCAGCAGTGGAGCCAGCCAGAGCCTGGAGGACAAGCTGTGTGTGCTGCAGAAGACAGACCCAGAGAACTGACCCATGCCCTTTGGAGGAGCGCATAAGATGGTGAGTGAATTCCAGATAATTGGACATTGATATTGTTTTTCTGCTGTCCAGAGACATTGTGAAAAGCTTGATAGATGTTTGGTTTCATTTGGTCATGTGCATTAGAAGCTTCATAATTGTTCCTCTTGTAAATGGTTTTGCTGGTATAGTGTTAAATTGTGTTATAAAGGTAAAACAATTTTTTTTTATACAGGAAGGAGGAATTGTTGTGGAAGTTTATTTTTAGTTGTGTTTAAATTAATTGTTTCTGTGCACTGCTGGAAAAAGGGATGCATAGGTCTTCAAATTTTGTATTGTTTGCAGGTGTTGGATTTCTTGTGTGGCTTGTTTGAATATTTATGATCTGGACCTGAGGAATTCTGAGTGAATAAAAGCACCTGAGCTCAGATGCTCAGGGTTCCATTGTCGAGGATGGTGCTTGCCATGATGGTGGTTCCATCTGCTGAGGTCTGGCAGGGATCACACCAATGAATATGCTTTCTTGTCCTATTTGGTAATCTGTCACAGTAGGTGTACTACTACAAGTCTAAGTGTTCAAAACTGAACAAATGAGGCACTGCATACTAGATGAGATAAAAGAAATAAATTATCATGTGATAAATAAAATCAAGACCCAGAGATTATTTCTAATATTTAGAAAACATACTTTAGCAATTTGGTCAACAGTACTTATTCAACATACTCTATACTACTTTATCAGGGTTCTCTTTTATCTTATAAAAGATGAGTGGAAAGAAGCAAGCATTTACTGAACACCTCTCAGTTAACTGTTTAGGTATGGCTCTACATGTAAGATTCAAAATTTGATGTAACTCATTCCAGTGCCCGCTCAAAGGAGATCATAGTGAGACTTGTATCTCTTTACATAGATGGTTAGTGATGGGCAAGAATATTTCTTAATTTTACCGTTATCACTTTGTTAATGCTTACTCTTAGTGATTATACTTTTCAGTCCACAAAATCATCAGTATTGATTCTAAGATATACATGCAACTAACTATACTCTGCTTAGCTAGCTCTAGACAAGTAGCATAAAGGCTGGTGAAGGCATCCTACAGTTGGCAACTTTATATGTCCAAAGTGACTTTGCAGCTGTGATTAAGGATGTTTCTTTTATCTGGGCATGCTCCGCATACTGATAAGAAGCCTTAACAGACGGAAGAGAAGCAGAAGAGGCAGAAGAGGCAGAGAGAGATTGCAGAGTCAAGTTTGAAAGCAGAAGGAAAGAAGGCTACTGCTGCCAGAAACCTAAAGGGTTTTCCCCTAGTCTCCAGAGAAAGGAAGTCCTGCACACACCCTGATTTTAGCCTAGGGAGACCCTTTTGGACTTCTGATCTCCAGCACTATGAAATGATGAATTTCTGTGATTTCAGGATAACTCAGTTGTGTGGCAATTTGTCACAGCACAACTAGAAAATTAGTATGAACCCTCCTTCGGAATTGGAATGACATAGCTTAAGTCTTGTTTCTGCTGTGTGATTTGGGGCAGGATTCATAACCTCTACCAGTCTCTGCTTCATTATCTACAAAGTTTGGGACCATAAAAGCCTCTATTGACACAACTGTGGTGATCATTAACCTACAGTCAGAACTCATTAATGGTAGCTGTTATTATTGTGAAGCAGTAGAATAATGAAAATAAAAGTGGAATCAAATTTGTAAGAAAAAAAATACCAACCCCTATCATTATTTCTGTTATTTTTACTTCTCCAATGTAAAAGTTAGCTAGCCAGTGATTCTTTATAATATATTGGCTACAAGTTGAAATATGAAGGGAAACAATTCTAGTATTGAAAGCTCTTCATGATTTGAGCTCATTCACTGCACTCCTTTAATATTGAGCCTCTTTGGGGGAAGAGGCAATATCCTTGACTGGCTATAAATTTATGAGTGTAGTTGCTTTTATGGCTCTGAATGTAATAGAACCTAAGTAAATACTGATAAGTTCCCTATTCTTCTGAGAAGTTTCCACCCACATAATATTGCCCTATCATTGGAAATCCCCACAGTTTTGATAAGAACTAAGGCAAGAACTCCTTTATATATAACACTTGTCAATTAGAATCAGAGAAGCATTCATCATTTTAGTTGGAAAGGCTATGGGTTTTTGAAAAATCCCACTTGAAATATGTATAATGAAATTTTATCCTTCGTGTCTTTCGTGTACCTTCGACTGGTTTGGGATAGTGATGTTGGCTGTCAAGTATATCTTTTTCCAAGCACCTCCACCTTAACATGGTTTGCATTTAAAGGCTAAATGGCAAAGCGAATAAGAATCAGTATTTCTGTCATCAATATCTCCACATAAAGAGAAGTAAAATAGAACCGAAAATGTTATTTTTCACTGTTGGAGTAGTCCTGTCTTCATTAATTAGGCCTGTAGGGAGCTAATTAGCTCCCTTAAGCCATGATACTGGATGTTTTCAAGAACTCTGTGTATATGTATTTTTGAAGGATTTTAATCTTCTTTTTCAGAAACTGTGGACTAGCTTATGTTTTCCATATACAGAAGCATAGCACAGAACATATTATGAAGCTTCATTACTTGGTGTAAAATAAGACTAAGGAAAAACCAGGCATGGTGGTACACACACATAATCCCAGCACTTGCCAGGCAGAAGGAATTGAAGGTCAGCCTGGGTTATATGGGAACCTGCATCCCCTATCCTCCACTGCCCAAGGCCACGGCCACAACACACATGTGACTAAGTAAGATGAGGATCTACTATGTAACTTTCCCTCTGCCATATATATGGCTTTTGTTGTTGTTGTTGTCACTGATATGTGAGTTGCTTTTAGCACAACTTCTGTTATTTGAAAAATAGCTTTTTTGGACCTTGGACACAATCAAATGTACAGTGTCTTTAAGTGGTTACTATTCTACAGACAAATGTACCTCCATGACAATCAGTCTGTGGATTAGACATATCAGCAATAGGAGAAGTGGACTTTATGATTTAATGTCTAAGAGAACACACAATGGAAATGCACATGTCTGCATGTGTGTGATTGCCTGTGTTTCACAGAAGAACCTAGCAACATTTACATATCTCTGCTAAAATGAAGACAGCATACATGTTATAAATACCAATACACAAGCAGCAGAAGAAGTCAAGTCTAAAAAAGCCTTTTCCTCCCCAGTATCTCATCCCTCAACAAATTGACTCTCTGTTTCTCTTTTTTTTTGGGTGGGGGGTCAGGCGCCTTACTCCATGATCATATATTATACAGATTATTTAGCACAGAAATTAAAGGGTTTTTTCCTACATAATAAGAAAATTCCAATATGTATTTAAAATTGTATTTAAAATTCCAATATGTATTTAAAATATAAAATTTAAAATACATTCATTGCATGTGCTTATTAGGTTGCAGTGGTGTTTCCTTCCTAGGAACTCATGATACTGTGTGCATATTATTCTGTCCAGTCATTTATTGCTTTGGACATATTTGGTATTATTATAGAGCATGCATTTTTTTGATTCTGCATGTGTCAGTTCCCCAAGCAGAGGAAGCTCTTTCTGAGACGAAAGTTGAAGTCCCATCTCTTATTTAATCCTCCCTTGCTTTTAAGGCTGAGATAAATAGTTGGTTAGGCAGATAGAGAGAGACAGATTTGTTCAGTGGATACATAGTGAATAGAGTCACTGGATTTGAAGAAAAGTAAACCATCAAGTGCCAAAAAATGTATAATATATTTATAAGAGTTTGTTTTATTACCCTTACTATTTTACCATTTGAAATAAAAGCCATTGCTTCCATTAAGAATATGCATACTTGGGTTGGAGAGGTGGCTCAGTGGTTAAGAACACTGGATGCTTTTTCAGAGGTCTTGAGTTCAATTCTCAGCACCCAATTGGTAGCTCACAACTATCTATACCTATAGTCTCATGGGGTCTGATGCCCTCATCTGATGTGCAGATGTACATGGAGACCAAACATACATAAGATACATAAATAAACAAATCTTTTTTAAAATGCATACTTAATGAAAAAAAAGCATGTTTTCCTTACTATTCTACAAAATAATAGTTACAATCTTAAAAGGTCATTAGGAAAGCATGAAAGAGCAGAGGTGCTGTTACTGCTTTTAGTATTTTGCTTTTTTACATAGAAAGCCTAATGGAGATGAAGACTGTGTTCTTAACTTTGTCCCCTTTCCAGCGGTGAAGCAATATGAACTCTGCCCTGAGTGCCAACACACAAGTGAAGATTACGGCTTCTTCCCACGAGGTGTCAGTTCAATTCAATAAACAGACCACATGTATTGGGCACATAAGAAACAAAGAAAAAGAGAAGACACAATACTCAGTTTCCAGGAGCTCACAAGGCAAGAGAGTTACGTTTTTTTTTTTTTCCCCCACTCTCACAGCAGGTTTCTGCTTATTTGATGTTGTTGTTTGGGGAAAGATACGAACCCCTAATCCCTGATACATTTGGGGATAGGCAGCTTTTTAAAACTAATCCTCCTGGTTGCTTTTTTGAGTTTCCCTCATTTTGACAACCCTTCCTCTATACTAAATAAATAAAAGTTTGGACTCGAATATTAATATTAGTAGGTTTTTTTCTCTTGATTGATTTCTCTTGATGTCATTCTTACTATAAACCTTGGTGTCTAACTACCTTATTTGTCTCTATACATTCATACTCGAGGATCTTCTAGACTATAGGAGGTCTTTAATATGTTTTCTAATCGCCTACCAATGAATTGACTTATATATAGGGTGGGCATGGATATGTGCATGTGTACACATGGATGCATCTGCATGTGTGTACACATGTGTGCTTAAGGTAAGACTTTGATGTCAGGTATCTTCCTCAGTTCAATCTATCTTATATTTTCATGGCGTCTCTCATTGAACCTGGAACTTGCTGATTAGGATGGCTAACTCCTGGGATCTCCCTGTCTCTGCCTTGCCAGTACTGGGATTACAGATGTATACCATACTCAGATTTTTGTTTGTGAGTACTAAAGATTAAAGAATGGGTCCTCATGCTTACAGTAAGCATGTTACATCCTGAACTGTCCATCCATCCCAGAAAATACTAATCTTAAAGCACCATCTAACACCTCATTATATTTTTTCTCTAGTCTGTCTTCTACTGTAACTGTAATCTGTGATGACATTAATTAATTAATAAATGATTAATATTTGCATGTATATATGTTCGCTGACAGACCAACCAAAGTACCAATTCTTGGATGTTGTTCTAAGTTATATATGCATTAGACATACGTATGTGCATGTGGACATGTATACAGATTACGTATATGTTACATTTATACATGTGCATGTATCTTTTTAAAAGTATAATCATACTTTCATTGTGTATACTCTACCTATTATGCTCTAATCTGATAATTCTAACTAATAGCAAGTTTTCACCACATTCACAATTCTAAGAAGTAATATTATCTCACCATGCCCCACTTCCCTTTTCAGAGGTTTTCCCTACAGCATCTGGCAAAAGATTCAGTTGATGGACATAGACGGCACTTTGGAAGTGACTACATCACTTCTCAAATAGCTCATACTAAAGTGAAAGATTCACTTCTGGCTATGCTACCCACTGTTTCACTCTGGACCACATTCAGTTTATTAATGAAAACAATGGTGATAAAGAGATTTACCTCACGGTTGTAGAGCTGGCAAACATAAGATGCATGATACATAATTGATGGCCAAGTCTCCTCTGGTTTTAGGCCAAGACAGAAGAAAACACAGCTACTTGACAAAGCAGTACCTCACAGTGCCAAATAAGTAAGCAGAATCCTGAGTATTAATACCCATATCTTCACACATTCTCATAGATCAGTGGCAGCAGAAGGTATCATTATTTCATCATGAAAACTGATAAACACAAATTCTCTTTACCATAGGTCTGCAGCCCCACCCATGGCCACAGCACAGAGCCATCAACTATGCTCTGAATGATTCTGATGTCTAGTAACATACTGAATCAGTAAGTTAGCAGATGTGCTCTAGATACATCAGGGACTTGACAAACATTTAAGCAAATCAGCTCATTAGAACATCATATATCCTGATGCTTTTATATAGACAGTTCATTGTATCAACTTCTGCAGACAAAGAATAGATTTTAGTTACCATCCTTAAAAGATCTGTATACATCCTATAGTGGATTAAATGAGAAATGTCCCCCACGCATGGCTTATGTACTTGAACATTTGATCCCTAGCTAATGCCACAGTTTGGGGAGGTTATGAAACCTTTAGGAGGTACAGCCTTGCTGGAAGAAGTATTTTACGGTAGGTGAGTGAGGCTTTGAGGATTTGTTGCTTTGTTCCACTTCTTGTTTCATCTAACTGCTTCCTTCGTGGGGTTAAAACGTGATCAGTCACCTTCCTGCTTTTGCTGCTATGCCATGCTATTCCCCACTATTGTGGACTCCATCACTCTGGAACAATAAGTAAAACACTTTTATTCCTAAGTTGCTTTTGGTAACAGCATTTTTGCCGCAGTCGATGAAAAGAAACTAATATACTTCTTAAGGGCTATTTCTGAGTAAATTTATTACATGCAACTAAAGAAAAAAAAAAGAATTAGGCAAAATCTGCTTGGTAAGATACATTATATATGAACCTGAAATAAAAAATAATAACTAAACAAAAACATACACAGAGAAAGATCCACATTCTTCAAAGGACTATACTTTCAGAAAAATAGAGCAGGAACTGCTTATAATTTGCCAAGAAGCCAAATCTGCCAGTGAGTATCATATTCTCATAAGTCTCTATTGGAGACGTATTATATCTCAGGCTCCACACCACCTTCAAATATTCCGAAATCCACCCTTTCCTTCTTGGTTTGCTTCTTCTGTAATAATACAACAAATATGTTGAATTTTGTATAACTCAATTGTGGTTCCGTACAGAGAATAAGGTCTCGGAGAAGTAGCAATGAACCCTTCAGCTATCTGAAGCCCTAGAGAGGCTTATAAAATTGTGTGCACTTCTGAATAAAGACGTTCCCAGCTATATTTAGATAAGGAATATATTTTATAGCTCTCATAATGACTTAGTAATTTTTGATAACAGCAAAGTTCAAACAAGTTAGAAAAACTAATTCCAAAGGCTGATTATTTTATTCAGGCAAGACCTTTTGATTTAGCTTTGGTTTTTTATTCTGGAGGGACTTGTTTTTGTTTGTTTGTTTGATGGATTGATTTTGCTTTTATCTGAAAGAGATGAGACAGAACCATCCTTCATATAGAATGGGTACAAATATTACAGCGTTTTTATATTTTAAAAACAGCAAAAGTAATTCATAGAAGACACTATGTTCATAGCACCTCAGTGTTGAATTTTATTTTAATGTCTTGTGACATCCTATTGATCATATAGGGCAATTGCCGCACCTGTGCATTATTTTAGAGCTATTCCACTACCACAATAATCTGAAGATGCCTGAAAAATCAACGGACATAGTTCGCCAGGCTAAGTATTAACAGAGTAAGTTTTCAATTTTGTGTACATTCCACTTAGCTTAATTTTAAGTTGCGCTTTCCAGAAATTTGTAACTATCTGCATTCATTCAGGACAGAAAGGGAGCACCAGGTTCCAGTGATTGATCTAATTGTTGTCTAGAGCGTAGATATCATTTTATATTGATTATCATTGCTGAGCACATGTATAAAGATATTAACACTTTATGATACTGAATCTTCATTTATTAGCTGTTTCCTGTCTAAAAAGATGTGCAATGAAATAATTAAAAATAAATAAAATCTAGATGTAAGACATCTAAAAGCTGTGGGGGGGGGGCTGGGCATGGTGGCACATGCCTTTAGTACCTGCACTCAGGAAGCAGAGGCAGATAGATCTCTGTTAGTTTAAAACCAGCCCAATCTATGTAGCAAGTTCCAGCTGAGCCAGAGTTACATAGTGAGATCCTGTCTCAAAAATAAAAACGATAACAAACACCAAACAAAGCAAAATGGGCACATTTATTTTGGCTTCTGCTTTGCTGTGGAAATGTGACAGGACAATAACAAATGGCCCCCTCTGTGCTTCTAGAGACTCTATGGATAATAAGAATCACATGCAGTCACACAAGGTTTGTGTCATCACAATTGTGATGATCAAGCAGTGGGGACCAGACTGATTTATACAGAAAGAGTCTGTCTCAAAAAATAAGGGGTGGAAAAGATGATTCAGTAAGTCAGAGCTATTACTATACAGGCAGGGCATTCTGAGCTTGATCCTTGGAACCCATATAAAGGTAGAAGAGAACCATCCAACAACACAACACAGCTAAACCTAGAGGACATTATGCTAACATAAAGAAACTGGTCACTATCTCTTGTCACTAAATGAAGCTTCCTGTCCTGCGGTTGAGTTACATCTAATTGAGTTGTTGGTCAAAAACGGTCCTATGGGAATCCCCAAACAACCCAGGCTGTTGCCAAGACTATAGGTTGCTCTGACAGCAGGACCCTATTGCTGAAGACAACATCACACAAGTCTTTGAACGTGGAGATTTCAAGCTCGTGCCTACATAGAACTTTCACCCCTGGGTTGTAGTGTCTTTGATACAGGAGCATACTCAGCACATTACCAAAAGCAAAACGTAAACAACAATGCAGCTACAAACCATATGATCCAAAATGGTGTTCTAGATGCAAGATATGCTAGTACAACAATACCATAAAACTAGTGGGAGTAACCAACCAATATCTGAAGACCCATTCCACAAGACAGAATCTGTACTTGACACTACTTGAGTGACCAAAAACATGCAACTAAATAGCCCAGGGACCTAATGTAAAATCAAATACTAATGCTCTAAAAAAAGGGGGGAAAAGGAAAAAAAAAGTAGCAATAAAATGACTCCTAATAACATTCTACTTTATTCATAGATCAGTGCCTTGCTCAGCCATCATCAGAAAAGCTTCATCCTGCAGCAGATAGGAACAAATACAGAGACATAGACCCAGACATTATGCAGAGAATGTGAGAACTTGGAACACACTGACCTAAATGGGATGTCTCCACCAAATCCCTTCCCTCAAAACTTAGGGAACATGACACATGACAGAAGAAGAGAGAGAAAGAGTGTGAGAGCCAGAGGGGATGGAGGACACCAAGCAAACAAGGCTCCTCTAAGTCAACATGAGCAAAGCTCATATGAACTCACAGACACTGAGGCATAAGTCTGTACGGATCTGCACTAGGTCCTCTGCTTATATATTATGGCTTCCAGTCTAGTGTTTTTATGGGATTCCTGAGAGTATGAACAGGTAGGTCTCAGAGTCTTGTGCCTTTTGAGAGAGGAGGGGCTTTTTTCCTTCTATTTGACTCTTTGTCCATCTGTGATGTGTTTGTTTTTGTTTTATCTTATTTTATTTTTATTCCCTTAAAACCTGTTTGTTTTCTAATGAGAGACAGAAAGGGGGTGGATTCAGATGGGAGGAAGGTGGGGAGGAGTAGAGAGAGGGGAACCTATAGTCAGGATATATTATGAGAGAAAAAAACTATTTCAATAAGGAGAGGCAGAGAGAAAGAGAGAGGGAGAGAGACAGAAAGAGAGAGAAAGGAAGGGAGGGAGGGAGGAAAAAGGAAGGAAGGAAGGAAGAAGAAAGAAAGAGAGAGAGAGAGAGGAAGGAAGGAAGGAAGGAAGGAAGGAAGGAAGGAAGGAAGGAAGGAGGAAGGAAGGAAGGAAGGAAGGAAGGAAGGAAGAAAAGAAAGAAAGGAAAAAAAAGAAAGAAAGAAAGAAAGGAAGAAAGAAAGAAAGGAAGAAAGAAAGGAAGGAAGAGAGAGAGAGAGAGAAAGAAAGAAAGAAAGAAAGAAAGAAAGAAAGAAAGAAAGAAAGAAAGAAAGAAAGAAAGAAAGAAAAGAAAGAAAGAAAGAAAGAAAGAAAGAAAGAAAGAAAGAAAGAAAGAAAGAAAGAAAGAAAAAGAAAGAAAACCTGGTCACGTTTATGCATATTGTGGTCTGGATATAGAATGTTCCACAGGAAATGCTTAAACATTTGGTCTCTAGCTACTGGTGCTGTTTTGGGAGGTTGTGGAACTTTTTGGGGGAGCGAGGTCTAATCGAGGGCAGAGGGTTGCTGAGGTGGGAGTGGAGTTTATGATCTAGAGTCCAGCCCGGCTTCCTGTCCGGTTTCTGTTTCTTGATCCGCTCAGATTTTAGCCAACGGCCACATGCTCCTACCGTCATGGTCTAGAGCAGTATGCAGGAGCCCCGTGTGCCCTGCAGTGATGGGCCATACCCACAAACCATTAGCAAAACAAACTTTCTCCCCTTTATTTGCTTTGCCCCAGATATTTGGTCCCAGCAACAAGGAAAATGAGAAAGAATGACAGTGAGTAATTCAAAAGCCCAAACTGAAGGATACAGAGTTAAGGTTGCCAAGGGCTGAAAGGAGCACAAACCTGAGAAGGTGGTGGTCAAGGAAAGCAACGTTTCAGTTTGACAGGAGGAATAAGTTCCAGGATTCTAAAGTACAGAATGAAGATTATACTCAGCAGCAACACACTGTATAATTTAAAAGCTGTTTAGAGAGCTTCCTCTGAACCACAAAAGAAGATAAGTGTGAAATAGCACACCGTGTTAAGTGGCTTGATTTTGTCTTTATGCTGTGTAGAGATATATCAAAATATTGTATCATTTGCAAGTAATTTTACTCAGTTGAAAATATCTTTAAAATTTTATCAAAGTGGACCCTTCCAAATCTACTTTGATTCTACAACAGAGTAGTTAAAGATTGTAAAATAAACCATATAAGGTCAATAATACAGTATTTACTCTTTTAGCCCTATACATACTTCCTCCCTCCAAAGCTACCTCCTATCCTAAAGAAAGGAAAAGCAGAAGAAGAAAGGAATCTATGTTCTGGAATAATCATTTGGAAAAAAATAACATCCAACATGGGCCGAGCAGATGAAGGCACTTTCTATATAAGCCTGGTGACCTGGATTCCACACCAAGAACAAATTGTAAAGGGGAGAAACAATCAACTTCATAAAGTTATTCTCTGCGTACACACACACACACACACACACACACACACACACACCACACTCACAGATACACACAGACCCCTCCACAATAATATCAATAAATAAATTTCTTTTAAAATCACAGAATAACATCCAACTGAGAGTAAAGGCTTTGTGGCTAAATGAGGGAAAATAAGAACTGTATTGAAACAACTCGTTGGGGTCTGTTAGAACAACACAGTCGTCAGTCAAACTAGCCCAAAAAGAAAGATGCAGAGACTAAGGAGATACCTCAGCTGTAAAAGAGCACTTGCTGCTGCCCTTCCAGAGTATCCCACGCACAATTCCTAGCGCCCATATGACAGCTCTTAACAGTAGGTAGCTCCAGTTACTGGGATCTGATGCCCTTTTCTGGGCTCTACAGACACCAAGTACACAAGTGGTAAACATATTCACATAAAATTACAAAGAAAGATGTTTTAATTAAGAGATCAATTTTAATAACCTATGTGAAAACTGTTTAGGTTCTACTTGTCATTTTTAATGTGGCCTAGAATCATGTAGTTCTTATTAATTTTGCCATTGAGATTTAAACCTATCTGTAACCCACACAAGAATATAAACCCCGTAAGTGTGTTTGAATTATGTGGCATATGTTTGAATACTGCTTGACACATCTCCTAGTACAACTTCACAGTACTTCTTATCATCATTGCATTGCTTTTACGACTCAAATGATTCTCATAATTCAAATTAAATATCTTTAACATTTTAATCCTTTACATTTCACTCATCGTGTTTTATTCTAAGTGAGTATTTAGTAAACTACACAGCAGTTCTAATCAACTATTTTCTTCATTGGCTTGATATACCATTTAAAGTCATTGTTTATGTGTGCACATTTATAGCACATAATCATATATTACAATATATACACATTCAGGTCTATTTCAGAGTTTTCACAGTATCCTACTGAAGTAGTCTTTTGCTTTCTGAACCAGTTTCATCAAGCCTTAATTACTGTAGTTTAGGATTCAAGATTAAGATCCATTGTGAATGATCACTCCATCCAAACTTACAGCTTAGCTTTAAGGAAACAGAATAATACATGTTGTATAAGTAAAATCAAAAAATGTGAGTTGAAATTATTTGCTTAATTTATCATAATTACAAAGGATTATTGACATATACGTCTGATACACAGTAAGGAAGACAATTACATATATCACTCAGTTTCAATTTCAATAGGAAACCAGAAAATATCTTAACACTGTAGAATTCAGTGTTACAAGAATGTCATATGCAATTATCACGTAGTGATGTGGGAGTTACTACACATTTAATATATTTTTCTTGTGTAATTGTTTTTATTATGTACTCTCACATAATTATTAACACTTCTGTTATATTCAGGTTGGAAGATTTGTTAATACAGTTAAGTGGTTTGGTTATAATCACAAAAGTCAGTACCTTGGTGTCTGATATGATATATATATATATATATAATATATATATATATATATATATATACATACACATATCAACCCATAAGAAACAAGAGAAATTTTTTTCACAATTCTCAGGCCTGGGAAGTCTGACTGGCTATTTCGAGGAGTGGTAAAGTCAGCTTTTGGAGTTTTTTGTTTGTTTTTTTTAATATTTTCTTTATTTTTTTATTTTATGTAGATTGGTGATTGTCTCCATGTATGTCTGTGTGAGGGAGTCAGATCCCCTATGATAGGAGTTAGAAACAGTGGAATCTGACATACGGTTCCTGGGAGTTGAACCTGGGTCCTTTGGAAGAGCAGCCAGTGCCCTTAACTGCTGAGCCTCTCTCCAGCCCGCAGTTTTTGGTTCTTAATGGTGGCTTTTTTTTTTGCCCTCCATGAATCAAGGAATTATTCTCTAGCTTCCTGGGCTGTTGAAACACTATGCAAGAATAAAATCAAGTGAGGAGAATTCTGAGTGCTTACAAGAAAATTCCAAGAATACAAGACAAGAGTTTTATGACCTTCATTTCTTCAAAAACACTGAATTGTTCGTGGAATGTGTTTTGTACTCCTCCCAGGTGTAGGGGATAGGAGTGAGTTTACTGCAGATTACTCATTGCAACTGGCTCTCGTTATCT
>JAMJFZ010002245.1:0-83687 GCA_026225945.1 Cricetomys ansorgei
CGGGCGAGAGCGGCCCGCGCGGCCCCGAGGGCGGAGGCGGAGCGGGGGCGGAGGCAGGGCGGGCGGGGGCGCGGCGCCCCCGCGAGCTGGCAGAGCGGAGGGAGGCGGGGAGCGCGCTCGTCAGGTTCCCTCTCGCCCCGGGGGCATCCAGCGGAGCCCGGCTCGGAAATCCGCGGGGAAATGGCAAACAGGATTGACGGTTTCCTCGCGCTCCTCGCCAGACGCAGCGGCTCATTTCCATAACCGTCTGCGGCGCGGCGGCGGCGGCGGCGGCGGCGGCGGCGGGACCTGCGGGGACCTCGGCCGCCGCGCACCACCGCGCCACGCCAACCGGGGCCGGGAGGCGCGTGGGCAGCGGCGGCCGCGCGGAGGACGGCGGCGGCCGGAGCGGCGCGGCGCGCGGTAAGAGCCGCGACCCCGGCGCGCGCGCGGGGGCGGGGAGGGTCGCGCGTTATGGGGCCGGGCGCAGCCGCGACACGGCGGGGCGCGGGGGCGAGCGCGCCTTCTGCGGGGCCGCGCGCCTCTTCCCGGGAGCCGCGGCGCGCACGAGGCGACCCCGGCGGCCGGCGGAGGTCCCCGTGGCGGCGAGCCGAGTGTCCCCGGGTGCAAGGAGGGGGTCGGCCCCGGGCCGGGAGGGTGGGGAGCAGGGCCTGCGGGGCGCGGGGCTCGGGCGCGGGGCGCGGGGCGCGGCGGCGCGCGCGCGCTCCGCGGAACAAGGCGCCGCTGCCGGAGCTGGCACCTTGTGTCCCCTCCACCTCCGCGCCCGCCCCTGCTCCGGCTGCGGGCGGCGCTGTCCTCGGCTCACCTCCCCGCTGGCTGCGGAGGCCCACACCCCCGCCTCTGCCAGCCTCCTCGGCCCCGCAACTTTCCCGAGCGCCCGCCTAGGGAGCGGGGCACCGAGGTCCGCCCCGGCCCCCGCGGCGCGCTCGGCTGTGGCCGGGAAGGACCGGGGCAGCTGCGGGCTGATTAGTGCGGCCCCGCAGCCGCCGTGAGTCATAGCCTTGGAATCCCACCTTGGCGAGTATTTCCCATAGAAGGAAACTGGTTTTTAGAAAGAGAGCGAATAATCATAGCCCTTATTCTTCAGGAGAGGCACTGGGCTCCAGCACCTTGGAAGACAACTTGCCTTGTTCCCAGACACTTGGGCTGTTTACTTTTCCCTGAGGCCGGAGGCTGGCTGGACCGTGCCTCTGTCCAGGAAGGGACTGGAAGGCGGTGGGCACCGGTCTCCAGTGTGCGCTGTGTAAGAGACCTGGAGAAGGGACCCGTCACACCCCAGTACCCCACCTTGGGCCTGGGCTGGGAAAGCTGACCCCAAAGCCCCAACGGGGAACCGCTGACCTGCCTTAGTCCTCCACACCTGCATCTCCAGCCCCAACACCCCACTTAGAGCTCTTAGCCTCCTAGGACCTCGCTGGGGCCGTCTCTCCCGGGGCACCACAAGGGCCTGCAAAAAGCGACACCTGTCGGGTTTGGAGCGTTTTAAAGGGTGTTTTTGTTCTACCCATCCAGCCACTTCCTTCACCATTGAGGTGAAAGGACAAACTGTTGAGATGTCTGGACGGACCACGTCGCTTGGCTGCAGCTCACTGGACTGCCCTGGATCGCAGCAGTCCCTCTAAGCTGTCCAGCTACCTAGATGCTACCTTATATAAAATGCCTCTGTAATTCCAGTGTCAGGAGGAAGAGGGATGATCTGCCCTGCTGCTTTATGCCCAATAGCCTCTGTTAGGTTTCCTGGCACCACTGCCTGCACCACAGCAGCCACTCCTTTATATAGCTATAGCGCTTCATCCAGGAAAAAAAAAGACAAATTATATGGAAATGCCCTATGAGGAACACTCAGTAGGAAACACCGACTCTTAGCTTTCAGCTTTGTGAGGGTGCTGGAGGGGTCATTCCACAACATCATCCAGTGACCAAACAGTCGCACAGGAGCCTGAGGGCTACAAGTTAGTTGTAATTCACTCACATCTGATCTGAAAACAAAATCTCTATCATATGCATCATTCTGGCTGTATTTCATATTAACAGCATACATTCGTGAACTTGGACTTCCGGGTTCCATAGCAGAAGATGCATGCTAAGCATGGGTGCCAGCACTGTACAACCCAGTGTCTCGTGAAACACTACATTTGTCTCCCTAATGTGTTAACATCAGTGTGAGTTCTAAATAGACCAGGAAGGCTCAATTGCAGACACTCCCCCCCCCAAATAGTCCAAACTCATTCATGTTTTATTCCAGCTTAAATAAATCACTTGCAGAACCCAGCCTCTCCATTTAGGATCCTGTGTGTAACGTTTCCAATCTGAAAAGAAAAACTTACCGAAATTAGACGTTATAAACAAAAGGAACAGCCACGCTAAACACTATTATGCCACCTTTCAAGTTCAAAAGCATAATGATGGAATTTCATATGTTTGTGAACAATACTAACAAATAGAAGCCCTGAGAGTCTTAACATAGAAAAGAGCTGCTCCCCCCAGTCATTAGAATATAAACAAACTCTGACTACCGTAAAGCAGCACAGGGCCCATTAATGTCCTATAAGCAAAGGTAATTGCTGCCAGGAGTCTGCGCAGTGCGTTTCTTTCTTTAGGGGCATGGGTTTGTCACCTGCTCTGTTTTGTTATATGTAATAAAAGTTCCACCAGCAAAGGCCTGGATCCTCTTCCCAGAATCCACCACAGAAGTGAGTGTGAATTTCAAGCTGTCAGTCAAGAGAGGCCTGTGGTCTGACCCTGTCTCTAGCGTCTCTGGATATAGGTGTTCTGTTAGACTAGGTTAAGACGTTGCCTGGCTACACAAGTCTTTCAGGGACTCTTTGCTTGGCTGCAGAGTTTGAAGGGGAAGAGACCAAAGGGCTGAATTTGTTTGATAGAGACAAAATGTGTTTGTTGATGACTGAAAGAATAGAATAAATAACATCTCCCATGATTTCTTGATAGAAAATTATTGACCCCCACACACACCACCATCCACAGTGCACCCTCTTTCCCTAAGGTATTTCTGATATCTCCTTGAAAGAAAAAAAGGAAGGGTAAATCAGCCCAAATCAACTCTATCCTAATTCTACCCTGACCTGTCGTTATACAAGGGCTGAGGCTGAATTTGAGAACACAGATGTCTGGTGAGAAATGGTCTGCTGCCAGTGCGGCTCTGGTAGCCAGAGGACTTTGCCACATGATTGAAGCTAAAATCTCCCCTTTCCCCTAGAAGTGCACTAGTGTCCTTGAGCAGATGGGGAATAATACTCTCCATGAGACAATTACACATTCACCTTTGCCCTAGCTAGGAGGCAAGAGAATGAACGGGTCCTGCTGTATACTGGAAGGAAAACCCATCTGCAATAAGGAAGCCTGATATTCACTTCAGTGACAGGTCCCTTAAAACACAAATGAGCAGGGTAGGTCTGGATCTTCTAAAGGAACCAGGAATCAGAGGTGCTGGGTCTGCCCCCTGGCCTGTGGCCCCAGGGCTCTTGCTGCTATTGTACCAGACTCTTCTCCCTGAAGCATACTCTTGACCCTATCTCGAGATCAATGCTGAGCCCCATGGAAATGGCCCCATAGCCTGGATTACACGGGGTCAGAGTCTGGGAGCAGCATGGAGCATCAGAGGCTGGCTGGCTCCCTGCAGTCCTGAGGTCAGGGCCGGGAACCAGAGAGGAGGGCAGTGATCTGTTGACTCTTGGAAAGTTCCTGCCTTGCATCTGGCTTTGCAGCTTAAAGAGTTGCTGGCTGCCTCTGCCCAGAGCCCTGGCTCCTGTTTAATATTCTACTGCCTGGTTGATGTTGTGCTTGGCTCCTGTGGGACTGCAACTCACGGCTGGAAACTGGAGCCAATTTTCTGTCTTCATCTCACAGTGTTTTGACTGGAGGCAGATCCAGTTCAGGCCGATCAGGGCTGTGGAAACAACTACCGAGTGTCTGTCTGCTTCACTCTGGGAGGAGAGAGTTGGGGGAAATCCTGAGTGTGGAGAAGGAACTGGGAAGAGCGGAGAAAGCTGGGAAGGAGACTGGGCATCACCAAGTGTTGGGAGGACCCTAGGGAGCACCTCCCACCTCAGTTGATTAGCAGATTTCATCAGAGGGGACTCCTAGGGGCTTGAGTAGAAAATTGATTTCACCTTATTAATAGAAAGGAGGCACAGGGGTTCTGACCCTTCCTCTTAGAGGTACATTTGAAAGGTCAGAAGGCAGAGCAGCTGTCTGGGAGAGGCTAAGGGGATCTGAGAACAATAAAGAGTGGGCTTTAAGGATCCGCCTTGAGATGCAGGCTGCTGATGGCAGAGGCTAAGCTAATAGCAAGTTTGCTACGCTTTCCTTGGAAAAAATAATCAAATGGTTTGGGGTGAAGGGGAGGAACAGGAAGTAAGTTTCTCCAAGCACAGGAGGATGCTGAGGCCATCCTCAGGCTGGCTCCTAATCAGGGCTGTTCATATCCCCCCTCCCAACCCCACCCCTTTCTTTTCCAGATCTGAGGCTGTCAGAGATGACGCTGGTTCTGTCCATGAATAGCTTCTGCGAGCCCATTGTCTCTGAAGGAGCCTGCTGAAATTGCCGGTAGCGTATTTACACTGGTACCAACAGATGGGAAGCTGACAGCTACAGAGGTGCCAGCCCCCGGGGTCAGCACAGGCTCCTTTGCAGGGAGACCGAGGAGCCAGCCCACAACTAGCAGGTATTGCCTTTAGCCTTGAACCACAGACCAGAAGTTTGGATTTGGACTTTCGGTCCTCTGGAAGTGAATGATCCTTGGAGATGTGCAGCCCTCGAAGCTCATCCAGAGCTCTGCCCTGTAGGCATAGAGATGTCTGTCCCTCCTGCCACAGCTTCAAGCAGTTTCTCTTCCTGGAGCACACAGCTGACATGAAAATAGAAATGTATTCTTCTCAGCTTTAATTCTAGTCGTCTCAAATAAGTTCTTTTGAGTATTTATGCAGTGATGGGTCTTTCTTTTTGTCTTTTTTTAAATGATGAACTGAAATGTAAGCTTCATGGACACCTGGTTCCTGAGGTTTTAAAGTCCTTAAAGGAGACCTTGCTTTATTCATGGTTAACGTGCTAACGTTTCTAGAGTGAAACAGAATTTAGTTACTCCAAGTTTTAAATGTTAATAATTACTTTTGCATTTTAAAAGAGAAACTGTTATAACTCCCATGTATAGATAGGCATCTGTTTACTAACCTGGAAGTGATTCACGTCCACGGTTCTACATGGGCTCATGTGAACACCTGTGTGAGGTGTCTGAGTAAATGCTAGTATTCCTTCAGATTGGTCACACTCCCCCTACCATCCATGGTTCTGCTGTTTGCCTGTGCAGAGAGTTAAGATCCCGAGCTTTTAGCAAACGCTGCAAGGTGGATGACATTTCCCTCTAATACTGCCTGGAAATCTTCACCTTCCCAGGCTTGCAGAATTCAGTCCGCTAGCAAACTATGAAGACAAATGTTTGTTTTTCATCCCTGCGTGTACAGACAGGGATGTAGCCAAGTTATCCACTAGAGGGAAAGGAAATGAAAGTATTTTGCTTGGAGAACCTCTGGCAGGCCTCCTGTCATTTGTCTGTCTGATTTATTACCGTAGGATCACATTACAGGGGAATTCCAAACCCGCTAAGCACATCCAAGGTCACATACTTCAAGAGGAAGTATGCCGAAGAGGAGGATCTTCACCCACCACTCGGCAGCTGCGGGCATAAAGTATGTTTTTAAATAGTTATTTTAAATAGTCGTTATTTTATTAACAGTTACGATGCTTTGTAGCACTCGCTCGAACCATTTCCAGACGTCAAATTGTCCTATCCAAGTGGTAGAAGAGAGCTGCTTCTTTGTGGGGCACATGGATGACTGTCACTGTTTTGGGGACCTGTGCTGGATGGTCTTATGGCAGCTTGACATAAGCTAAAGTCATCCGAGAGAAAAGAACCTCAATTAAGGAAATACCTCCATAAGGCTGTAGGCAAGCCCTAGGGCATTTTCTTAATTAGCAGTTGGTGAGGGAGTACCTGACCCATTGTAGGTGATGCTCTCTCTGGGCTGGTGGTCCAGGGTTCTATAAGAAAGCAGGCTGAGCAAGCCATGAGGAGCAGGCCAGTAAGCAGCACCCCTCCATGGCCTCTGCATCAGCTCCTGCCTCCAGGTTCCTGCCCTGTTTGAGTTCCTGTCCTGACTTCCTTTGATGATGAACAGAGATGTGTAAGTGTAAGCCAAATAAATCCTTTCCCCCCCAAGTTGCTTTTGGTCATGGCATTTCATCGCAGACATAGGAACCCTAGCTAAGACAGGACCTGTGTTGCTTTCCACAAGTCATTGAAGAAAGAACCAGAAAGAGATTCTCTCCCTAGAAATAATAAAATTATGTAAGGAAACACACATCTTTTTTGCCTATGATTTAATATTCCAGAGTGCATTGAAGGCTAGGACTGCTCTGTAGTGTCACGTGTTGGGAGATGTGCTTGGCCTTCCTGACTCTAGTCTGAGCTCTAGCCACACAGCCACTGCTAGATGCTAGTTGTCCAGTGGTTGTCCAGGGATCTTCCTGATGTCCTGGGGGGTCAGCGTATCACCCCTCAGATGTGTGCATAGAGAACAGGCATGCTATTCATGATACATCCTGACACATGTCAAGTTTGTTAAAATTCAGAATTAATTCCCAAGGAAGGACCGAAGATAGCTACTTCTCTTTCCATGTAAAGTAAGGAGAGAACATGATGAGGAAGTGTATGAGATTAAGAACTGGGCATCTGAGCATGTTCCCTTCCCCTTATGGTACCCTCCCTCCAGAACCCCACTGACCTTATCCAGGAGGAGCCAGAGCCTAGTGACCTCCATGCTGCGCTCTCTAGCTCAGCTTCCACTGAGTCCCTGGCTCATCTCCTCCCATCCTTTAGATGTTGCTTTTGCCTGTTTGTAAAAGGCACCCATGTTTAGTCTCTAGTTTCTGTGCCATGGCTGTGTTGGCTTTCCAGTTGCTACTGCAATATGCCAGGTGTGATGGCACATCCTGTAATCCCAGCACTTGGAAGGCAGGGCAGGAGGATTGCTGCAAGCTCAAAGCCTATCTGGGCTACTGTGAGTTCCAGGGCAGCCCAGGCTCCACAGCAAGGCACTTGCCCCCCCCCTTTTTTTACAAAAACAAGGTAACAGTAATAACAATTGCTAATGGTTTTGCACCATCCTTCACCTAGTGACAGCCTCGCACAGCCCAGGCCTGCATTCCCCACCCACTCCCTGCATCTCTGTTTCCTTCCAGTCCCCAAAGCAAGCCAACCGGTTCCTCACTTGTCAGGTCCTGCCTAGTCTGAGCCTCACTGACTACAGTCCCCTCTTACCAAACAAGAAAGATTGCAGGTGTGAAATCCCAACTGCTCTTGATATCCCAGTCCAGACTTTGACGGGGTGCCCCCTAGAACCTGCATCTTGAATCTTTAAAAAAAAAAAAAAAAAAAAGTCCTGGGGCTGGAGAGAGGGCTCAGCACTGGCTGCCCTTGCAGATGACCTGAGTTATCTTCCTAGCACCTATTTGGCAGCTTACAACTGTATATAACTCTAATTCCAGGCCCTCCAGTGCCCTCTTCTTGTCTGGCTGGGTGACTCTGCTGAGGTCCACCTAGTAACTCCATCTTGGCCATACTGTTGAGTCAGGAAGGAGGTAGCGCTGGCACATCCACCATGCTAGAGAGCCAGCTTCTAGAGAGGTGATGGTGTTTCCATAAACTTCACTTCCTAAGCTTTCTCCTGTCCTTGACTTCTAGACCATCTCCATTTTTGAGGAGCGAGCCCATATCCTTTACATGTCCTTGGAGAAGCTCAGGTTCATCGATGACCCGGAAGTGTACCTGCGGAGATCTGTCCTTATCAACAACCTGATGAAGAGGATCCACGGGGAGATCCTCACGCAGAACAGTTGGTGCCTCCCTGCCTGCTCCCTGGGTGGCGCCTCCACCCAAGAATGGCTCCTGGCTCAAGACTGCCCGTATCGGAAACGGCCCCGGGTGGCCAAGGAGGAGTGGGAAAAGTCCCACACTTGCTGTTTTTACCAGGAGTGTGGGGGCCACTGCCTGAATCTGCCCCTTTCTGTCAATGCCAGTGTCGGAAGCTCTTCGGCTGCTGTTGTTGTGGCCACATCTTCCTCTTCTTCCTCCTCCACCTCCTCTCCATCCACCTCCTCCTCCCCTTCCTCCTCCTCCCCCCCTCTGCCATTGCCCAGTTGTTCCCACCATGCAGACTTTGATATAGGCAGTGCGCCTGTTTACAAAAGCGATGGCCAAATTCCTGCCAATGAAATCTTTGTCACTAACATTAGGTCGCTTGGTGTCCAGGAAAAGGCCAAATTCAACGATGGGAAAGTAAGTCACGAAACCAGCAGAGACAGTGATGCCCTCAGCCAAGAACCTGTGGGGAACGACCTCGATTTCGAGTGCAAAGGCCAATTTTATGATTATTTTGAGACTGGATATAATGAGAAGAACCACGTGAGTGAGTCTTGGAAGAAGACCTTGAGGAAAAAGGAGCTTTCCCCAAGCAACAAACTGTGCTGCGGCAAAGGAAGCAAAATGTGACTGCCTTCCCACCGGCACGTGGAAGCACGCACAGCATGATCAGTTTTTATTTTGAATGGATTTTGTAGTTTTATACAACTGAAAAAATTATGCAGTGAACACCCCGTGTTGTCTCACTGCCTGGAGAGCAGATTGCACAAAACATCTGTACAGTAGGCATCCATAAGCCACTTATTAATGTGATTTTGCCAAGGAAAGCCAACTTCATGTTTGAAAGTATATCTTAGTTTTCTTTTTAAAAAAAAAATAAAATCAAATCGGTAGATCAGATCGAGGACAACACGCCCCTGTTATATTGCCACTGCCCCTCCAAGGAGCCCGCCGCCAGCCAAGTTCAACATGTTTGCCAGTTAATTAGGTAGTTATTTGGTAAACAAATCAATAGAACCAGCAGAAATGTCTGCTTCAGTACGATGTAGTATTTTTTTCTGAGTGAAGGACTGAGGACAGGAAGCTCTATGAAACGGTTTCATGAGCTGTGGCATATTTGTATTGGACAGGATGGGCCAGAGTGGAACGCACCTGGTTTGAGGCAGTCTAGGGTCTGTGGAGACTGTTTCCTGCAAGCTCCCTGCTTGCCTGTGACGGGCAGAGGGTGGGTGGAGAGGTGGTGTACAGGGTCTGATGGGTTGAGTAGCGAGGGGGCGTAGAGGCCATGTCGGTGATGGGCTGATAGAAGGTGGCGTAAGGGGCGGTCTTGGGTGCCTTACTTTATCTTAATTTTTGCCAATGTGAAAATTAAGGATAAATCAGAGTTACAGCAGGGATTTAACAAAATAGGAAAAAACACACAGGGTGGATCCATGCAGTTTGGAAACTTAACTTTGAACGATTGTGTTCAACTTTTGATTCACCATCTTCTTCCTTTGTTTTTGACGCCCGGTGGCTGTGGGTCTGACGTTCTTGGATGGAGATGGGGGAGACGATAGGGAAGGCCACAGGTACGGGAGAAAGCTGCCCGGGCTTCCCCATGGCAGTGCTCCGTTGCTGCGCCTGGGCTTTCTGAGCTTTGGGTTGTTTTTCCTTGTCCAGTGACGTTCACAGCCCGTGGCATGCTTTATACTTTGACTTGTTTTGCATCATTTCATGCATTTAGACTCTTAAGAGCATGTGGTTTCTATATATGACTTTCGCTGTTGATTGAGAAGCACAATGTTAATAGATGACGTGGTGATCGATACGTTTTATCGTAAAGAATGTAAAGACTGTAGGTTGCAGAACGTTATTTTGGAGAAATGGGGCTCACTCGTCGTTGTTACTGTGTATTGGGCCAACACTCAACAATACCTTGATTTGCACACTGGCAAGTGTCCTCGGTGGCCTCTGGACCAGTCCAGCCAGCTCCTCCTCAAACTGTGTCCCATTTCCAAGGTCCAGGATTGGCCTGGTTGACTTGGGCCATTTTAAAATAATTCTTCACAGGAACCAAATGCCAAATGGAGGAAATAGGTGAGTTCCCACTCTCTCCAGGATGAAGCTTTTTACTTGTTGCTATTAATATTAAATAGGTCTCATTCATACAGTGTATGAGTAGATCATTTGGGCAATTGTCCACAAGGACCAATTTTTAAAACCTGTTCCTGTGTTATGGCTGAATAGTCTAGTAATGTTTTGTCCTTTACTTTCAATATTTGATAAATACTTTGGTGTTGACAATTTAGGTGATAGATGCTTGTACATGACTGTGTTGTAATAAAGTGACGTTTTCTTGATATATATTTATTAAAATGATCAAAGTTCATTTAGTGCTTACATATTTTAATGGCTATTTCTCTTTTCCATGTTTCTATTTAGAACAAAAAACAAAAACCTCTAGAAACAGTGGATGGTGACCACACAGGTGTTTAATAGACCAGCTCTTTAAGATGGAGCCCAGTCCCGAGCCGTAGGTGACTGCTTTGTGAAATGTCAGATCATGAAGATGTGTCGTCTATAAGCAGTCTTAATAATAGCCAGGCGATTGAGAGGTGTTTCCCCCCAATCCTGCATCCATGTTTCTTGGAAGCTAATGTTTTATTTGGTAAAGGGGAGGTCTAGTTAGAGGCAAATTAATTTGTCAAGCATATCAACTGTATTCTAAGCGTATACTGTGCAGAGGTTTCAATGTGAAAGAATGGATTTGACCTTTTGCTTCTTTAACTCAGCATTTCCAGACAGTGTGATCTTGGTCTCTTTGTCCTGTATATTTGGGGGTTTTAAGACAGGGTCATACTCCGTAGGCCAGGCTTCCTCAAGCTCCTCATCCTCCTGCCTCTGCCTCCCCAGTGTTGGGATCTTAGACAGAGCCCAGTGAGAAGGTGATTTCTGACAGTGCTCACCGGAGCAGGCTCATCCACTAGAATCACGCCTTTGCAGCATGAGAATCGACTACTGTTAGTCTAAAGGTTTTGTTTCTAGGACATTTCCAGAATACTAAAAGAAATTCTTTTTCTAAAAGGAACAAAAAACCCTATAGAGGCATCCAGATTATAGAAATGTTCTGTCATCAGTGGGTGTGTGAGAGCTTCCTGTGCAGCTGATACTCAGCACTGTCCCATCTACCCAACAGCACTCAGATCTCCCCCGTGGCCAAGGCACTCCCCATAGTGAGCAAACCCTGCACTGGGTTCTTTGTGAAACTTAGACACTCTCTCACGTAAATGAGCTGGGTGTAGCCGCATACACTTTTAAATCCAGAATGGGGGAGGTGGAGACAGGAGGAGCCCTAGAATTTTTTGGCCAGTAACCCTAGCCTAATCAGTGCACTCCAGGCCACTGAGAGACCTGTCTCAGAATACAAGGGGGACAACTCCTGAAACAAAACACTTGAGGTTTACCTCTGGCCTCCACCTGCACAGGTATGCATGTGTCTGTGCACGCTCGCACACACACAGACCTGTACACACGTGTACACACGTGAACACACGTGAACACAGGCATGAGAGCACAAACAAGATTTCATTGAAAAAACAAGCCACCGAATTGTCCTGGGCTATTCAATCCAAAGCACACTTGCCTGGCATGCACACAGCTCTGGGTTCAATCCCTGTCCTTGTACCTGTGGTTGGGGAGGTGGAGACAAGAGGGTCAGAAATTCACCTACATAGCAAGTATGCCCAGTATGAAGCCAGCCTGGGATAGCTGAGACCCAGTCTGAAAAAAGAAAAAGTTCCTACTCCCCAACATCAACCCCTGCAACTTGGAAGACCAAGGCAAAACTCCTTTCTTTTTTTTTTTTTTTTTTTTTGAGACAGGGTCTCTCTGTGTAGCCCTGGCTGTAGACCAGGCTGACCTGGAACTCACAGAGATCCATATGCTGGGCTTTAATGTGTGAGCCACCACACCCAACTGCCCCCACTCTTAAAGCCCTGTTACCTGCACTATACCTTGAAAGGGTCTTAGGGATAAGATGCAGAGACCAGGAACACAGGAGGATGGTGGGAACGCTTAAAAACAGTATTCCCCATTTTAAAAATCTGTCAATAATTAGAAATTTTATTTTTTGACACAGGGTCTTTCCCTGAACTTCAAGCTCGCTGATTTGGCTAGACTGTCTAGCCTTTGAGCCCCAGGACTCCCCCTCACTCCGCCTCTCAGGCTTGTGGTAACAGGCATGTGTTTCCATGTCTAGCTGCTACATAGGTGCTGAAGACAGAGCTCATGTCTGTCTTCGGCACATTACTGACTGAGCCATCACCCTTGCTCTAATTTTTGAGACAGTATTTCTTTCTGAACCTGGAGCTTGCCATTTCAGCTTCTGGCCAGGAAGCCCCAGGACCCTCCTGTCTGCACTGGCTCCCAGCGCAGGCATTGCAGGTATACATTACCATGCCTGGCTTTTGTCATAGGAGCTGGGTATCCTTAACTAGACCTTCATGCCTGCATGGTGAGCCCTTTCCCCTCTCCGCAGCCCCATCGCTGTGATCCGATTCTGTGGTTTACACAAATACACTAAGGATCTTGTAATTTACTACTAGGTACCAGCTGGTGCATCCTTGGAGTTAAGAGTTGCATCATGTGAGCAAGGTGTATTCTCTTCACATTACTAAAATCTCTGTTTGAAGTGAAGTGCTCCATGACCTGGAGTGGAACCATTTAGAGATTGCTTCCAGCCCCGGGTGCATGTTGTATATTAGTGGAGAACTCACTTAGGAAAAGTACTTACAAAGATGAAGTTATGAGCACTTGAGTCTCGCATCCTGCCATGAAGTGCATCAGCAAGTGAGTTTAATAAAACATGCTGTTTAAAATAGCCTGTAATTTCCTGTCTCTGCATTTCCCTTCACTATCTGTGACGGGCTGAGGAACGATGACTAAATGAAGGGAACTCACACAGCCTACTCTGCTGTTGGTCGCAAACAATTCTGAGAGTGGCTGCAGCTTGGTAAACATTTCTGCTGGGCGAACTATGATTGGTTGCCCCCCAAACCCCCTTGGTGTTGATCTAATTTGTTAATTTTGAAAATGTAAACTACTCATTCATAGCTTGAGACACCTGCTTTTGACCACAATGAAACTGATATAAAAAAAAAATATGAAGATGAATGAATCTTTTCTCACGTAATTTCCCCACTTCTCAGTCTTATTTTTTAACTATTCCCATGATTTAAAGGGACAAAAATCTGATTAGATGCTTTATCTTTGGAGGCCAGGGAGGACGCACATGGAAAAGAACTACAGATGTCAGTTGTGAAGAGCGTGGGCAGATGTCAGCTTTGTAGGGAAGGCCACACACAGCACCCTTTGTGCTGTGCTGCCCAGGCTGGACTGGGCTCCATCCACACCATTCCATGGGAGCCACTGATTCTTGGCATCAGACATGTGATAGCTGTCACTTGAACCCAGCTCTGATGCTTCTGGCCACTTCTGCAGGTGCCCTCCAAGGTCAGAGAAAAAATGAGCTATCCTCTCTGGTTTCCTTGCTGACAAGGGGTGAATGGATTGTTCTGAGGCAGCATTCGGACATCTCTTCAAGGAAGTAGAAGGATTGTGGAGATGAAGAAGTGGAGAAACAGCTCCCTGTGTGCTCAGAAGAAATGTGAAGATGGAAGAAGACACTTTTCCCCTTTGTCAAATCTCAGAAGACAGGGAAAAAAAAAAAATCAGAGGATTCTGTTTTCCTTGCTTGCCTTCCTTTTCCAGAGCTGGAAAGGGTTCTTACTCTGTTCTCCAAGTCTGTGGGTACCCACAATCCTTTCAGCACTGAGATGGAGGTGTTGCCCAAGACACCTCTCTCAGTTCAGGTACAGGGAGGCAGTGACTGTAAGACTGGAATAGAGCAGGGGTTGGTAGTGTAAGGCAGGGTTGGAGCCTGAGAGCCTGGATAGGGAGCCAAGCCCTGCCATGGCAGACAAGGAGCTGGCCTACGTTCCAGTGGGCGCACGCCGCTCATAGCATTGTCCAGGATGTTACAATACATGGTGTGTTTTGTTGCATACACAGTTGCTGACGTTAAAGTACCCAACATGCACCTTACACCAGGGGCAGGACTGAAGACCTCAGTACTGGGGAAACGACTCAGCCTCTTGGTGTGCATTAGATATGTGTGATTAGTGACTCTCCTAAGACTTCACCAGGGGACCAGAGAACTCTCTTGGTGGGAAGTGTTGAGATGTCTGGGTTCTCTATAGTGAGCCTCAAGTCTGGGGCCCCAGGACTTTTGGACAGCTATGGAAGTCATCGTTGGTGTTTCTGAGATGTAACATCTAATGTTTCAGAAGCTTATGAGTCATGAAGTCCCTGGAAGTGGCTACACAGGCAAAGCCATGTCAGATCTCTGTTCCTTGAGCTGGAATTCAGTCATCTCTGGGTTAACACAGTTATCACAAACTGAGAAGAAACTGGCTAAGGAGGGTGAATGAATTATCTATCCTTAATAAATGCAATTTGTTTGACGACAGACTCATTTGGAACATTGGCTGTGTGCAGGGGTAAGAGGGGTCCCTTGCAAGGGAAAAGATAAAATCTCCTAACTCCTGAGTTGTCATATAATTCGCCAAAGTTCAAGTTGATTCTGTTACCACAGTGAATGGTTAGTTCCTTAAGACCTAGTCTTTACTCAGGAAAAAAAAAACTCCCACAAAAACATGATCTAAGTTAAAAATTTTAGATGATTTAAGCCCAATAGTTCTCCTGTGTGCCTGTACCTCACAGGAGAAAACAAAGTAGCATTCTAAACAGTTAAAACTCTGACGCCCTGCCCTATTACGGAATAACTAAGATATACTTTGTACCATTTTTTTTTGTTGTTTCCTTTGAGAGACAGTCTTATGTAGCCAAGACCGGAACTCACTATGCATCTGAGGATGACCTTGACCTTCTAATCCTCCTGTCTCAACCTCTCCTAGGGTTATAGACATGCACCACCATCCCTGGTTTATGATCTATGCCGTGCTGGGAATTAAACCCAGGGCTTCCTACATGCTAGGCAAATACTCTACCGACTGAGGCACATCCCAACTCCCTGCTTTCCACTTGTAAGAGTTTCAATATCAGATCAAGCAGGTTGGTGTCCCTACTTCAGACTCTCCTCTGTTGTTAACGTGTCATCTTTAAATCCTGCCTGGGCGGATGGTTTCAGAATAGTATGCCATTCACAAAGTCACGTTTTCACCTCTGTTTCTCAACTATGTTCTCCCTATGGTGAGGTAAACCTCTAGTGATGCTTTCTGATTGGTAGGACCCGAGAGCAAACACAGAACAAGGGTGAGAAATGGGCACCAGAGTTCAAAGCTGTAGTGTTCACTGCTACACCATGATAGCCCTGGGACTTCTCAGCAACAGACGGGCTCTCCCCTGAACCTCCAATCTCAGGAATGGCATGACAGACACCTGCCACTTGTGTCCTCTGAGACACTGAGGAACCAGAACACCAGTCAGTCAGTTCCTGGAGAGTCCCACAGAAATGCCTGTTCATCAACAAGCCAAGAGAACAATTCCTCTGGGGAATTGTCCAGCTTGCTAAACCAGTGGACTTATCGGGGCTATTTTACAGGTGGCTCAGGCAGCCCTGTGACTAAATGTCCCACCCTGTAAGGGTGACTACTTGATATCACTGGTCAGCTTCTATCTCTTGCCTACTGTCTTAGCTAGGGTTTCTATTGCTGTGATAAAACACCCTGATCAAAAGCAACTTGGGGAGGAAAGGGTTTATTAAGAACAGCTCCACAGAGCTGTTCATCACTAAAGGAAGCCAGGACAGGAATTCAAACAAGGCAGAAACCTGGAGGCCATGGAGGAGTGCTGTTTACTGGCTTGCTCCTCATGGCTTGCTCAGCCTGCTTTCTTATAGACCCCAGGACCACCAGCCCAGGAATGGCACCATCCATAATGGGCTGGGGCCTTCCCTCATCAATCACTAAGAAAATGCCTTACAGCTAGATCTTACAGAGGCATTTTCTCTATTGAGGCTCCCTCCTTTCAGATAACTAACTCTAGCTTGTGTAAAGTTGACTAAGACTAGACATTGGCACCCCCAAAGGCAATGGAGGCCAAGGGTGGCTGCAGTCTCAGGTGAGGGTCTGGTTATTCAAGGGAATGTTATACGCTGGATCTTGTGTGGATCTTGTGTCTCTGGAGGGTGTGTGTGTCTAAAGCCAGCAATGGAGAATGGCAGACAGAAGACATTCTCACTGTGCCCAGGTGTACCAGGCTGGCCATCTTCAAGATCTTGTCTTCTCATTGTTTGGAAAACCAACAGCTGAAGAAAAAATTGTATTTTCCAATGGCTAGAACTCAAATCAGTAAGAACTTGCAGCAAGCCCAGACTTTACTGGTTTTAGTCAAGATGGCTACACACAATGGGCGTGGTGTGGGTGGCTGTCTGGAACTTGTTAGCGCAGAAAGAATCCTAAAGCAACCTCTGGCCATTTGTCCATCTGGGTGTTTAGTGAAGGAATAAAAAACATCCTAGCATGACCCATGGCAAGGAAGGTGTAAGAAATAATTCATTTACAACTCCAATCACTACGGATCTAAGTTAAACTCTAGTATCTTCTAACCTTTTATCTTTTCTGCCTCTGCCTCCTCCTCCTCCTCCTCCTCCTCCTCCTCCTTCTTCTTCTTCTTCTCTCTCTCTCTCTCTCTCTCCCTCTCTCTCTCTCTCTCTCACTGTTCTCCTATGCTGGCACTACATTCCTGCAGACAGAGCTGCTCCCCCAGCTCAATACATTACCCCGCCCTTCCCCAGTCCATTAGCCCAGCACACCCACAGCCAGCCAGGCAAAGCGCTGCTGCTCCTGGCACAAGAGCTTCTTCGCCTCCTGCACCAAGCAGGCGGGGGGGGGGGGGGTGTTGGTTGCTGAGCCTCTTCCTCATGTTTATGCGTAATAAAATAGCCTGCATTCCCTCTGCTGCTTTATGAAGACAGTCCTTGCAGCTGTGACTGTAACAGGATTTTTCCTTACCAGCTAAGATTATGGTCCCATAACCCAATTAGTGTCATTTGGTGGTGGTCCAAGTGCCTCTCCTGCCCGGGTTTTAATTTGGGGATCCCCGGAGGCTGCACTCCACATCTGTAGCGGGTCTGCTCCTCCTCTCCCGGTATTTGCTCGAGGTTTACGGCGGGATTAGCTGTGTGGTCTGGAGGCGGCTGTCCTCTTTCATCCTATCGGCTCCGGAGCCGCCCAGAGCCTTTTACTTTCCATCCACCCCTGGCACCTAGAGGGCAGACAGTCCTGGCGACTGGAAAGAATCAGAGCTCTCCCGGCAGGCCCCGGAGGCGGTCTCGCCGGCGTGGGGGAGGTGCTGCCCGCCCCATCCACGCGGGGCGCACGGCCCGCCCCGCCCCCACTCACGGCTGGCGAGGGCTGGCGGGGCTCCGGGCGCCCATTGTGCAGGCAGCTGGCACCGACTGGGAAGGGAATTAACATAACAAAGAGCCGAAGCGAGTGCTGCGCGGCCAGGCGGGGGCTCTGCGGTGCGCCCGGGGCTGGAGGAGCGCGCGGTCGCCGGCTGTCGCGCACCCCGGTTGCAGGCCACGCGGGGCGCAGACAGTGGGTACACGCGTGGGTCTCTGACGCGGGTGCGTGTGCGTGCATGCGGGTGCGCGCCTGCCTGGAACAGCGTCCCCAGGCCTGGGATGCGGATGCCCTTGCCTCGATTTACCTGCAGATGCTGGGCACTCACCGGCTCGGCATCCTGGCGTCCAGGTGGGCCTCATTGTGCTTTCCTATCCAAACGCAGTGAAAACCTGTTTTTAGCGGCGTCCACTCCTCGAAACCACCTGGGGAGCTTTCTCCAGCCCCAGGCCCTGCCTCCCTCCTGACACCAGACCACTTGGCCTGGACGAGGCCCCCAACATTGTTGGCTGAAACATCTTAGTGATTCCAGCTTTCCGGGCTGGGTACCACGGGGCGCGCCCTGACCCGACCTTGGCCACAGCGGGAGGCCAGCGCCAAAGTGGGGGCTGGAGCCATCGGGTGTGAGACTTTAAGAGCTTGGCCTTCCTGGCCTTCGCCTTCCCTGGCTAGGGGTTAAGTCCACATTCCTGACTAGTGTTTCTGTCGCAAGCTTCACCTCTCCTTGCTAAAACTCCTTTAGTAGCTGATGGGAAGAAAGCTGTCGGGGTGGGAAAGTTCAATTGAACTAGGTAGACCGACAGACGGACAGATGGATCGATAAAAACCAAAGCACTGTTTTTAGACTACTACCAGACCTCCGGGTCCCTTGCAGGTCTCCTGTGAGGACACGGCCCGGACGCACTTGTACTTTCGTTCGACCTGGGTGACCCCCTCCTTGCGGGTCCGGGTCCCATCCAAACCCCATTTACCCTCAAGGAAATAGGAAAGGGAGAGCCCTGCACAGGCTCCCGGCAGCTGGCGCCCCGAGGATGGGGAGCAGGCAGAGGAAGCGTGGCAGGGGACCCGGGCTCTGGGTGGATGCACATCTCGGCGCCTCCGGCCTCACCCGACGGCACGCTTTCTCCTGGCGGGATCCGAGCATCAGTGAACCCCACCGCCACAGGCCTGCGGAGCGGCTTCCCGGAGGACAGTCAATGAGACCGGCTGCCCGCCTCTACCATCCCCAAGCTCCTGAGAATGCGCTCCAGATGCCTTAGCATGCACAACTTCCAGAGGGGCCTGGGCCCCTGAGGCCACACCCAAGACCACATTCCCTCCTCACCGCGGGCGATGTAAGCCAGGAAGGAGGTCTATGAGTCAGCCGAGTTCACTGCAAGTCTTGTAGCTACCCGCGGAGAGCCCAGAGATAGCTGGGTGCTAACGTCCCCGGGGCCTGTTTTACCTCATAAACTTGCAGCCTAGCATGGCAGATAATCCTGCAAAGGGGAGAGGGTGGAACTCCTGGGCCTCAGCCTGAGAAGTACCCTGGCAGGTGATCTGGTCGATTTGTAGGGACTTGATGTTGGCTAGTGTTGTTGAGTTCAGAATTCTCTCAGGTCCTAACCACTGTGTTTATTCTCAATAAATGGTTTCTTAATAATCGTTTTAATTAGCAAAAAGGCTGTCTTATTAAAGCTAATTAAAGGCAATTTGGAAACCTTATTTTCATACAATCATAAAATTAGAGCAACAAGAGGCTAGAGAAATGGGAAATGCCTCTTGCTTCCATGCTGAGGGTGCATGGAGAAGCTGGCAAAGGTCCCTAACCCCAAGGCAGGCCTGAGGGGCAGGGGTACCCCCAGCTGGTAAACTGAGTCCCAAATTTAGATGTAGCCTTGGACAGAATGGAGGACCAGCTACAGGAGGGATCTTCTGTCCATTCTTCCATATGGAGTCTCAGAGACAGCCAGCCTACGCACCCTCCCTTCTCCTCTTCATCGTCTTCCACAATTCTCTTTCTTCTCCCCGCTTCTGCCCTCCCTGCTCTCAGTTGTCCTCTCCTGGTGGTCATCTTTACACTGAGAAAGAAGGCACTACCATCCTCCCTCTGCCACCGTACCAGCTGCTAGGAACTGCCAGAGGTAACCCTCCATCAGGCATTCCCTCCCAGCCATTGTTGGGTGACTGCCCTGTCACAAGCTTCCCAGGTGCATGGAACCCTTTGGACCTGCCTTTGTGTCCTCCAAACATTAGCCTATGTTTCTTGCCCATCCAAATCTGCTCACTGGAGGTCCCCGTGGACCTCCATGTCCTCCGCTGCTGACCTCAGCCTTGGCGTCCCTTGATTTTGACATAGTCTAGGGTAACCTCTCCCAGGGCCCATGTCACAAACGTGTCCTACAGAGCTTTCTACAGACCCTATAGGAATATTCCATAACCTAATGCTAGAGTCCTGTTGGATTTGCTTGAAGAGGATGTTGTTTTAAGGAAAGTATTATATAACTAGCTTTGGGAATCCTTAGACTTTGGCCGCAACCCTGGCTTCACATGACTTTATGGCCCGGAGCAAGGGCCTGTCTTCTCTGAGCTCTGGTCTTCATCAGTAGAGGAGGCTCCTCTGGTGAGAATATCTGTACAACAGTTCCTGGGGTGTGGAGGTAGACCATGCGGGCGCACCTCATCACAGTGCCAGGTACTCATCATCCACGGTGGTTTTCCACGGACAGTTTAGGAAGTGGAAGAGAACCCCTGAGCATCTGGACCAACCCCAGCCTCATCTCTAGAGATTCTCAAGGCCTACCTTCTGTCCCTTCTCTCCAGGATCCTTTCCAAGTCACTGGACAGACTCTGCTGGGGTCCCGATTTATTTGTTTATTGACATAGGCTTGCTGTCCACGTCTCATGTCAGAACTCTGCAAAGAAGACACAGAGCAGGGGCTTGGTTCCTTGCTTTCTTTTTTAGCTTTTTAAATATGTGTACCTGTTTGCTGTGTGTTTGTGGGTACCCGTAGAGGACAGAAGAAGGGTCTATCCCTTGGAGCTGGAGTTACAGGCTGTTGTGAACTTCCTGATGTGGGTGCTGGAAACTGAACTAGAGTTCTCCAGAAGAACAGCAAGTGCACTTAATTACTACCTCCTCTCCACACCCCCTTGGCTCCTTGTTTTGAGTTTCCAACCTCAACTTCCATTGAGAACCTCCCTGAAAAGGACCTATTCTGGCAGGAAGCCCCCAGCTTCTAAGTGGTCCCTAGAAGATTCTATCCAACCCCAAGAATTCTTGCCTGTCCTTGGAAATCCAGCTTGATGAACTCTGCAAGGCAAACCTGGTGTTTTGTCTTACATATTGCTCAGGGCTCCGGGACAGAGTGGTCATGAGTCAGATCCTTTCCTCCCATCTTCCACTCTCCAGAATTCTCTGACTGAAATCCTAGTGGTGGCAAATCTGTCCAGGCTAAGTGTTCATCTGCCGAAGCTATAGTTAAAGTAGAGGCCTTGGCCTTGATGGGAGTTTGTCACCAGACTTTATGTTTAGTAGGGAATGCTCACTGGAGGCAGAAGCAAGCCACTGGCGCTTGGATGCTGAGCTGTGCACACTCAACCCTCCCAGGGCTATATCGGGGGGCAGAAGTGCCACAAAAATAAACCAGCATAGCATGGCCCATGTACCAAGCACAGAGGCCATTTTCTCCGTCACAGGAAAGAAAAGAGGCACATTTCTATCCCTGAGTATTCTCTGCAGCGTCTGCCCACCGTAGCGTCTACTGGGGCTGGAGCTACTCCAACTGGTATGATTAAAGCCCGAGATACGGGACAGAGGCTTCACTTTCCGGGAGCTGAAGAAACCGCACAGGACCCCTGGGGCAGGACACGGACACTCCTCAGAATGCTCCTTTTAACAAAGTTGTCATGACGTCCAATTAACTTGCTGGAAGGCTAGCGTGGGCAAGCCTCCTCCGGGTTCATAAATAATAGAATATGCTCTGTATCTGAAAGGGCCTCTCTGTGGAAAGCTTCAAGACCAAGACAAGCACTCCCAGCAGGAAGACACGGTAGTCCGGCAGTGCAGGTCCCTGAGAGGGACCTGCTTCCCACCCCCAGGGTCCATTCATCAATGAGCCCTGGGTATGAGAGGTTGGGGACCCTGGGACAGGAAACAAACTTAGATGGGTTAGCAGCCTTGGCTCACCTCTCGGTCTGACTCATTTTCCGCGAGCTGTTTAGATACCCTGCTCTTGCCCTTTGCGTAGTGAGAGGCGGGTCTTACTCAGTGACTGACCCCTGAGTAGGCTTTCTGCTTTTGCTAGGTCAGCCTGCTCTGTTCAGTGGAAAGATAATTTGAACCACAGACATGATTTTAAATTTTCTAGTAATCCTATTTTAAAAGATGTTCGAGGGAGCAGGTGGTGTTAATTTTAATTATATATTTTATTTCACCCAAAATATACCAAATATTTTCACTTTGACGTAACCAATACAAAAACTACAGGTAAGGTATCCCGCATTCTTTTTGGTTCCCAGAATCTGAACTCATTGTGTATTTTTAAAACTTCTTTTAAACCATTTTTATTTATTAATACGTATTTTTATGTTTTGTTTGCATTTGTATCTGTGCACTACATGTGTGTAGTGCCCGCGGAGGTCAGAGGAGAGCATCAGACCCCCTGGAACAGGGGTACAGACAGTTGTGGGTTGCTATTAGGGTGCTGGAAAATGAACCCAGGTCCTTTGGAAGAGCAGCCAGTGCTCTTAACTGCTGAGCCATCTCTCCAGCCCGTTGGCTGTGTGTGTGACAACACAGACAAGTTAGAGCAGAGCAGCGACACAGTGACTCCCGCACTGAAAAAGGTCACTGTGTGGTGCTGTGGTCTCTAGGACAGGGACTCATGAGCTCCAATCGAACCTCCTCCCATCTCTCCTCGGGGTACCACCATGAGTTAGCTTTTCAGAGCCTTCAGGCCAGGCCCCAGGTCAAGGCCATGGAAACATAGAAAGGCATTGGGAACCACTCTTGTTCCCTGTGACTGTCCTGTGTCCTGTGTCCAGGGATCAAAGCAGCCCATGTGCATCTGCATCATTCCCACTGCACACGGTAGGGCTGTGCTGGAGCGCACAGAGCCAGGCTTGAGAACGTGGAGGCAGGGGTGTTGGCTGCAGTGGTGTCCCTAGGTGGTGAAAGCTGTTGTTAGGAGCAGACAGGAGCTTTTCATCCTCTGTTAGCAGAGCAGGAGAATGTGGGCAACAAGTGAAGTCTTGTCAGAGAAAACGACTGCAGGAAAGGGGGGGGGGGGCTGGCACACCCTGCCGCCTCTGCCTCTGCTTCCCTCTGACATAGAGTCTTAGTGCCATCGAGCCCAGCCAAGCTGTGACAGACCCGAAACATCACCGACTCCACTGTTTTACTCCTCTGACGTGCCCCATCTGAGAGCGTGCCAAGGGGAAGGACTCCTGGATTCACACATTCACCTTTAGTCATGAGGTCTGAGAAATGAGCAGCCTAAGGAAGGATAGACTCGGGACGCGTGACACCGCTAACACGCCTGCCTTGCCTCCTGCTGCTTTCTCCTACCCGTGGAATAGCAACAGATGAAGTGGAATTGCCCAGCCGTGGGCAGGTTCTGAGCTGGTACCAGGCTGTCACCTTCAGCAGTTGAGCAGAGCAATGGCTCTGGAAGAAGTGGTATCTCTGGAAAAGGCCTGCCCACTGGTAAGACACAACATTGCCGGGGTTCAGTTTCCAGGCCCCGGGTTTGCAGCTGGGATTCTGCCAAACTCAAGCCTGTCTCACCATTATCCTAGGCTCGGAGAGGGAACGTGTGGGCTTCTCTTGCAGAGTACCCAGGTTTCATTCTCAGCACCCAGATCTGGTGGCTCACAACCACTTGCAACTCCAACTCCAGGAACTCCAATGCCTCCAGCTTCTACTGCCACCCACACAGACATATATACATAGACATACACACACAACTTAAAAAAACAAAATACATTGATCAGGGGTAGTGGTATATGCCTTTAATGCCAGTATTCAGGAGGTAGGGGTAGGCAGAGCTTTGCTAGTTTAAGGGCTACATAGTGAGACCTTGTCTCAATCAGACAAACAATAAAATAAACCTAAGAAGAAAAGAAAAGGGCCTGGTTGATGACCCCACACCCACCCACAGAAAGCTCTTCAAGGCTTATACAACCTCTTACCTGCATTAGGCTGCAACTCTCCTGATAACCCCTTAGGGCCAGAAGGGCAGGGATTAATGTCCTTGTTTCATTGGTTAGAAAAACAGAAGCCCTACCAAGGGGCAAACTCTTGGAAAGAGCAAATACAGGTTTTCCAGCAGAGCTTCCCAGGCCATCACACGTGGACCCAGGCACAGGCTCTAGTCATTTGAAAGCCACCGGATGCTGGATTGTTTGTTTTGTTTTGTTTTGGGGTTTTGTTTTTTTTTTTTTGGAGGGGGTGTTTCTTTTAAAACAAAAAAATCGTTAAACCTTGAAGTTTTATAGAAAAGACGTTTTGGATGGGGCTCAGGACAAGTAGAAAAAGGACCTGATTCTTAGTGGTGTATGTGACACTCAAAATGTGAGAATTATCTGGAGGAATGCTCAGTTGGTAAGAGATTTGTTGCACAAGCGTATGGAATCCAAGCACCCACATAAAAAACCAGCCACAGCTATGACCCCAGCACTGGGAGAAGGCGTGGAGATACAGCTGAGGGGGGTCTCTGCAAGTGTCAAGGCAGGCAGCTAAGAGATCCTCGAAGAGGTGACATGCAAACTCAATTCAGATTGACTTCGTCAACCTGGACCAAACTTCTAAAGAGTCTGATGCCAGGAGGTTCATTGTAGGCATATTTAAATACAACAGACTTTGGGAAAATGTTTCCAGGCAACAATTGTTCCCATTCCAGGTGCACAGTAAAGACTAAGATGTTATTACTGAGAAACTCCTTTACAAAGTACATGTGACCATGAAGGTGGGTTCTATAGCTAAAAGGCCTAGACTCCAGTTTGATCTCGGACAGAGATGTCATACTGCCAACAGCACATAAAATGTATGTGCCATCTCCCCTAAGGATGGGTTCTATTGACCAGAAGTTAAAGATAAAGGTTCAGGGAAGGGGAGTCTGGGATAGACATTCTGAGGTATGGGTGAAGTCTACCTCTACAGATGCAAAAAGTGGGGGAAGTCTATCCCTACTGTAGCAGAAGGCCATCACCAGGTCAGTGGCAATATCCACTCCCAGCCTTCTGGGTGGAAAACAGATAATTTCTCCTTTAAGGAGAGGCCCATACATGTTTAACATTCCTGGTTTCCCTAGTGCTCTGTGGGCATAAGGACCTTTGTGCCCCCAACACAGGGGAAAGCTGAGGCTTGCTAGTTGCCAGCCTAGCTCCAGGTTCAGTGAGAGCTCCTGTCTCAAAAGGATAAGCTGAGAGTAATAGACCAGGACACCAGACATCCTCCTCTGGCCTTGACACACACACACACACACACACACACACACACACACACACACATACACACATACACACACACATACACACATGCACATACATACACACACACATACACACACACACATACACACATACACACACATACACACGCATACACACACACATACACATGCACACACACACATACACACACACGCAAACACACACACACACATACACATACACACACACACACACACACACACACACACGCGCGCGCGCGCGTGCACACACGTCTGGTCCAAGTCTTTCATCTGACACATGAGGACGCTGAAGCCCCAGTCACTGCAGAGCAGAGGTGGGCTGCCCTTCAACCCTCTGTGCAGCAGCCCCAGAGCAACTCACAGCTCCAGGAGTGTAGCTTAGGAAGCTCCAAGCTGTTTGTGGGGGAGAGAAGGAGAAGGAGGACGGAATGGACAAGGTCTCCCACTGCACCATGAGTCCTCTGCACAGGCACAGCCAGGATGCCACCCTCCTGGGCATGGTTTCACTGAACATGCGCTTACTTGTCTGCTTCGGAGGACAGTGGAGAGGCAGGGATGGCAGATGCACAGTCCAGCACAGCGGGTGAGAATGAGGAAAGTCAGAGAGGACAAGTAAGTAAATGCGCAGGGTTAGAGGCCAGGGCTGAGCCCTGGGGACTTTGGTGACCTGTTCCTATCTCTGCACCTCTGCATTTGAATTGGCCAGGGTCCTGCTCCACAGAACTAACTTCCATCCAGTCTAGGCATGAAGTGATTCGTAGGATTTGGGAGAAGTGGAACTCTCCAGGCTGAGCTGCAGAAGACACCCAGAACCACACAGCAGATTAGAGGTGGCCTCTGCCCCTTTCTGACAAGCCCTGTCCCCAGGTCACTATCTGAGACATCCATCACTTAACAGGCCCCAGCAGCTGAGAAACTGGGGATGGAGGTGGCTTCACTGCTTACTATGAAGGTGCCATTTATGTTCTGAAAACTATGATCATTTAGGCTGTGTTGAAAAAATTGAGGCTACCATGGATGCTTGTCTATGACAGGGCCGCTTAAGGTATTAGAAGCACAATCCTAAGGAATTTGTGTTTTGAGGTTTCTTCTTTTCATTTGAATACATTTCAAAGCCTTCGAAAATTACATTTATTTATGTACATTTATGGCTCACCTGTGGAGGTACAAGAACTTGCTGGAGTTAAGTTAATCCTGGGGCTCCAACTCAGGTCTTCAGGCTTGACAACAGGTGCCTTTACCTACCAGCCCTAAATGTACATGGACGTTTTTCCTGCCTGTATGTCTACGCACCACATGTGCCCAGTGTTAACAAAGGCCAGAAGACTCCCCTGGAACTGGAGGTTCAGATACTTTCTAACCACCATGCGGATGCTGGGAAATGACCTGGGTCCTCTGGAAGAGTAAGTGCTTCTAAATGCTAAGCCACCTCTCCAGACCCTTAAATACATTTTTAAAACATTCATTGTGAACTCTGTGTTTCACATACCTCTGTCTATCTAGACATAGCTACAGATGCTCACATATAGACCATGTGTGTGTGTGTGTGTGTGTGTGTGTGTGTGTGTGTGTGTTTAGCATACTAAAATCTTCCCCATAGACATAAACTAGGCCCAGCCCAGTCAAGGTGAAATCTTCCTGGAGGTTCCAGGACCTGGGAGAATACTTGAAACTTCTCCCAGGCCTCAGTTGTATGCACATCCGGGCCCCTCAAGATCGTTGGAAGGAAAGTGGCTAAATGCCTTGGTTTATCTGGAACAGGGCCCATTTATGTCTATGATTAGCATAACCAGTCTCCTGACCTGCGTTACTGTTTACATGATAAATTATATGGACCATCTTATTCTTTGGGGACAGCTGAGTGTCCCTGGCCCCTAGGATATGCTGACAGAGATGTCATTGCAGTTTGACCCTGCAGTCCCAGCAGCTCGGATCAGATCCTGTTAGGTGGTTTGTCTTTACTGGAGAGTGTGTGTGTGAGTGTGTGTGAGTGTGTGTGTGTGCGTGCGTGTGTGAGTGTGCGTGTGTGAGTGTGTGTGTGTGTGTGTGTGTGTGTGTGTGTGTGTGTGTGTGTGTGTGTGAGAGAGAGAGAGAGAGAGAGGGGAGCACCCAGGCCTGCTCATGACCCAAAACCAGCAGAACCAGGCCACAGGGACATGAGCTCCTAACTCCTGGCCCCATAAAGAGCTAAGGACATGTAGGACAAAGACAGGGACAGCATGTTGCCCCCGCCAAGCCACAGTCACTCTGCAGCCCCAGCTCCTCCCCCTGTTGTTGCTGCAGGAAGCTCACCAGTGCCAATTTTCAGGCCAGTTTTATATGAATTTGATGGCTGTTTTGATTCCCACAGGCTTTTACACCACCACCCCCACCCCCCGAGCCTGGAACCATCTACTAAGGGCAATGTTGGATCACCCCATCAAGTGAGGGTTCCCAAGAGCAGAACAATCTCCCCCACTAATTGAGACACTCAGGGACAGGGCTCCTGTGATCTGAAGGACCAGGATTTCTTCTGTTCTCTGTGGCCTTGTACCCAGCCATGGCTCCAGAGCTTCAAGGGAAAGCAGAGATAGGAGGCTTGTTCTAATTAGCCCCCAGTTGGGCTGCGGGCAGGGGTGAAATCCGTCCCTGCTCCTCCCCCGAAAGCGGTCCTGATGTTTCCAGGCCTCCAGGCTGCAGAGTGGGACTCAAGCTTAATGAAGCAAGCGCTCCATCTGTGGCCTGCCCTCTTTGGCAGCTCCAGCTGCCTGGGGCCTGACTTTGGGGAAAGCAGTCAAGACGTCCCTCTCCTCCCCAGCCCCCCAGCCCTCCACTCACCAGGGGGTCCACAGTCAGCTTCACCCCACCCATGTTAAGCTAAGCTAATGAGTTCCAGACCCCACACCAGAGCTGCTCTGGTGCTGCTGGCCTATTTAATTAAAACAGCAGCTTCCAAATATGGAGGCCCTGCCCCTGGCCACAGACAGGCTCTTGGCTGTCTCTGGCCAGTTTGGACCTTGGCACTGCTCCACCCCTGCCTCCTCCTCTTGCCTGATTTTTCCAACATCTGTGTCCAGAAAGGAAGAAAAACCCTGTTTGGACTGGCCTCCTTCCACCCGTCATTTTTCCCTCCTTTCAAACGTCTTGTCTAAAGTGGAGTCAGTTACACAAGCATTCCACTTCTTTCCATAAATTGTCCGCAGTCTCTTAACAATAGGGTTACTGTGCAGGGGAAGAGGAGCCCACAGCCACACCCCACAAACTAGAGCCTCCCAGCCAAATAGAACCAGAGACTTGTTCTTTGAAAGAAGCCAAGAGGAAACCCAGACTCTTCTGGGGAGACCTTTGCTGTTGTGCTTGGAACGCTTTCATACCCAAAGCCCCGGCCCCACCCCTCCCACTACCCCTTCTAGCTCTGAGCATCAACTCTGTTTGAACGGATGCCCAATTTCTGTCGTTTCCTTCACTGCCTGATAGTATATGTCACTGTGTGTCCGTGTCCCGAGGGCAGACTGTGTGGCTGATGGAGCTGGTTGTGTGTATGTGTGTCTGTTGGCAAAGTCCTTGAAGGCACACCCTGGAGATTTTGTTGCCTTTTTCTTTAAATAGAAACAGTTAGACCTCACTAATTCAGACCAGTTGGAGAAAAGTCCAGAGCAGAAGAAAAGTCTGACAGCACAGTTACCCTGAGGCCTTTTACTTCTCCCAGTGTGTCCAGTTTCTGGAACTGGCCCTAATAGACCAGATGGGCACGGACAAATATGGGCCTGCAGGACTCAGCCCAAGTAGATGGAGATTGTTCATGGAAGTCATCTTGAATACCTAGCTAACAGGAGGGTTTCTCTGAGTATACAAACATGTTGTGTTTTTCTTTCTCTTCTCTATTTTAAATTTTTATTTGATACAGGATCTCAATGGCTGCCTTGAACCCAGATCATCCTGCATCCATTTCCCAAGTGCTGAGACTGTAAATGTGTGACACTATGTCCAACACTAAAGACACAATTTTTTTGAGAGACTAGATTTCAACACTTACAGCACTTCCCAGTGAGCTCTGTGAAGTATCTTCCCTGGATAGTGATAAGGACAAGTTCTTGCTCCCCAGTGTCCATTGTATCTTCTAGCCCATATTAACCATGAAAGGATGTGTCGAAAACTGGATAGATGGATGAGTAAGTAGATGGATGGATGGATGGATGAGAGGATGGATGGATGAGAGGACGGGTGGATGGGTGGGAGGAGGAGTAGTGAGTTGGATGAATGAAACTGGTGATGCTGGAAGGGAGGGATTATAAAAGAGCCTTGGTTGGGGAAGTTTGAAAGAAACCTCTATTCACCTGATAAGTGTGGCAAGCATATACGTGTGCCATGCTATAGCTTTGAAGTGGAATATCCCTTAATGTCTTTGTGATAAAGTCTTGCTTCCCATCTCTCTTCCTTCCTCTTTAACTGTTATGCTCTGTCTCTCTCTCTGTCTCTCTGTCTCTGTCTCTGTCTCTCTCTCTCTCTCTCTCTCTCTGGGTAGGGGTTGTGGTGTCGTGCATGCTGTTTGCATGTTGTTTGCGTGCACGTGTGTGTGAGGATATGAACTCATATGTGCATGCATGGAAAGGCCAGAGGTTGACATCGGGTGTCTTCCTCATTGTTCTCTACCTATTGTTTGGGATGCGGTTTCTCACTGACTCAGGAGCTTGATGATGACAGCTGACCACAGAGCCTCCGGGACCCTCCTGTCCCCACCTCCCCAGCACTGGGAATGTAAGCGTGCACCACTGCACTCAGCTTTTTTATGGTGATGCTGGGCACCCCAACTCAGGTCCTCATGTGTGCATGACCAGCACTTTCCAGACCGAGTTGCCCCTGCCCCAGCCTTCTTCCTCACTCTTGGATGCAGCTGGGAGTTGAGTAGATGTGCTTTACCTCACTCACTCCCCAAAACTGTGAGTCAGAATAAGCATTTCCTCTTTGGAAGACGATAGCCTGGGGGGTTTTGTAATGGTATTAGGAAGCTGACAATGACACTGAGGGCACTGTCACCAGTTCCCACCACACATGGGATGAGAGACTGAAGGCCTGCGAAGGCTAGGCTGTGGCATTGAGTGAGAGGAGGACGCAGGACACAGAACCCAATGGTGTGGGTGAGCAAGGAGCAGTTCACCAGTTGGGCTGGGGCTGGAGGCAGGCATCGCTAAGCAAGATTGGAAAGTCTCAGCTGTCCTTTTGACAGAGTGAAGAACAACATGTCTGTAACCCCAGCATGGCTGGGGAAGACGGACCAGGCAGAGAGGAGGAAACTGGCAGATCCCAGCACTCAGGAGGCACAGAGAGGGTTATCTCTGAGTTGGAGGCCAGCCTGGTCTACAAAATGAGTTCCAGGACAGCCAGGGCTACATAAAGAAACCCTGTCTCGAAAATTAAAACAAAAACAAAAAGTCACCACCCAAGACCTATAACACACAGAGGCCATTGTCCGCCGCCTAGATGCCCACACAAAGCCTGGTTCCCAGAAGTCCCCTCCTGGCCAGGTAACCAAGAGCATGAAGGTTGCGATTGACATTATGTACTGCCATATTGACTGTGCCAGGCCTACCGGCATGAGAAGGAGGAATACATGGCTCGCCAGAGGAAGTTAAGGAGCAGGTAGTGAGGCACCAGGAACCCTTCACCTGACATGCTCGGTGACCTGACTCTGAGCCAAAGAGAGCTCTACCCTGTTCCCGGGCACACAGGCTTCAAGCCTGTGCTCCGTTATTTCCCACTGGGTGCATTAGATAATGTGACTCCCAGTAATACTGATTCTGTGAATGCTAGATCACCATAGAATGATTGGAGGACAAAGGTCTGGTCAAATGAATTAGTGTCTCCAACTCAACCCTCTCCATAATGAGAGGATCTTAAGCAACCCAGTTTAGATTAACAACCTGCAGTTGACCAGATCGGATGCCACCCATACCTAACTTAATCTGGAATTGCCATTCTAAAGACTTCCGGGCCAAGCCGAAGCACCCTTTTCTCCCAGAGGGTGAGAGGATCAGGTACAATGACACTAGAACCAGGCGCTGATCTGGTGCCCGTGAAGGGGTTTGTTGGTGATCTCCAAGTCTGACACCAACATGCCTTGCTGAGAACTTTACAGGTTTTACTTAGAGCTGAATAATTAGAACATAGCCACCTCACTCAGCTACAGCAGGCGCTAAGGGTCCATGCTGTGATGGGCTGCACCAAATGCAAAAATTACCCCTTTCATGCCGAAGTTTGAAGCTGTGGTTGCCTGTTTTTCCCTGCACAACTCATACCTGTTCTTCCTGTCTCATCTGTCCTTATAAGTGGCCTGTGCTCAGCACACTGGGCAACTCTTGAAGACCAGAATTGGCTTAGTGCAGACTCTAAAGAGCAGTGTGTGTAGATTCTATTTTTCTCAGTCTTTTTCTGCTGTTTTTCTTACCCACCCAGAGCCCAGGAAATGTTTGACTTAAGTATCCTTTTTTGACCAAAGAGAAGCAAGAATTGTATTTAAAACTGTGTCACTAGTGGGCTGGAGAGATAGCTTAGTGGTTAAGAGCACTAGCTGCTCTTTCAGAGGACCCCAGTTCAGTTCCCAGCACCCACATGGCAGCTCACAACTGTCTGTAACTCCAGTTCTAGGACATCTGAGACCCTCACACAGACCTGCAGACAAAACACCAATTCAATAAAACAAAAAATTAAATAAAAATGTATTTAAAAAATTGTGTCACTAACAGTAGAATTCTGGATACTTGGACTGTAATTCTTTTGGTCAGACTTCTCTTTGCCTCAAATAAAAATGTTCTTTTGTGGGGGGGGGGGAATTCAAGGGCCATGGAGAAACTGTGATTTTATGATACAACTAATAGAAAATGTAGTGAATTGCTTTACTCCAGCGATGTCAGCTCAGGGCAGCTTGGCAGACTATGGGAGGTTGCTACTTTGGTTATCATAATTGAGATGAAGGGTGCTATTGAACTGACAGGTATGCCAGAAGCCAGGGATGCTACCAAAAATCCCCAATGCCCAGCACAGCTGCCCACAGCATGGTTTCAGATGCTGCTGAGAAGTCTTGAAGTTACTGCTCTACGGAGTGAGCAATTCCAGGTTCATTGACTAGTTCATTAGGTCACAGAGGATCTAGGTGCTTTCCTGGCCTTCGCTTTGGACATGTATGGAGCCTTTATCCCCTTGGGACCACAAGACTCTAAGATGCCTCCAGGATCACTTCTTCAATCCATGCATCCCATGCCTGGTTCTAAATCTACCCTGAGCAAGGGAGTAAAGACCCTTCATCCCCACACCTACACAGACTGTTGGGTAGAGAAACTGAAATCTGAAGGATTTTATATTTGGGAAGAAAATGGCGTACTTTTGCAGAAGGAAAAAGTACTGTTCCTGGCAGAATGGCCCCCTATTTGCTGAACTTGTAAAGCACACTTGTGACCTGGGCCTCTAGACTGGGCTTTGATGTTTGGTTGCTCCTATGGAGCCAGACCCTCAGCCCAACAGAGCCAGTTACAGAGCCAGAGAGCCTCTTCGTGGTACTAGAGTCATCCACGGACACAGTTCCTGCCAACCTAGAGATTTGGGTCTTGTAAGATAGAAATCGATCAAACTACCTCACAATTATAGAAATGTGGTGTGTGTGTGTGTGTGTGTGTGTGTGTGTGAGAGTGAGAGAGAGAGAGAGAGAGAGAGAGAGAGAGATCCTATGGATAGATAGGACACTGTGATATGGGGTCAAATGAAAGAGCTCTTCCACGGGAGTCTTGATGGCCAACAATAGCCTTCCACAAGGGTATTTGAGGCAGGAGGGAATACCTCCTCCACTGAAGAAAACATGGCCTGCCACCTGGATTATGGAGTTTAGAGTCCACTCCTTGGTTGACCTAAGATCTAGAAAACAAAATTTAACCAGATAAAAGTCAGGGGACAGAGACTATTCCCATAGATCAGACTAACAGTCCAGGGAAGAGTATAGTAGGATTTGGGAGTTTGGCCAAAATGAGGTCTCTTAGCCCTTAAAGATTTCGGTCTTGGTTTTAAAAGCAAGGAAAAGTAATTGAAGTGCCTACAGAGATCCACTTTGAGATGAAGAGCAAAGGAGAGCAAATCAAGCCCACCCAGAGGAACGGGGAACTATTGCAAGCACAGAGGCGGCTGTGGTTGGAGAAGCGTGATGAGAATAAAGAGAGACACTGAAGTGAGAAGACTGAATGTGTTGCTGGAGGAAAAGGAGGGAGCAAGGGTGGTTCTTTAATTTCTGGACTGAGTAAAGGGTTTTGAAATGGAGCCATCCACTGAGGAAGAAGACATTGGAAAAGGGTCAGAGCTGTGGGAAAATCAGTTTGGATTTGGCAGTGGTGAGATCAGTTTCTTTGAAACCAAGTGAGATGATGAGTTGGCAGCCAGATACATAGACCCAGAGATCAAAGCAGAAAGTGGGGCTGGAAATGTAAATGGGGGCAGCGTCAGCACCCAGATGGGACAGTATGGCGGTTGTCTCTTGCTGTGTGATAAGTTACCTCAAGGCTTGGTAACTGAGCACAGCCTCTCTTTGTTGTGTATGGTTTGGACAAGCTGGGACTCTGGCCAGGGTTGAGGGGGGATGACTTCACTCTGCCCTACAGTGTCTGAGGTCTCTGTGGGAGCTGGAGCTGTCTGCTGTTGATGTTGGCTGAGAGCTTGGCTGGAGTTGCTGGCTGCAACATCTCCATGTGGCCTAGGGTTCCTCACAGCAAGATGGATTGATTCTAAAAGTGATCGTCCCAAGAGAGGCTAAGTAGAAACGGTGTGTTGTGTGTGACCTAACCTTGGAAGTCAAGGACTGTCAATGCTGCCATACCTCCTCCACTGAAGAAAACATGGCCTGCCACCTGGATTATGGAGTTTAGAGTCCACTCCTTGGTGAACGCATATCAGCAACACTGTAAAAAGAGTGAGTGCAAGGGGCCACACACCTAGCTGTGGCCATTCTTGCAAAGTATGATGGGCCATCAGTGCCGATCAAAGGCGGTGACTATGCTTTCCCAAGGAGAGACCGCCAATGGCGCCCACCTCAGGCTGTCTCTATGAGTGTTTGGCTTTGCAATAGTGTGTGTTGTATGACTTTCTGGGAAGACACGGGCAAATGTTTGTTCGCCCCACACGAAGCACTGATGACAGAAAAAGGAAGCAGTTCCACCCTATCTAGCTCAGCGAGCCAGTGGGTACATTTGGGTTCTTACAGGAAAATGGCTGAGGGCTTACGGCTATGAGCACGAATGATTCATCATTGTAAAGCCCACCCCAGTGTTGGCGACGATTCACCAAAGCTGTAGCCCTTGGGAGTTCTCTGCACACCTTGCAGGCAGCTCAGCCCACAGGAAAGTCACCTCTTGTAACCTGTTACTGCTTGTGTGACCCCTGGAGCAGGTCTTGAGAATCTTAAGAATTGGCCCGACTGTAGACCAATGAGAACGTTCTGAGTTCTGAGTGTGTTGGAGGTAGGCTGGCGCAGCCATGATGTCCAGCAGGACAGCACTAAACGCACCTTCTGTGTACAGTACTTCTAACCAAGAGTGAAATGAGCAGGCTGCAGCCCCATCTTAAGTCGGGAAGAATCTTCATAGAAAAGGGAAGAGTCCAGGATGGAGTCTGGGGTGACTCTGCATGGCAGGATGGAATCTAAAGGAACAAGAGGAACCCTGGAGAATGAGGGACCACAGAGGCCACTGAAAGTTCACGCTTCTGTGTATCGAGCGTTTATCTGCCACTTGTCTTACTGGACTGTCCTAGACTCTAGGAACATCACAGCAAATGCCTCGCTTCCTGACTTCCTTGCCTTACATTACAAATACCCAGAGAATCAGTCAGATCAAAGAAAGTGGGTTCTGATATTGATGAAGTAAGGCTTAGCAGTGGTGGCGGCATCTATAGGGTAGATGAACTCATCAGCGAGATAGAAAAACAATAAGCTGGGCTGGGTTGCCACTGGAAAGTGCCAATCACAGTTTAGGGGCGGCTCTTCCCATTTCAATAATCCGATGAGAAAAATTCCTCTCGGGTGTGCCCAGTGGTGTAACTCTATTCGGATTCCAGATCTAGTCAATTTGATATCCAAAATTAGCCATCACATTCAGTCACATGAAGACTGATAGAATATGGTGTGGCTGTATTTAGAAGTGATTGGGGTGCAGTAAGGAGAGAACTGGGGTGTTGAGAGCAATGGAGGGGCTGGGGAGGAATGAGGGCTGGGGGTTGAGGGTGGAGGAGACCCTGTCTATCAGGACATTTCCTCTTCTCTACAGCCCACCCTGCTGTCGGACTGGGGATCTGCTCTGACTTCTCTGACCCCAGGACAGAAAAGACAAAAGCCCTGTGAGGCTGGCAGAGAACCCAGATGAGGTTTTCCTGGGCTCCTGGGTGCTGTTTGGGAGGGAACTGAAATGTAACTGGCAGCTAATCTCTAAGCCCTGGGCATGTCTGTTAGGGAGTTTTTAGACTGGGTTAATTGAAATGCAAAGACCCACCCTAACTGTGAGTGACTTCATTCTGTGGCTGGGATCTTCCACTGAATAAAAGAGAGAAAGTAAGCGTAGCACCAGCATTTACCTCTCTCTGCTTCCTGACTGTGGCTCCAATGCACAGGCGGCCTCAGGGTCCTGCTGCCCTGACCTCCTGGTCCAGGTACACAGTGTAGCCAACTGTATCCTCAGACTATGACTGAGAGAAACGTTTCCTTAAGTTGTCACAGTAACGAAAAAAAAAATTCTCTGCCTGCTTATCTTGGGCTTCTAGCTCTGCCATCTCCTTCACCCTGAGACTTCACTGAAATAATGCCCAGCTCCCTCTTCAGATTTCAGCTCTTGCACCAGACACACCGCACTCACAGGTTCTGCCTAGTTTCCCTTCCAATTGTCTGGACTCCCCTCTTGCCCTCCATCTATCCTACCTTATGGCTGTCTCCAGGTAGGAGTTCCCAGTCCAGCCCTGGGAACAGATCACCTGACCTGCCAAAGGCCACCCCAAACTTGGATCTGCATGGTGCGTGGTTCTGACAGTCCATAATCTATGTGTCCTGGTCAGTCTCCCACAACAAGGTGACTTTCCCTTGAAAGAGGAGCGGAGGAGGAGATGCCTGCTGTTTCTACAGTGTAAACAGCAGGGTCCAGTGTGTGTCTTGCTGTCGAATACATTGATTCTGCGCCTCCTGGGCCTCCCATGAGTGCCCTGGATCACAGCCCATGAGCTGACCGCAGCAGCTGGGTGGACGTACAATAGGGATTTTTTGAGAATTGCTTTCAGGGCATCTGTAAAATAAATAGCAGGGAGAAGAAGTTTGGAGCTTATTATGGGATGGGGAGAGACAAAGGTCCTCTCCCCAGAAGCATCCCCAGAGCAGTTAGGCAGAGCATACCAATGTGTGGTGACAGCTGGACAGGTCTACTTAGGATCATGAACAGACAGAATAAGGGCTGGGTGTACGCGGTGGTCCCCTTTGGTACTGTTTTCCCCAAGCCAAATGCTGGAAGCTTATTTTAAATAAATAAAAAAAATTAAGAAAAGAAGAAAGAGAAAAAATAAGACAGAGAGGATGGAGGAAAGAACTGGTATCAATCTCTGGCCACTTCACGCACGCGCACATGGCCTCACGCACGCCAGTGTTCAGTCTTTTGCTGTCTCTGTCACCTTGTACAAATCACAAAAACCTGCTGGGCCTCGTTTTCTAATCCTTAAAGTGGGAATAGTAGGGATTCTCACACACACACACACACACACACACACACACACACACTGTTACTATGAGGTGCGTAAAAGGATTGTGGCTCATGTACTTAACCTTGTAATTTGGGGCTCTCTGTATCTGTGAAATTGATTAAAAATAATATTTGTAAGGCAGGTGCTGGTGGCATATGCCTTTACTCCCAGCACTCAGGAGGCAGAGGCAGGCAGATGTCTATGAGTTTGAGGCCAGCCTGGTCTACAGAGTGAGTTGCAGGACAGCCAGAGTTACAACAGAGAAACCCTGTCTCAAAAAACATATATGTATACATATATGTAAACATATGAATGTGTGTGTATGTGTGTGTGTGTGTGTGATTCACAAGCATCTGCAGCAAAAATCTGGGTCACCCACCACACCCTCCTAGCTGAGGTCAGGCTCTGTTTCCCTCAGGCTTCACACTGTCCCCAGATGTCCTTCTCTGTCTGTTTAGTGCCATATTTTAACCGTCTTCAGCATTAGGTCCATGTCACTGTTTAAAATGGTCTCAAGGTAGCGCACTGAGACAGTGCCCGCTGCTTCTTTGTGCAGGACGGCAGTGACAAGCCTTACAGAGGGTGTGCTGTGAGTGACAGTGCCAGAGGGCTATGAAGTAGATGTCAATGCGCATGTGCTAAATCAATCAGAGGCACGCACAGAGCAAGGTTACGTATGGACTAAGACTCATTTGACAGTGTTGCAACCAGAGGCTTACGAGGAGCAAGCATTCACTGTGCTCAGCAGCTCATGGGCTCACAAAGCCCCCAGGCAGCTTTGTCTGCCCATCTCAGATGGAAGAGGGCTTGAGGTGCTCCAGGGACCCAGAGCTGCTCATGCTCTGCCAGGAAGGTCAAAGGGCATCTCACATATCCACACCACCCTCTTCCAGCTCTGGCTGGTTGAGCTTTTGTTCTTAGTTCCTGCCCTGGCAGGGCCTGGGGACCTGAGGGGGTCACTCTCTTGCTTCCTCTGTGTTTTCTATCCTTCTTTTCTCTCTGTCCCAATGGTCTGGCCTTCAATGTCCTCTCTGCTTTGATCTGGGTTCCCCTGCATGTGGGGTTTCCTAAAAAGGCCCTCCCTGTAGGCTACTCCTGATTCCTCCAGGTGGGGTCAGGAGAAGCAAGAATGGGAAGCAGGGGCAGAGGCTTTCTCCGCACATGGTTCTAGTTAGATGCTATTCCTGAGGCTCTCTGACCTTGAACCCTCTCTCCACAGGAAGCCTGTGCAGGCCAGAGCTGAGGCTGGGTTTAAGGGGGCAGCCTGGGGCAGACAGAGGCCTGAACACTTGATCTTTATCAGGCCTCTCTCCACCAGGCCTCCTGCCAGCTGCCAGAGCCCCTAGCCAGAAACCTCCAGGAATTCAGAATCCAAGGATTGTGTTACTTTCTGATTCTATTAGCAATGGGATGGGGGAGGGTATCTGGCGAGCCACGCTGAGCTTTCTTTGGACCTTGTGCCCCTCTCCCTGCCCCCCCTGTCTCATGCTCTCAGCAGGGAAGGGTGTAAATTGTGTATAAACTAAAGATGGCCCACCGTTTGCAGCTGTCTTTAGAGAGCAAGCCCCAGTAACAGCAGTCACACAACAGAGAAGGCAGCTACCCCTTATCTGAAATGCTTGCGATCAGAGCACTTAGGATCTCAGACTTGAAAATATTTTCAAATACATAATAAGGTATCTTGGGGATAGGACCTAGGTTTAAAAGAATGGATTCCTGTTTCATATGTGCCCTATTGTCGCAGACCTCGGGCCCCAGAGCAAAACAGCGCCTGTATCAGATCAGAGATGCCTACCTGCTAGCTCTAGTCAAGATTGAGCTTGTTGGCTGTTGACACTCCCTCAGAGAAGGAGGGATGGAGAGGGTCACAAACTCTCACCTGAGCTTACAGCTGATCCTCCCAGCCATTGGCCTCGGGTCCTGCCCTAACCGCACAGGGAGGTGTTGGGGTATATAGGCCAAGAGGTTAATTGAAGCTGTTTGTGTAGCTCTGGGAAGCCACTCTCCATGCTGGGAAAAGCCTTTCCAGAGAGGCTGCTTTTGAGTCACCATGCTTCTGTCAGTAACCCCTCACCCCTGCTCTGTAACCAAGCTCCACAAACCCGTCAGTTTTCCAGGTAAGTGTGGTGGAATCATATTTTGGTTTGTTGTAAGAAAGGATAGACATTGCTTCTGTCTCTCCCGGGAAAGAACTCTTGGAACACTTGTCCATATGCCCTAGAAGTCATTTTATGATGCAAAATATTCTTGTAAAGGGGTGCTTGCTTGGGTGTTCACAGGGCTCCTGGGTTCACCCCTTTCCCCTCTTGGCCCTGTTTGGATACACACCCCTATGCCTTGCTATCTATCTCCTTCCAGTATGTTCCAGGAACAAGAAGCCACCATTTTAAGGAGCTCACTTTCAACTTCCTGTCTGTCTATGTCCCTCTAACTCTACTTCATTCTGTCTGCAAACTGTCACTCAAGGTCCAGCAACTTGCTGTGTGGTGTTGGAAAATCAAAACGAACCAGGGAGGCTCAACATGGTTTGGTTTGTTTGTTTGAGACAGGGTACAATGTATCTCAGGCTGGCCTCTCACTTGCTATGTAGTGAAGGATGGCTTTGAATTTCCAATCCTCCTGTCTCCACCTCTCCAATACTGAGATTACAGGCTTGTGCCACCACACCCCATTTAAGAGAAGCTTAACCTGTAATAGCAAAGCATACATGGCTGGACCCAGTGGTTCACACCTGCGATATCAATATTTGGGAAGCTGAGGCAGGAGGATTGCTATGGATTATGTAGTGAGTTCTAGGCCAACCAAGGCTATGCCAAGGCTATGTTATTAAAGCGAACAAACAAACAAACAAAAAACAAAATGGTGACGATGATGATGATGACAACCACCAATGTTATTACTGTTACAACCACTTAACGCACAGGAGTCCAATTTCCTCCAAACAGCTTGGCTGTACAGATGTCTCCTCGCAGCTGTAAAAGGATCGAGCAAAATGAATTTGCAGTTCCTCGTTCTCCACTGCTTTTTTGGCCTCTGTCTCTTTCCTTAACAAGGAAGAGGAAGTGAAGGAGAGTGCAATGAAAGCGTCATCGGGCCATTAACAGCGTCAGTGCTCGTTCTGGAAGGGTCAGGGGATAAATATCTTACGAACCGATTCCACTGTTCAGATCCCTTGTAGCAGGAAAGCTGGCGCAGGCATGGACACAACACTATACACCGGGCTCCCGACGTCCGCCATTCGTCCAACCCAAGGTCCTACAGGGTGCTGGGCAGTTCTGATCTCAGAGGGGCCACTCCTTGGCCTCCCGCTGTGTTCTAGGCACCATGCTCGGAGCCTTTCCCAGGTTATCTCAGTCAGACTCTACCCACAGGAAGTAGAATTTCTGCTTTAGCTTGCAAATGGCAAGGATGGCCCCCTCCACTCTCTGATGCTGGAGGTGGGGTTGGGGCTTGTGTGCATTTGTACCAAGCTCTGCCGCCTCAGCTCTAGCCTGGGCTTGGATTCTCCTGAGGCCTTGCCCTTGACTTGCAGTGGGCATATTCTCCTCCCTTCTCTTTGTTCAAGCTCCTTTGTCTGTCAGGGTCTTAGTGCCTGTCTGTCTGCCTCTCCTGTCCCATCCAGAAGATGGAATCCTCAGCGTGGGTTTGAGGAGTTGGCTTTGTGGAGGAGATAAGGGATCAGTGCCCTGTTGTGTGGATTGAGCTGTCTTTGGGGAATCAGCCTCCCAGAGGCAGGCCCTGTCCCTGCATGGAGCTTAAAATTCTAAGCCTTCAGATCCGCAAGAAATCAGTGTTTGTTAATAAATTACCCTGATTATGGGATTTTGTCATAGCACCACAAATGCACAAACTGTCTACATCCCAACCCCGTTTCTTCTAAGAACACTTTTTATATTGGACGAAGGCCTGCTCATATGATCACCTTTTAACTTAATCACCTCTTTAAGAACCCTAACTCCAAACAACGTCATGCAAGGGTCCTGGGGTCAGGTTCCTAGCAGGCAGATTCCTGGAGGGAAACAAATCAACCCACAGCAGTCCTATTCATAGAAAAGGTGACAGAGACTCTAAGAGGCCAAGTGTCTGCTAAAGGTCACACAGCAACTTGAATGTTTTATTCCAAAGCCCATGTTGCTGCATGTATAGCCAGCTCGTTCTTTTTATTTAGTAATTAATAAATGGTCCAGCAAATGCACCTGGCACTGTGGTGGTAGTTAGTATTAATTGTCAGTCTGGAACAATCTAGAAACGTGTGGGTCAAGTCTCTGTCACACCTTCAAGGGATTACTTAGATTAAGGTTTTGATGTGGGAAGACCCATCTTAATTGTGGGCAGCACCACTGTCTGGGGGATCGTAGACTGTGAATGAGTGGCACACACATCGATATCTCTCTGATTCCTGAGTGTGCACATAATGTGACCAGCTGCCTCAAGCTCCTGCCTCCATGAAGCACCACAAACTGTGAGCCAAATAAACTCTCCCTCCCTAAATTGTTTGGTTAGCAAAAGAAAAGTAGCTAAGACATGGTTTTCTTATATTTATTTATTTTTCACTGGTAGTCATTTGTGTTGACAGGAAGCTACTGTGAACAAAAGTTCTGTAAACATTTTTATGTCAGGGACCTGAGATAGAATTGTCCTTGGCTAGATACATCGTGTGTAATTGTTGCGAAGTGGATTTTCGAAAGCATTTGTACCATTTACCATTTCTGTCAGTAGTTACAACTGTTCTAAGTTCTCACCGCTGGGCTGTCAGCCCCTTTGTGGATTAGAGGGTCCTGTGCACCTTTCTCAGTGAGGATTAGGGTGAAGCAAGGAGCACCCCAACTGTTCACCAGAGAAATGGATGGAAATAGGGGCTGGAGAGGTGGCTCAGGCATTTGAAATGTGCTGCTCTCACAGAGGACCCGGACTCGGTGTTAGTCTGTAGTTTTCCCTCCTTCCTCTCCTCCTCTTCTTCCTTCTCCCCCTTCTCCCCCCCCCTCTCCCTCTAGTTCCTTCTCCCCTCCCCATTCTCCACAAGTCTTGTTATATAACTGCCCAAGTTGACTTTGGGCTCTCCAAGTAGCCCAGGATAGCCTTGAATTTGCTGTGACTCTGCCTCAGCCTCCCAAGTGCAGAGGTTACAAATGGGTACACCACCCCCACCTCACCCCTACCCCACTCCACCCATCTCCTTTTCCTACGACGCCCACGTCCAGGAAACTCAAGTGACTGTGAAAGGCAACAGTTTCAAGGATAGGGTCCCGCTTGGGAGACTGAACCGGGCTGGCCTGAGCATCGGAACCTAGGATTCACTGTGAAGAAACTACTCAGCTTCGTTGGATAGAAAGATAAGTCTGTCTTAAGATCTGTCTCAGCCTGGTTTGCTTCCTAAGTGGTCCCGTGTGTCCAGACGCAAGCACTCGGGGCTCATGCACTGTGTGGCACCAGGAAAGATCCAGGCTGAGGGTCAGAGCGCCGCTGCTCTCTTCTGTCTTCTTTCTGAATTTTCCTGAGTAGGCATTTGCTAGACAAGCCAGCCGAGATGTCCTGCCTCTTCAGGGCACACTCCCTGCTGTGGTTTAGACATTTATCCCTAAGAGGAAAGAGAGGAGAGGGAGTGAGCACATCCTCACTTACTAGAGTGGAACTCTGGCTCATGGCCTACGCACATCACAGATCCTTCTGGAAAAGACTTGCCATGAGAAGGAATGTTTCAATGTACGCAAGCCCAGGTCTTGGGATTAAGCCGCAGGAAAGGGGTGACAGCACCTCACTGAGCTGTGGAAAACAGCATTAGCGTCTGGCTCTGCTCCAGTCCCTCATCACGATCCTGCCTCTCGGCACCGATCTCTGACTCCAACAGTAATTCTACAGAGTACTTTTGTCAAAGTTAAAAACTTGGCGTGTTTCGTCTTTTTAAATTCCTTGTCAGAAAAGGTAAGCTGCTTAGTAAACCTCAGTGGTAACGGAATCGATCAAGAGGAGGAAGTTTGTCTAATGTCTTTGTGACTTAATTAGCCCCAGAATCTTTTCCCTGGATCAGAGTTGGACAGTTGAGGTCATGTTCCCACCAACAGTGGTAAAGCTGTGTTACTTTGACAGAGGTGGTGTCTTTGTAGGAAGCTTTCAGCATCCAAATGTTTGTACAGTTTTGTCTTTTGAACACTGATCACAGATAGTATGAAATTGCTAGGCATCTTGGGGAGATTGTTAGAAATAAAAGTTTCACTGGAGTCACGGACGTGCACTGACCCTAGTGCAGACACTGCCCATCTCCCGAGCATCTCCCCCCATCCCGACACACACACTTTGGTTGCTCGTTCTCCCCACTGCTGCAGCTCAGAGAGCAAGGATCGAAGTGTTCACCCTCAGTAAGGTCTCCATCATGGCCTACCTCTTGTCTGGATACTCTGTGAGCCTCAACGTCCGAAAAGAACTTGTCACAACAGAACAACGGAAGTTGACAATATTGACTTAACGCTAACACTGTTGTGAGTTAACTTACATTAATGCGTTGATGTGTGTGTGATCTAATTACATCCCATTTTAAAGCTCCCTTCACTGACCTTTGGAATGTGCTGTTTTAGCCCCTCCATGTTGGAGTGAAGAATCTGAGGCTCGGGGAGCTGGGAGGAAACTCCCCCACATGTTCTGATATGGACTCTGACTTCAGAAACCCTGCATAGATAAGGGAGAATAGAGAGACCCTATTGACCACTTGAAGTACATCCCCAGCTCCTACATGGAAGTTTTAATTCAACTCACCTACATGTGGGTCATCGTCCCTTCCTCTCCAATCTCGTGTTGTTCTGGGAGACATTTCAGTAGGCGTAGCCTGGATCTGCAGCTTCCATTTTGCCAACAATTTTTTTCTAGCCATTCTATTTCTGATATTTAATAATATCTCTATTTAAAATGAATATGATGGTTGCTGTATCCTGCAACTGATTTTTTTTTTAATTAAGGGACATTGAAAATAGGAAAGAGCTGAAAGCCATGGAGCCTTTGGCTGTAGAAAGAGGGCAATCAATCCTGCCCATGCCAAAGCAACAGTGAAAAGCTAAAGAAGATTTCTTTCTCTTTTGAAATGTTTTTTTTTCTACCCTTATTTATTTATGTTTGTGTATGTACGTGTGGGAGTCTGTGTGTCACTGCATTCATGTGGAGCTCAGGGGACAAATCCTCATCCTCCGCCACATGGATTCTAGGAATTTAACTCAGGTTATCAGCCTTGCCACCAAGCACCTGCACCTGCTGAGCTGTCTTGGCAGCCCTGGAAAGGTATTTTTCGTGTATACCAACACTTATTTCAGTTGGTCAGAGACTTAGATTTAATGGTTGCACTTGCCCTCCCCCGACCCTTGTACATTCACCCCTAAAACCTTTACTTTATTGCTGAGAGCAAATGAAGAAAGAACTGTAATGTTTACCTTGCAGGTGCTGGAGGCAAACAGACAGCTTAAAATTAAAGATAGCTCAGAGAAGCATTGTAATCAAAGCTTGGGAAGATTAGACTGTGATTGACGGCAGTTAAAATTACCCAGTTGTGTGCAGCAGTTCCCCTTAAATCTTTCTGGGAATGGCACGGAGTCAGGGGGCACACCTCTGCCTGTTTCACCAGAAGGCTAGCTTCCTGGCCATCTTTCCCAGGAGCAGAAGTTGCGTTCACACAGATTATCAAAGAATGATATTTTGTCCTTCTAAAATGCCTAGAAATGCTATCACCTAAGCTGGTGTGCAACGCAATATCAAGGCACCTTTTAGCAGCTGGGCACAGAATATTCGCGTTCTGGGAGAATGTCCTCCTGAATGCTGAGTGTATATAGTGAGAATCTTGTGCTTGTTTCTTGTTTTCTTGCAGAGAGGGGCTCGCTTTGTTTTGTTTTTGAAAGGGTCTGTATTAGTAGCTTTTTGCTGCAGAGATAAAACACCAGGACTAAAAGTAATATATGGAAGAGCATTTATGTTGGTTTTGGTTCCAGGTGAGAGTCCATGATCATGGGGGGAGGTTTGGCAGCTGGAGCTAGAAGCCTAGAGATCACATCTTCAGCATCATGCAGACAGCAGAGGTAGAACTGGAAGTGAGGACAAGCCTGCCCCTGAGTCATACCTCCTCCATCAAGGTTTTGCCCGGAAGAGGTTTCATAGCTTCTTCAAACAGCACCACCAACTGGGGACCAAGTGTCCAAATACATGAGCCTATGAGGGACATTTTTTTATTCGAATTGCAGCAGAGTCTCATGTAGCCCAGGCTGGCCTTGAACTCCTCAACTTCCCTCCTCTACCTCCCAAGGACTGGGAATATAGTCATGAGCCAGGACAGCTGGCTTAGCTTTTGTTTTAAAATAAGATTCTCCTCTGTTCGCTCAGCCTAGGCTGAACTCTGTAGCTGTACACCTACTGTGGTGGCTCAGGAAGGATGACACGGAGGCATTTTCATAGGTGCACAGCCTGCAAGACCTCAGCAGAGGGAACCGACATCATGGCAGATGCCATACTCCACAGTGGAACCGTGAGTGTCCCAGCTCAAGTGTTTTTATTGATACAGAACTCCTCAAGTGTTCTGTTGATAGCACACACACAGATCCCAGCAATCAAACATCCCCTACATTAATCCAACAAACAATACAAAACACGAAGACCTAGGCAGCCCCTTATCCAACAGTGCACAGTTATTTATACATAGCTAAAAATAAACTTCCACAACATTTCCCCTTTTCTGTATATAAGACAAGAAGAAAATTGCTTTACCTCTACAACACAATTTAACACTACACTATCAAAACTTTTTACAAGAGGAAGAATCACAAAAGTTGCTAATGCACAGGACCAAGCGAAACCAAACATCTATGAAGCTTTTCACAATGTCTTTGGACAGCAGAAAAACATTATCAATGTCCAATTATCTGGAATTCACTCATGATCTTCTGGACTCCTCCAAAGGGCTTGGATCACTTCTCTGGCTCTGCCCTCTGGAGCACACACAGTTTGTCCTCCAGGCTCTGGCTGGCTCAATTCCATTGCTGCTGTTCTTGGTGATTGTCCCATAGTACTGGCATCTCCAAAACTGTTGGGATCTCTGATGCAACTGGGTTGTACTTTCACCAATAGCATCTCCTGGCCTCTCATATGCCAAGCCTCAGTTGCTCTTTAAGACCCCTTCATGCCTTCAAAACCAGCAACACCTGGATGAGTCTTACAGTACCAAGTTCAGCTGCCAGCAAGAGATACAACCTCATCCAGTTCTGGAAGACAGCTTCTGTGTGCTGACCCTGAGGAAACACATTCCAAATTTTAAGGTAGAGTCTGGTTTACAGGAAAAACAACTAGTCCTTGTCTGAAGGACTTGTCCCTCATGGGGTGGAGTTCTCATCACCACAGATGTGTCTTATCAGGACCATCTCACCTCACCAGTATCTGGACAGGTTTGCAGAAACAAAGCAAAACAAAACAAAATGGACTCAGCATGGCCTAGAATTTATTTCTCTTCTTCCCTGTCTCCATGTGGGATTAGCTGGCATGACGTTGTGCCCTGTGTTACAGGCACCATTTGTAATCGTTAGGCTGCTGCAGGGGCTCAGCAAGAAGACAAGGAGGCATATTCATACGTGTAATCCCTGCCAGACCTCAGTAGAGGGAACCACTATCATGACCAGTGTCATACTGGACAGTGGAACCATAAGTTTCCCAGCTCAGGTGTTTTTATTGATACAGAACTCCTCAGGTGTTCTGCTGATAGCACTCGAGCAGATCCTGGCAATCAAACATCCCCTACCTTAATCCATCAACTGCAAACAGTAAAATGTGAAGACCTAGGCAGCCCCTTACCCAAGAATGCACAAATAATTATTTTAAACATAACTAAAAATAAACTTCTACAACAGAACTCTGTTCTTGCCCCAGCTTCTCAATTGCTGGGATTTCAGATGCAGCTACTATGCCCTGTTTGGAATGACACTTATAGAGATGACAATAAAAGGGTAATTTATATAGGAATGCTTTTCAGAATCTTGGCCAATTAAATACATGTTTATTTTACATGTCCAAAGCAGAACTTCTTTTTTTTTCTCTCACTATTTGTTTCCAGGGGATGGGAGGAGGTGCCTTTTCTTCCATGTTTTATTGTGGAATAACTATGAAAACAGACACTAGCATGTAGCTGTTCTCAATACACATTTTTACATGTTGAATTCATTTTTTTATGCAGTATTAGGAATTGAACCCAGGACCTCATACATGTGAGTGTTCTACCAATGAGCCAAATCTCCAGCTCTCTCTTTACTTTTTATTTATTTTATGACATTTTTTTATTTGTGTGCATGTATGCTTGTATGTGGGTGCATGCCACGGCCTGTATGTAGAGGTCAGAGGACAGCTTGTTAGAATCAGTTTTCTTCCACCATGTGGGACCTGGGGATTGAACTCAGGGCATCAGACTCATCAGCAAGCCCCTTTACCTGCTGAGCCATCTCACCAGACCTTTTTATTTTGAGGCAGGGTGTTAGCACGTGTTGTCTAGACTGGTCTCAAACTTGCAGTGATCTTGCCTCCTGAAATGTTGGGACTAGAGGAGTACACCTCCACTCCCAGCCTGAATACATTTTAAAGAGGTAATTCTTCCAGCTTCATGGTGCCGGATGTCAGGCAGGCTGTCTGGGACCGTCCAGATGAGGTATAGAGGCGGCTCAAAGCAGAGCCCTTGGCTGGGGAACTAAGCTCCTTAGCGGGGACACACGTCAGGACTTGCCAGTGGATTGACTGTGGAATGAGAGGAAAGGAATCAGGAGGAGTCGCGGCCCACTGGGGGAGTCAGCTCAGGCATGGGCCTGGAAAGCGTGAGCTTGGTGTGTGCAAGGATGAGCAAGAGTCAGAGGCAGGGGTTGAGGTCAGAGAGGGGGCTCCAGCCACAGGACTGGCCAGGCAAGGTGAATGGGCAAGCTCTGGGAGGCCTTGGTAGTGTTCTAACATGATCTCCTTTGCATTTGAAAAGGATTGCTAGGGCAGCCTGTATAGAAAATCAACTACAGAAAGCAAGGAAGAAGCCTGGGCTGGGTCTGTAGAGCCCCGAGTGAGGGTGTGAGCAGGTGAGAGGCAGAGGGAGGGGTGAGGAGGGCAGCTGTCTTCCTCTCCTATCAGCCAGCTCACATCCTCCTGATGAATATGAACACTGCATGTCTACTGCATGTGTGCGCCTCCTCACAGGTTCCCCTGAGACCCTCTTGGTTATGGCGCTGAGTCTCTCTCTCTCTCTCTCTCTCTCTCTCTGCGCCATGTACTATTCTTATATTTCACTCATTATTTTTGAAATCATTGTCACTAAGAGGGTAAACTTCATCAGAGCAGAGTTTTCTCTGAGCTTTGTCTGGCTCAGTGCAGACTCCAGACCTGAGTACACAGCTGTACACAGCTGTACACAGCTCTTCTGCATAAATGTACTGAACACACATGGTGTTGGGTTGGTTGTGGGAAGTTCTGGATACGAGAAAAAGGCTGCAGGTGCAATACCCAGCACAAACACAGTTAAAGGAAGGCACATAATTAAGATGCCTTAGAGAACCTTCTGCCATAGGAACTGCCAGTCGACCTGCTGTCTTCTGGGGATGTGCACCCCATCGGTATGATGCCATGAAAGCAACCACTTGCATCCAGACACGGGTCTGAAGCAAACATTACTCTTTTTACTCTCATGCTATAGTCGGGGCTAACCTGGAACTCACTACGTAATCTACTATGTTTAAGGCCCACTCAAAGCTATTCCCCTGTCTCAGCCTCTCAAGTGCTGGGGTGACAGGCATGCGCCATCACATCTTACTTTATATAACTAATGAGTAATTGTTTGAATAAACAGATAAAACACACCCCCTGCATTATGTACTTTTCTTATTGTTGTGACTAGTTTCTCCCAACCAGGAACAACTTCATGGAGGGCAGGTTTGTTTGGACCCACAGTTTAAGGATACAGTCCGTTAAGGCAGGGAAAGCCATTGTGGCAAGGGAGCGGGAGCATGAGGCTGTTTGCTCACATCCTCAAAGGTCGGAGGCAGAAAGAGACAAATGTTTTGTTCACTTTAAAGTTCAGTATACGACACTAACCCATGGGACGGTGCCACCCAATACAAGAAGCGTGGCCCCACCCAGTTAGCTCTATCTGGAAATACTTTCAAGATACACCGGAAGGCGTGACTCACTTGTACTCTTGGTGCTTGTTAATTCAATCACACAGAGAGAGATTATCACAAGTTCACTCCTGGTCAGATGACACCTATTCACATCACTTTAAAGCACAAGTCATGCCAGACTCCAAAGGCCCGCGCCTGCCAACTCGTAACTCAAAATGAATTCAATTCTCTGTGAGAGCACTAAAATCTCCTCAGCCCCAGTAGCATTCAAAAGTCCTTTCTGAGACCCAAGACAATCTGTTGACAGAAAGCCCTTGTAAAATAAAATAAGTTACAAATGTCCAATGTCCAATAGCACAGGAAACATCCTGCCCAGGAGGGAGGAGTGAGTCCCAGCAAAGGCAAATCAAACTAAAGCAAGGCCTAAAGCCAACAGGGCAGACACTAGCCCAGCAGCTCCGTGCTGGTACCCGGAGCTTGTCCTGGGGCCATCTGGGCTCCAGTGCGTGTGTTAGCTCCGCCGCTCTGTAGTTACAGCATACGTGGCCTCTCTTGGGCCACCCGCGCTCAGCACCTTGGCTCTCCCCACAAGCAGTGCGAACATTGTCATGTCAGCCTTAAAGGAAGAGAAAGTGAAGCCAAAGAGACAAGCGCTTTCATTTTATGGTGGTGAGGGCTAAAGCTAGGGCACAAAGCCAAAACTTCTGACTCTTGGATATAGGTGTGTTTCTGTGAGTGCGAATGTGTAAGTGGGCTCATTTGAAGGCCCACAGGTCAACCCAATATGTCTTTCTTCAGAAGCCACCTGCCATGTTTTTTTGAGGCAAGGGCTATTGGTCTGAAACTGACCAGGTTAGCTGTGGTGCTGGCCAGCAAGCCCCAGGGACCGACCAGTCTCTCCTCCCGTACTGGGATTACAATCTGACATACCATGTCCGATTTCTAATAGATTCTGGGGCTCGAACTCGGTCTCAGCATTATCAACTCAAAACTGCACCAAGACAGTTTTTGTTACTATATTTGGTCATTAACACCTTGCCTTGAAAAAAAAAAAAAGAGGCTTGTCAAAAGAATGCCTGTAACTCACAGTACGAGCATCAATAAACAACAAACAAGAAAACAACACAGTCTTTGAAATCAGACTTACTTTTGGGTGTTGGTTATGCCACTAGCTGTGACCTTTAGCAGATGACACAATATCCCTAAGAGGCAATCTTTTCATCCACAAGCTAGGAATCCAACTATTGCAGCGTATCAGATATGGTCAGGAGTACGACTCAGGCTGGAAAGCAGATAGGTCTGGCAAGGAGCAAGATCTCAATTAACATTCAGTCCAATTTTTTTTTTTAATTGAAGTTGATTTTAGATTTGTTGTTATTTTATGCATGGTTTTTTGTCTGCATGTAAGTGTGTGTACTGCATACGTGTTCTGGTGTCTCTGGAGGCCAGAAGAGGGCATTGGATTCCCTGGGACTGGCGTGACAGGCAGTTGTGAGCTGCTTATGTGCTTAGAATCCTCTACAAGAGCAGCCATTGCTCTTAACGGCTGAGGAGGAACAGATTTTGGAATAGGTGAGGTGGCTCCATTGGTGCCAACATGCCTCCTCTCCCGCCCTCCCTCCTCTTTTAGGCACCATGGGTTTGTTGCTGTTGCTGTTTGTTTGTTTGTTTGTTTTTCTCCCTTGTCTGAGCTGGAGAAGCCTTCGGTACACACAGGTTCAGGGTAGTTAGAAGTCCTTGTCTGTGCCTGGCTGTTACTTCATAGGCAGTAGGACTGGGGGGGAACCTGCAGGTTGGGATTGGTGCACTGGACTTAAGTACTGGAGCTCTGTCCCTAAGAGGGGCAAAGCAGGTCCACAGGAACCTCCTGAGGAAGCCTGCGTGCGATGGGGAGTGCAGCCTTTGTTCCAGCCACGCAGCTGTCAGTGGCTGTGTCATGCCTTGTCTGCTCCTGGAGAAAAGCTGTTGTCAAGCCAGTTGCTTCAGTGTATCAGGTGATGAAATACGGATAACAAACTGTGTGTTCATTTGGCTTTATGTTTTTTATGCCCCCAGTTCTGGAAAACATTGCACTTAGCCCCTTAATAATCCCTCTCTTGAGAACAGTTTCCAGGTTTGTCTGGTTCCTTGAGCATAAAAATGTTTTATTGTTTTCTGCTTTTGCTCTTACTTTTTTCTCATACTTTTAAAGCAGGGTTAGGGGGCCTGTCCCTAGCAAGTGTGTGAAGCGTCATGGCCACGAGTCTTGGTTGAATTTCCCTCAGGGTCCTGGGTCCTGATGTATAATTGAGACAAAGAACGTAGGTCTGCAGGTGTCTGGGGAGGTGGGTGCCACTCCAGGGAACAAGGAACTAGAGCCAAGTCCCCACTGCAGACCAAACTGGTTTTCCTCTAGAATTTCACTATAATCCAAACCAGTTGAGCATTTGAGAAGAAGTAGGTACCATGAAAAGGGGTAATGGAATTAGCTTTCATGTTTTTCCAGGACTCTAAACCGTATTTCCTGTCACAACTGTACATTATTAATACAAGGCATCTGTTAGCCTGAAAATGGGCACCCAAAACCTCACATCTGGTTTGGATAATTCATTTCTGACATTTGTAGTTTGGGGGGGCAGGGGGGGGCAAAAAAAAAAGGAGGGAATTAAACCAAGATGTTGCCTTTAACGCATCAGAAGCTCCTAGATGGAACAGAGAGCCAGCTCAGTACTGAACGTGGTTTCTGTGTTAGGTAATATAATTATATTAAATTAGCAGCAAATAGCAAGACTCCAGGCCTGGTGCGTGTGGGTCCCGCTCCTCCTTTTATCCTGCTTCTCTCAGCTGCAGTAATTAGCTTCCTCTTTAGTAGAGCTTAGCACGACCACCCCCCAGTTTGGGGGTGGGGCCCTGAAGGCTGTCAAGCATGTCAACCTAGCCTCGCCCTCACTTATCCTGCAATCCTTTGCCTGCTTTGACTACCCCCACTTCAGCTCACCAGTGTCTGTCCTCCTCCCTCCGGGGCCAGCATGGGTCTTGCAGCCACAATCTCTGGCATTGGTGGCCCAGCCTCAGGGTCTAGACCTGCCCCAGACACTCCATGATCAGATTTCAGTTCTGGCTTCTGGGGACTGCCAGCCTGGTCCTTTGCAGGCAGGGCTATGACAAGCTCTGGCCTCCATCTGGGTTCAAACTAGTTGAGGTTGAACTACAGGGCTGGGCCAGACTCATTTGTCCCAAGAGGGGGTGGTGCCCCATCCTACTGCAGACCTCTGCTGCCCTGTCCTAAAGGACACCTCAAAAGTCCTGTCCTCTCCCAGAGATCCTTGTAAGACATGAATGGAAGGTCTGCCCAATAAAGAGCACTAATTCCTAGTGAGCAGTCTGTAAGGGATGGCTCCCAGATTTGCCTCAGCGGCTTGGCAATTGGTAGCGGTTTTTCCAAGCAAGCTGTATGGCTCCCACAGATAAGCTGAAGTACAGGCTTTCTGTTTCTCTTTCCAGGCCTACAACAGCTATCCCCACCCCCCCGTCCCCATCTCCCACCCCCCACCCCCACTCCCACAGGGAACTGCAAACTAGAAAGTTCTGGGGTTGTGGTCAAGGTGACAAAGTCAAGTCTGCTGTGTAGCTGGGACTGGAAGGATCTATCCGGCCTGGCCCACGACTTTCTGCAGCTATGAGAAGAATAAACCTGGCTAGAGTGAAGGCATCCAGGCCTGGCCTGGACAGGCTTGGGAGGCTCTGTCAGGGCTTCAGAGTTTCCTGGAGCCGGTCCACCGTGGTCAGGCCACATGCGTGTAATAAAGGATTGAGTGTTGTGTGCTTCAGCTGGCCCCTTCTCCTGGCTCCTGTCCCAGCCTTCACTTCCTTCTGGACTCCCTGTTGACTTCAGGGTGTCCATACTGGGTCCTGCTGGAAAAACCTCAGCTCCATTTCAGGATAAAAAGGATGAGAACCTGGGAAAGGGAGCCAAAGCGGAAAGCCGCAAGCTCGCATCTGGTGGAGTCTCTGAGAATACAGCATCGCACAGTGAGGCACTTGCAGATGCTGTGTAGGGGAAGCTCAGAGCCTTCCTGGCCCCACTCCCGCCACCCCTGTGTCCTTCAAGTTTCTGCAGAGAGCAGTGGAATCAGACAGCTTGGCCCAGATGCAGACTCCACAGCCAGGGAGCCAGGCCTTCAGCAAGAGACTTTGCCTGCCTGAGCCTGTTTCTGTACCTGCTAAGTGGTGAGGCCCAAAGCAGGTTCCAGATACAGCGTGAGAAAGGTATTAAACATGGCTTCCTTACGAGGGCTCTGCAATGACTTCCGTGGGTCGCTTCATGAAAAAAAAAAAAAAAAAAAAGACCACAGCAAGACAAGTCAGTTCACATTTGTAATCCCAGCCTTTGGGAGGCTGAGGCAGGAGGGTTGCTGACAGTTCGAGGCCAGCCTAAGCTCTACTCTGAGTTCCAGAACAGCCCAGGATACAGAGTGAGAGACCCTACCTATCTCAAACAAACAAACAAACAAAACCAAGTGAGAAATGAAAACAAACCGAGACTGGGAGCGTAGCCCAGTTGGTGAAATGCTTGCCTAGCATGCTTAAAGTTCTGGGTTCAGTTTCCAGCATTACATAAACCAGGGATAGCCGAAAACCCCTGTAGCCCCAGCATTCAAGAGGCAAGAGGATTGTTGCCAGTTCGAGTCCAGCCTGGACTACATTCTGAATTTCAGGACAGCCTGAAGCATGAGCATATCTGTGTTCGCACACACAGATACACACAATAGAAATAACCCTCCCTGTGAGCATACAACAGAATCATAGACGTGTTATAAGTGCATAAAGATGACTATATTGACATTATTATTAAAAACATTTTGGATTCAAAATTTCTTTCCTTATCTGTCTCTAAAAAGAAATTAAAACACTTCATGGGCCTCCAGAGCTGCAATGGCCCTCAATACTGCCAAGGAGTAGTGTGTAGTGCGCTGTTTCGGTGTGGCTCAGAGCCCAGCAGGAGACTGAAGGGTGAAGCATAATGAGTGCTGGGAAGCAAAGGAACAGCCTTTGTAAGCTCAGGCCTCCTCCTTTGATCCTTTCTCCTTTGGTGGGGACTGTAGGTCTAGCTTTCTGGGCAGGAGCTGTCCTGGCCATGCCTCCTGTTCATTAGGTAAACCCCACCGCCACCCCCACCCCCACGGCAGCCCTCCCTCCACTCTCTCTGCTCCTACCCAGGCAGGAAGAGTGAGGCCTCCTCCTACAACCAGTCCCTCTTCATAGACATTTGCTTTGCCTATATGTTGGCGCCTCCTGCCCAGGGAGACAGCAGGCCCTGGCGTTCCTTTGGCCCCAGAAGCCCACATCTGGAATACAGGCCATGCCTTCCCTCCTTAGAGCAGATCCCTCGAACTCTTCAGCTCCAAAGAGTAGGCAGGAGGAGGGTCCTGGCACACACTTAGCTTCTCCCCTGTGTCACAGGCTGGATTGAGCAGCCTCGAGGGCTCCTGGCTCTTAAGATTCTTTCCTAGCTACCAGGCAACTGACAGGGACAAAAGAGCTTGTCTCTGAAGTGGGAGTGGCGGGTGCTTATCAAAGACTGATGTGCAGCGGCTCCAGATGTGTTGTTGGTGGAGCTCTGCAGAAGCAGGAAGTCCCTAACTGGGCTGGCTCTGTTGGAAGCCTGGTGGAGTGGAGGGGAGCATTCTTCACAGTCTCCTCCCAGGCGGCCAGATTCCTTAACAGCTAATTAGGGCTGACCTGGCCTTCCTCTACCTCCCGATGGGGTGGAGGCCTGCTGGGTCTCACCTCAGTCCTGTTTCCTCCACAGCCGGGCTCTTTAGGGATCCGCTAAACCTCTTCTCAGAAACCAGCTTTCTCTGACAGGCCTGCAGCTCCAAAGGAACCAGCTTTGCTCACTGTTGAAATCAGGAGCATCTGGAAGCAGTCAGCTTTTCAACAGGCTGAGCAGGGAACATGGACTGCAGGGGATGGGTTCACCTCTGGGACTAATTATTCTTTATACTTCACCCATCACATTTACTGTCTTCGTCAGAGCAAGGAGACAATAAATGATCTCATTAAAACCCAGAAAGCTACTTCTCCCTTCAGGAAAAGCCTCCTTCAACACCCTGTTCCTTGGCGAGGGCCATGCCAGGGATGCAGGCGTGGGGCCTGGAAACCAGGGGCGCATGGGGCAGATGCTTGCCAAATGCCTGCTCTTCCTTTACCACAGGGTCTGTGTTTCCCATCTCTGGATATACCCAGTGTCTGAAATCAAAGTTTTCACTGGGCACATTCTTACAGAGGCCAGATAACTGGAGAGAGACAGCAACAGAGAAGGTGAGAGCTCGTGGGGTTAAAATAACCATCTGAGGGCGTTCAGTCTGCCCATCCCCATATCAAACATGCTTTCTGAAGGTTGGTGTGTGTGTGGCTCCGTGACCGAGAGCTTGCCTCACCTGTGAGTCCTTAGGTTTGATCCTCAGCATCACAAAAGTAACCCTTGCCCTAAATGACTGCAGAAGTGAGTCTGATGGTCCATGCTTCTGATCCCAGCTTGGGAAGGTGAGGAGGCAGCAGCATTGCCGTGAGCTCAAGGCCAGCCCGGTATATACAGTGAATTCCTGGACAGCCTGGGTTAACAGAATAGACCCTGTCTCAAGAAACAAAGCAGAAGGGCTGGCACGCTGGCTAAGCAGTTAAGAACAGTGGTTACTCTTCTAGAGGACCTGGGTTCAATTTCCAGCACCAATAGAGCAGCTTACAAGCATCAGTAACTTCGGTTCATCAGGATCTGCTGCCCTCTTCTGACCTCTGCAGGCAGTGCATGTCCCTGGTGCACACCTACGCATTCAGGGGAAACAAACACATAATTTTTTTATTCAAAAAATAAAACAGAAAAAGACTCTAGAAGACACTGGCCAGCCTCTTCTGCGGATAGGGAGCAAGGCAAGTCTGAAATGAGGGCAAGGGCAGGGCTTGTGGGCAGTGCTTGAAGCTGTTCTCACCACTACCCTAGTCACATAGAAACACAGGGTTATAGCTTGGTACTACCTTCTCCAGCCTTACCCCAGCAGGCAGAGGCTTCTGGGCAATGCAGGAGAACACTCCCACACCTCCACAGCACAAGACTGTGTGTAGCAGTGACTACAGTCTCTGACGTTGCCCTAAAGGGGCCACGAAGGGTGGGAACCCTTTTGATGAGGGCCTCTTGTGTCTCCCAGGTCCATACTGCTGAAATGTGGAGGGCATCTGGGTATGCCAGTCTCTTCTGCATCCCTTGTAGCTGGCTCCCATGATATTACCAAGACCTCCAGGGGATTGGTATAGTATCTACAGGACTGGAAGTGATGTTCCAGGCCATGGTGCTCAGTGCCTGTGGTTGGGAACCCCTGTCAGAGAATCCAGGCCCTTTAAGTAACCAGGCTCTAAATGGAGAAGGCTATAAGCAGGGTAGGAACACACCAGCTTCTCTGCTACTTGGGAGGTCATAGGTAACCTGACCACTGTCACATTTTATAGACTGAGGTTAGCTAAGCACCCCCGCCCCCATACCCAGAGAAAGAGACTAAGTTACATGTGCTCTAGTCCCCTGCCTCCGTCAGATGCTAAGTAAGCTTGCTTCCTCCCTTGCCTAGAAAAACCTCTCCTGCAGGACGGAAGCATCTTACTTCAGGTACCTGCTGGGTTGTCTGAAGGACAAATGCACTCAAATCCTCTCAGGCTCCCTCTTCTCTTTCCCTAAAACGTAATACTGGAAGGTCCAGGCCCCCCACTTGACGTACGTCATTTCTTAACAAAAGAATTTAAGAATGGACTGGATGCTTAAGGACAATTTTGTTAGAATTTAAAATACGAGCTCCAGGACAGGCAAGGTGTGACTCTGGGTAGCATTCTAGAGGAGGAGAGGTGAGAAACCCAAGCTGAGTTAAGACAGCATGGAGCTCAGCCGCATGCTGACAGGTAGTCTAAATTCCACCAGTCGAGAATAAGACCATCACCACAGCCCAGCCAAATTTGAAGCAAGCTTTAATTATGCTAATTAAGTACTGGCCAGGAAAATGGACTTTGTTTGACAAGGACCATTTCAAGATTCCCCACTCCCAGGTTCTCAAGAAATGGCACGGAGTCACATGAAACAAATGCTTAAAAAGGCAGAACCTGTAAGGCTATGTACTTCCCACCAGGCCCAATCAGCGGCAAGCATCTATCCTGATGTACTTCCTGTCTGGGTTATCGCCGGCCGACAAGTGACTTAGTCATGACAAGACCCTAAGCCTTTGGAGATCATCTGAGAAGGTGAGATTAACCAAATGGAATCACATAGTCCCCACCCAGCATTCCAGGAAGTTATCTGTCCTTGGGGGAGTGAGATTACAGGATGATGTCTTTCTGTACCTCACAGGAACAACCCCACTCAGCACTCCGGGAAGTTATCTGTACTTGCTCTATAGATCTCTTAGGCACAGTAATTAAAATTTAAAACATAACTTTGCTCTTAGAGCAGCTGCATGGTGGAGAGGGGATTTAGAGAAAGAGTGAACCTCAAAGTGTTAGAGAAAGTGTTTAAAAAGGAGAAGGAAATGGAAAGTTACTCTGTCCTGAGCACTTCAGAGCAGTGGACAACGTTATAGTGGGCAGCATTATAGAAGACTGCCCTAGGGGCAATAATTCTGGGGAGGAAAAGTATATTATCTCATTCAATGTATCCCTTTAGGATGGCTTAAGGTGGACCTACCTTCCAGAAGGATAGATGTTCCCTGTAGCACCGTGGAAATGGGTTGTGACAAGTGATTGGCAGATTGGCTACCTGTCTTCCTGTGCAACACCCCAATATATTCTTCTGCCCCCTCGAAATAAAGTGACTTTGACTTTGTTCACGAGCCTGAATGAAAGTCCCAGGATATTTATTTATCCTGTCCGGCTCTCAGAGTCTCGATCTTGTCAGCCTTTCGAACCCACGTCCCGCTTCCTCCCTCGTTTCTGCCCGCGTCCGCTCGCTTGGAGCAGTTCACTCGCTCTGAGCAGCTCCTGTGGTCTGGCCCGCTAGGGAATGCCAGGTAGGCGGTAAAAGGGAGTGTGGGTCCAGAACACGGGACCCACGGTTCCCTTGGTTGGGTGATTAGCCAGCTCGACTGGATGATGATGGTGGTGGTGCTTTTGAGGTATGGACTCACTTTACAGTGGCAGCTGGCCTGTAATTGCTATGCAGACCAGGCAGGCTGCCTCTGCCTTCTGAGTGCTGGGATTAAACACGAGCATTGCCACCATCACCACCAGCTAGATTGATTACTGAGAGAGAATACAAGGCATTGTTACATTTACGCTAATAGCTCAATTAGACGCTAAGAGACGTGTGTATGGGCATAGAAAACAGTTTTATTTTCCTGCGGGGTTATAGACTGACGTCAGAGCTAGCCAATTAAAAAAACATGACGCAGCCCCCAAAACTGGCCACGTGCTGCCTTATACATCAAGTAGGCGGTGCCTAGACGATCCTTTGTATTCAGAATCTGAATACTGGATTGGCTGTCATATTTCAAGAAGAAACAAGTGGCTTCTGGGAAAGTTCTTGACAGTAAGCAGAGAGGCAAGATCAACGCCGCCGCCACTAGGGGGCGCTGGTCCTCTCAGCATGTCTCTCCCGGAAGGCAGATTCTATTATTTTGACAAGGGTACAACAGCTTTCCTTTAGTGGGCCTTCAATCCTACTGACATTACAACTCTGAGTGGCTGATTCTAGAGACAGGTAGGGCTGAGATTTGCATTTCCAGTAAGTTTGCCATCCAATGACCAGAGTTCTACCCCACAGTTCAGGTATAGTTTTAGAAAGATCCTCAAGCACTAAGTTAGGAATTGCAGATTCAAAGGCCTCAAAGCTGAACAATTTGTCTAGAATGAGGGTGCTCAGGACGTAGTTTAGCTAATGTTTCTTAGAAAGGCAATGAGACAGGATCACAGGTAAGATGCTGCACTTCTTACAAGTGGCCTCCGAGGGCTCAAATGCTGAAGACTTACCCATCAGCCCAAGCCCCCGTCAGAAGAAAACTGTTAGTTTAGTGGACCTTTGAAAAGCTGTTGGAGTCCTGCCCCTTCCTGTCTTGGGCTGTGAGATCCCATCTGTTCTTCTTGTTCATTGCTTCCCAGCCACAAGACGTGTCTCTGCCTGTTGTTGCCCCACCCCAGGTCCAAAGCAACAGGGCAAGTGAGCAAGGGCTGAAATGCCTGAACACACGGAATCCCAGCCACAACTTAAATACATTTCAAGTATTTTTAGTTTCATGACATATAATATATTTGGTGTCAAGCCATAATCCAGGCAAGTGCTGTACCACTGAGTCACACTCCCACGATGATCCACTTGGACTAGCTGTGGGGCTTCTGGAGGTGGCCTGTGGCTCTGTGGCCACTGGTAAGGAACAGGTAAGGCTGTTTTGTACTGAGCTGTGACCCTTCCTATGCTGGCACTGTAGAAGTAGGCCCTGTAGGTTGAACATGGCTTCTTTGATCTTGGCTACCCCTTTTTGCCTTGTGACAAGACCTCTTGTTGTTCAGGCTAGCCTCAGACTTACTATGTAGCTGGAACTAACCTGGAAATCCTGGCCCTCCTGCCTCACATCCCTGGTGCTGGGATAATAGGCATCCACCACCACACTTGGACTATTCTTGAAGACTGAGGTAGAGCTTTGCACACGCCAGGCAAGCACTCTGATGACCGAGAGCTACATACCCGACCCCTGACTACTCCTTTAGTTTACCTTTAAAAACAGGACACAAAACAAAGCGAAGAAAGAGAAATAAAAGGGTAAAAGGGCTTAAAAACACATAAAAATTAAAAGGACTCTACCTATTCTTCAAAGACTCAAATGCTGATTTTTGTACTGACTGGTTCTGTGTGAATGGCCCTCCTGCTTACAGAGTCCCAGACCTGGTCTCCACCTGAAAGCCTGGCTCAGCTTTCACAGGCAGACGGGCAGACAGGCTTCTGCTGGCATTGTGGGTATTAGTTGTTGATGAAAAGAAAACTAAAAACAATCATTGTATGCCTCAGGCTACATCTATGAAAACATTCTTCTCTGAGTCTATCCTCAGATCCTTTTAAAACACAAGTTGAGACTAGAGGTTTCTTAGCTGGCTGGAATAACACCCCATGGCTGTGGGCGTGGGAGGGGGCGTGGCTTGTCATCCAGCAGCTTTTGAACAGGTGTCAAAAAGAGGCCATTTTAAAATAAATGCTTCATTTGCCTCAAAGAGTTCAGCGCATAGGTCAGGAGTGTGTAGAGGCCTCTGAAAAGATGGCGAGCAGCAGCTTCCTGAGCTCCTGGTCCACCCAGAGCTGCTCCCAGAGGTCTTTCTGGAGCCACTGAGATCAAATTACTAAGCCAATTTCTGCCTCTTACTTAGCTGGGTTTTTAACTTGTGGAATTTGCTGCTTTCAAAGTCTAGAGCACTGATCTCTCCTCTCTCCCAGTGTGGGGGTGGGGGTGGGGTGTCTGTGCCTCAGATCACATGTCAGAACTGGGAAGTATTTTTAGAAACGAGGGAAAAAGAATAAAAGAAAGAAAGAAAGAAAAAAAAAACCCTGGGGTGAATGGTATGGGTCTTGGCTCTTGCGTGAATGGTGTCGATCTTGGGGAGAGAGGCTCATCAGAGTAAATACCTCTTCCTCTGATGCTTTAAGTGTCCTCCTGTCTCAGATGAGCAGGTTATTAAGGTAACGTTACCCTTTATTGCTGAAAAGCAGTGTAAATAGACACCCTGACTACAGAGATTACCTGCTTTCAAGCTGTAGAAATGAGACACTTTCTCTTACAATTTCCATTTCCACCAAATAGCACCCCTCACTTACTGAGGGGAGAAGTCATCAGCTCCTAATGACCACACCCATCTGCTCAGACAGAAATAAAGGCAAAGTGCAGCTATTGTTAGCATGGACAGATTTTGAGAATTTTCTTCTTCCTGTGTTCTGTGTGTGCTCGTTGTTACCCTGAAGTCCTCCACAGGAATCAGGGGTACCCCATTTAGGGGAGGTGCTCATCAATGATGGAAGAGACAGATCACAGTTGCAAGAACCTCTTAGAAGATTCAAAGAAGGCCCACTCAACTGCCCTTGGAGAGCTCCTGGCTGATAGGGAAGGCACAGCCCTAATATGTGAAAATTCACACTCGCATATATACACAGGCATATACACATGTACATATATGTGTATGTACACACATGCATGTACATACATAGCTGCATATATGCCTATACACACATGTGCATACACATGCATAAATATACATGCACATATGCATATGCAAATACACAAATACACACATGCATTTATAGACATGTGCTTACACACTACATACATGCATGTTCATAAATGCATAAACACATAGGTGTATGCACATGTATACATATTCATGTGTATATGCATATACACACATGTCATACATTTTCACCGGACATGTATTAACATGTACACATATATTTATTAAAAACAGGAGCATGGCGTTTGATGCACAACATGAGACTAAGAGGCAGGACATACATAGTGTTTGTCAACTCAAATTATGGAGCTGATGCTGGGTATAGAGGTCTTTTAAAAAGATTTTATTTCATTTTATTTTATTTATGAGTGTTTTCGCCTACGCGTGTACCGTACCTGTGCACCGTGTGCGTGCAACACCCATAGAGGCCAGAAGAGGGCATCAGAACCGGAGTTATAACTGGTTGTGATCCACCAGATCCTCTGCAAGAGCAGCTGGTGATATTAACCACTGAGCCATCCATCGTGCCCCAAGATGTCTTTTTAAAAATCAAGACTAGGTCTCAACATACAGCTCAGGCTGGCCTTGAACTCACAATCCTCCCAACTTCCCAAGAGTTGAGATGGTAGGTATCTGTCACCGTGCCTGGGTAGAGCAGTCTTAGAGAGCGTCCAGCTCTCTATGTATGTCAGGCTACTGTCAGAAATTCCCCTGGTAGCTGAAGTACAATAGCTTTTCCCAGCCCACTGTAACAGCATAAACAAGTTTGGTGTAACTTCCAAATCTCTTTTCTATTGTAAGTTCCGTTTATTGAATAAAATAGCAATTCACCACGTTTGCAAATCTTGCTGCTGCTGGATGCCAGGGCTGGCAGAGGTTCCTGTGTTTACTGTACAGCGTGCCCAGTAAGACTGCCTCTCCACAGAGTGGCAATGCGCAATTCCAAACAGCTGCAAGCAGTAAGCCGAAAGTGAGTCTGGCTAATCTTCCAGGAGGTTGTGTGACGTGGCAGAAACTGGTTCCAGACATTGGAGGTCCTTGCCGTTACTGTCAGGACCTGGATCAGCTTCTGGAAACTGGCTGTTCAGACCAACAGAGCTCAAGAGTGAGGCTGTTGTTGTGATTTTTGCATATTTACAACCAGCAGGATGACTGTGGGCCTGAACTGGTTTTCATGAGAGAACTCTCCTCAACATTTCTTGGGCCTGGTCTCCAGGCTTTGTGAGAAACGCAGAGGCAAAGCCACGGTGTTCTTGTGTACTTGTGCACCACTTCCTCAAGTGTTTCCAAAGGATTCAAGAGTTCTTCAGAGCATTGTTGTTTAGCTGAGCTGAATATAGAATTACGCTTGTCTGCATGCAGTCTGAGGCTTATGAACTGGAAGCTTTGGTGGTGGTGTGCCAAGAAGTAAAAGCACATTTTTCTGTGAATGGCCCTACCCAAGATGGCCATCTTAAAATGTGGGCTTTCTTTTTCTCTGTTTTTGTTCTGAGGTAGAGTCTCACTCTGTAGCCCAGGCTGGCTTCACACTCACAATCTCCCCACTTTAGTGTCCCTGAATTCTGGAATTACAGGTTGGTGCCATTATGCTCAGCTCTAAAATCTGGATTCTCTAGACCTGTCCTGTAGATATGTGATCCTGATGGCCCTGCTCCATCCTGTCCCCTTTTCTGCTCAGAACCGGGTGTGAATGGAGCCCCTTACTACTAGTCTTTGTCTGAGAAACGCTGGGAGCACAGCTGCTCAGCTGGCTGCCAGGCACAAGCAAGGGTAGCCAGACTGTCTGCTTAGGCCCTTCTGTCCTGTCTTTGGCACTGAGATGGGCCTTGCCTGGGTCCCAGCCACCAGGCTGGCTGTTGCCAGTTCAGATTCCCAGGACTTGGGCCTAATCCCAGTCTCACGCCTCACAAGGAGCTGGCTGGTTCCTGTTAGCATTTCAGTTTACCCCTAACAGCAAGCACCAAGGCTGCCAAGAGCTCATGAAACCGAATTCCCACTTGGCCTCGTCTGATCAGACCCTCCTGGATAGCTTCGCCGGCTTGGAAACAGACGGCACATCCCTCGGACTCATCTGTGGTCGCTTGGGGAAGGGCCCTGTCTGGTCCAGATGCTCTGATTCATAGTCACCCTTCCCCCCAGCCTCTAGAGCAACTGGCTTTCATCTGGAATCCCGGTAACGCTATCCCCCTTTTGGAATAGTTCCTAATGGCCTTGACCTGTGCTACATAAAAACAAAGAAATCTTATCAAGCGAGGGGGCGTTCAGCGAACTTTATCCGTCTTTCACAATCTTCAAAGTAAAAAGTTCCCAAGAACATTCTAGAAGCTCACTTCCCCTGCCCCCTGCCTCCCAGCAGCTTAGCTCAAGTCAGAGAGGATTTGAGAGATTTACAACAAGGCCTTTTTCAAAGGTGTTGATCTGGCTAGCTTTGAGGCCTGCAAAAGAATGCTCTGCCCCGGAGCAGGCCCATCTGGCGAGATGCAGTCGTACAAACGGTCGGCCTCACAATTTCCTCTCACCATAGAGACAGACCATAGCCACACCCCGGCGTGTACTTCTTTCCTTGAGACCTTCTGCCTGGAGGAAAATACTTGTGGCTCTGCATGTTATGTACTGTCAGGTCAGTGACATTCACCGTTAATGGTCTTCAGATGGTTGTAACTATGAACAGAGTCTAATCTTTCCAAACTCCTTTTCTTTGGGTCACTAATAATGTCTACTCCTCAAAATGCTTGCAGAAACATACTTTATGAGCTGGCCATTGTTTTCTTGCTGTGGAAAGTTAGTCAGAGACTGTTAAACAGATCTACACCACCGGAAATAACTTTGAAATATACGGTCTTCCACTATTTTGTTTATTTCCCATAGATAGAATCAACATAAATGTCTTGCATCAAGATTTGTGTTTGTTCATTTCCAACACACGCAAAAGAAATAAAACAGCCCTCCCGACAGACAGTTTGCTTTTTTAATTTCTTTGTTGTCTTCAGAGAGTTTTAGAAATAAGTCACTTATTTGGGTATTATCATTAATAAAAAGTCATTACAGCTTCAAATTCTCTTTTGGTTAGATTAAATGTACAAATAAATATGTAATTCACTGAAGATCTGTGAACATGTGTTGGGCTTAGTCAAAGGAACCCTAAAACAGAGATGTTGGAGACCTTTCCTTACCGTATGAGGGTCTTTCTGGTAATGTTAAGTTCTCATTCACTAAAGGAAGAAAGATGGGCAGCAGCTGTGTGGCTGAGTTGGTTCTTTAAGGGTGTCCTCAGAACCTCTAGACAGCACATTTTGAAAACTGCAGCATTGTAGATGGTGTGTGAGTTCAACCCTGAGGAGGACAAACCTCCAACCCTGAGGAGGACACACCTCCAACCCTGAGGAGGACACACCTCCAACCCAGAGAACACACCTCCAACCTTGAGGAGGACACACCTCCAACCCTGGGGACACACCTCCAACCCTGAGGAGGACACACCTCCAACCCTGAGGAGGACACACCTCCAACCCTGAGGAGGACACACCTCCAACCCTGAGGAGGACACACCTCCAACCCTGAGGAGGACACACCTCCAACCCTGAGGAGGACACACCTCCAAGCCTGAGGAGGACACACCTCCAAGCCTGAGGAGGACACACCTCCAAGCCTGAGGACACACCTCCAACCCTGAGGACACACCTCCAACCCTGAGGAGGACACATCTCCCAACTTCTTTCTGTCCTGTGTGGGCAATGGACTCAGCGATGTTCTTGGGTTCAGAGGGAGTCATTTTCACTAAAAATTACATTTCATTGTTTTTGTGTGTATGCATGTGTACATGTGCACACATGTAGAGGCCAGAGGAGAACCTGTGGGAGTCGGTCCCTGCCTTCTACCATATGGATTCCAAGGATTGAACCCTGGTTACAGACTCTTGCTGGCTCAGACATCTCACTGGCCCCAGAGGAGTGATCTTAATCTTAATAACGAATGATTTATAGTTCTTGCCACATGCTGAACTAGAACTTTCTACCTATTTCAACAATGCTCAGCCAGTTTTTGTAGGGTAGTTCTCACTGCCCTGTACACAGTGACCTACGTGTTCTTACAAACCCACACAGCTTCTCCTAAGTTCTTCTCTTCTCTGACCTGATTCCATCCAATGTGCTCTGCCCACAAGGCCTTTGGGGGCATCTCTCCATTATCTATCTCTTAGCTGCTACGTTTGGAGTGTAACATTCAAGCCACAAGTCCAAGGGCATGATATACAAATTGAGGTTGCAACTTGCCTTTCTTGTCCATTCAGAAGTCTGGGTCCCTTCACTGGCAGTTCAAACTCCAGTTTGGGCTTCTAATAGCATTCACCAGGCGGCATTTTCTATGTTTGATACTAGCTGTTGATTTTCTTAGGACTCTGCTGCCCCTCTTTGCTCCCTCGGTGTGCACCAGGGCTGCCAATGTCCAGTGTCTTCCCCAACCACTCTTGACCTTACTTTTTGAGACAGAGTCTCTTATTGAACCTGGGAGTCCATGTTTCAGCTAGAATAGCTAGGCAGCGAGCCCTAGGGGCCCTCTTGACTCTACCTTCCCAGTTCTGGCACACACAGGCACACACAGGCACACACAGGCACACACAGGCACACACTGGTACATACTGGCACACACAGGCACACACTGGCACACACAGGCACACACTGATACACACTGGCACACACAGGCACACACTGGTATACACAGACACACACTGGCACACACAGGCACACACACACACTGGCACACACAGGCACACACAGGCACACACTGATACACACTGGCACACACAAGCACACACTGGTATACACAGACACACACTGGCACACACAGGCACACACTGGTACACACTGGCACACGTAGGCACACACAGGCACACACTGGAATACACAGGTACACAGAGGCACACACTGGCACATACTGGTACACACAGACACACACTGGCACACACTGGCACACACAGGCACACACTGGTACACACTGGCACACGTAGGCACACACAGGCACACACTGGAATACACAGGTACACACAGGCGCACACTGGCACACACTGCTGGGCTCAACTTTTTTTACCAGAACCTCATGCTTTACTGAGGAAGTCATCTCCCCAGCCCACCTCTGGCTTCTTTCAACCACAGCTTGGAGCCTCGCCCTGTCAGCTGTGATGGAGAGACATGCTCAGGATGTGGAGTAGTTTCAGCAAATGCATCAACCTCTTTGACTGCTTGGATGAATGTGTCACCAAAAGGCTAGTGACTGTCTTGACTCCGTCTTTTGAAAAACCATGAGGAAACACATCCGCACAACTAAAGCTATTTCCTCGCTTTCCCAGCCACTCTGACTAGTCTTAGGTGTTTTTAAAAAATGTATTATTCCTTCATTTGGGAAGAAATTAAAATTACTTGTTTATTTCTGCAGCACTGACAGATAGATAGATAGATAGAGAGAGAGAGAGAGAAAGAGGGAGAGAGACACTGAAAGGATGTCTCTGTCTACCATTGTGGACATTTGCCAACAACCACACAAAAAGGAAAATGTTCTTAAAAGCATGGCAGTTTCAAGAGGTTTGCCCAGGCTGTTACTTTAAATTCCATTTCCCTTTTATATTCACTGGAGCTATGACACCTAGTACCATGTAAAGTCACTCAGATAAAGGTTGTTCACACAGACACAGACTCTCCTTTTACAGAAAGAACACAACTCCAGTAAAAGCCGGCCACAAGCACACTCTGTTCTAAGGGTGGAGAAACCTTGTGTCTTGTTCCCACCCTGTCTCCTGTTGGGTCTTCCTGGGAACATCTGTAGGGCATCCAAGAGGCTCTTCCTGAGGTCCCAGAGGTTGCTTCAGCCAGTGGCTGAGTCTAAGGTTTTACTTCTGAGAGGGCTATCCCTGAGAGAGTGTTGTCCAACAGCCCTGGTCTCCCACAACTCTGATGTGTCCGCATGACAGTGAACTCTCCACTCCCTGGTGACATAACACAGTGGGACACATTCAGTAGCTTGACAGAAATACACTCTCTCAGTTCTGGAAGCAAGAAGCCTAAAGTCAGAGAGAAAGTCCATCCCACGCCCCAATTCACAGCTTGTGACGAATCATCCGATCTTTGTCTCCATAGTGAACCTATTGCTCTGCCTCCTCTCCTCTCTCCTCCTTGACTCTCATCTTCATTCCCCCACCTCTCTCCTAGTCTCTTCATATTGAATTCAGATCCCACCACAATCCAGAATGATTTTGTCTTGAGATCCTTAACAATGACACCTACACAGACCCCTTTTGCAAACAGGCTTCGTCACTTTTTTTCTGTATGATACTTAGGATCACATAATCAGCACAGGTCAGGGAAAATCTAGAAAACCCAAGTAAAGAAGGCAAGAGACACTTCTATAACTCCATAACCTCCTGTAGAGGTCTGGGATGTTGGGCAAGAGCCTTTCCTTTACAGACCTATGGGAGATGCTGAGGTCCCTTCCAGTTCCGGTGCTCCACAGTTCCACCCAAGCAGCCTGTCTTCTAGCCGGTTCTCCAGTGTGCTCATGAGCATGCCCGAGGGGGCAAAGTACATCCACCTTCTGTGGCTCAAACTAGACATTTTCTAGACCCAGCTGTGATTTCCACACTTGAGTTTGGAATGTATTCTTCCTCCTGTGGGAGACTGAAAGTTATCTTACATTGTGACATGTTTGACTTGGCTGGAGAAAGAAAGTTGGCAGTGCTTAGGAAAGCCACACCTTTAACTTCTGAGCTTTTCTGCAGTATTCTTGGTGTTCTGGATTTGGGACATTTTTCCTTCATATTTCCCAGTGGTATACTTAAACCTTGGGTCTTCAGTGTGTCCTGTGGGACCAGCCCACACTCAGATGGTATGTCCATCTCCCCGTGGCCAAGAGGAAGGTAATGGGGGTAGGACATGAAAAGCTTGAAAATTCCATTCCAGTCCCACTCAGGAAACTTGTTCGACATCTAATTGTGGTGGATAAAGCCAATCTTATTACCCCACACTTCTACATGTGAGGGCTGGGCAAAGGAAGAACGTTGCCATGGAAACACAGATCGGGTTCCCAATGGAAAAGTTGTACACATTTTTCCCTGTGAATATCAATTTGTCTAAAATGCCAGTTCTATGAGAACACTGGGGTCTTGTCACTGGGGCTCACAGCTGCGTCCTCAGCCCCTCGCCCAGGTGTGGCCTGATGAGGCACTCATTACGTTTCTGATTATGAATGAAAATGAAGATGAGTCAGCTTCTTAGAGGAGTGCAGGTTTCTAGCAACATGCTCGTTTCTGATTCATCTCCAGTAGCGAGAGATGTAAGCAGACTGGTACTTCAGTTTCTTTGCTGATAACTACCTAATGAGCTAAAACAATGAATATCACCAAGGGGATCCTGCCCCTCAGTGGCTCTGTGCTCCTTCTACCTTAGAAGGACCCTCTGATGCTAACTTAACCTGCTTGGTAAATTCGGGCATTTTGGCACTATTTCTTTCTTTTTTTAATGTATATTAATTATATAAAATAACATTTAATTATGACATTTTCATCCTTGTTTATAATATATTTTGATCATACAGACTTCTGCCATCACTGACTTCATCCTTGCTACTGGACAGCTCCTCCCTAAGTATGTGAATACACACACACACAGACATACACACACATACTCATAGAAATACACACAGACACAGACAAACAGGCACACACAGTCACACATGTGTATACACACACACATACATACATATATATACACACATACTCACACATATATACACACATACACACACATACACACTTTCTCACACACACACTCACACACATACATACATACACATGTACACACACATACATACTCACACACACACACACACACACACACACATATACATACACACACACCCTGCCAAAGAAGGTCTGTCACCAGCTCAGCATCTATAGAAACAAGGTCTCTGGTAGCCACCTAGTGGTGCCTCTTCATCCCTGCAGGCCCTTCCTCTTCTAAGGGAGCTGTGGGAGGGAATGTCAAGCACACCACTTCCTCTAGGCAGGGAAAAGGAGGGTGAGCTCAGGGTGTGGCCAGCTCTGTCTGAGATCTTCATAGAAGTCTATGCCAAAGGTTTCCCAGAGTAGGGCTCGATAACCCAGAATCATCAGAAGGAAATGATGTCACAGCTTCTATTTAGAGTTTCAAGCGGGTTGGGTGTGTGTGTGTGTGTGTGTGTGTGTGTGCGCGTGCGCGCGCGTGTGCACGCATGTGGGGGGGTTAGGGGGCAGAAGTGAGTGCCAGGGTGAGTAGAGTCCTTGTTTCCCAGGAAACATCAGCATTTTGGAGATTTATTTAGCAAACATCCCTTGCCTCAGTCCTGATCTCTCCATCCAAGGCCCTGTGTAGAACGACGCCTTAGCAAGGCAGGAGAGTGGAGCAGTAGGTGAGATCCAGAGCTCCTTACACAAGGGCTATAAAATTGCCTTGAGGAAAACTCATCGGCAAAGGGGAAGGCTGGAATCTGTCCGTCTATCCCCTTGAGGCCAAGGAGAACTAGGTGCTGTGGCTTGGACCAGCACCCAACAGGCTCACAGGCACCCCAGAGCATCTGAAGGGGGACTAGGCACATATTCTAAACAGCCTACTCCAGGGTGTAGTGCAAATTGTCTGTAGAGCTCCATGTAACAGGGTCATGCGTGTGAAAGCCCACACTATGCAATGAGCTGGAAAACCTACACCAGGTGACACAAAAGCCCCCACCTCTTGTACAGCATCAGGGGTTGAGCTTCTAAAATATTTTCCTGAGCTACATCTTGCTCCTCTTCTTTTGATATGTACTATCTTTCAATACATTCTTTATGCTTCTGCTCCTACCCACAGGTCTCTGTCCAAGGCCCTGTTCCAAGATCCAAGCACCTGGAGCCCCTCTAGAGGTGCCCTTCTCAAGGGACCCTGATACCTGCTGATACCACTGTGAGCATGAATTGGTATGCTTGTGTTGCGGGGAGACTGGTATTCCCCTTCTGGTTCTTATGCTTGTTAATACAAGAATTTAAAAATAGACTCGGAAGGAAGTTTAAGGATTTTTTAAATTGGAGTTTGATGTGACAACAACAGGACAGACAGGCTGTAAACCTTGAGAGCTTCCAGAGGAAAGAGATGACAAGGAAGAGAGAGGCCACATGGTGGAAGTGGGGAGGGTAGTTTCAAAGAATGAGGACACTGACCTTCAGGGAAAGCACATCTAGGTTTTGGTTAGCATCCAAAAGAAGAGGAGATGGAAAAGAAAAGGGTGAGTGAGGGTCCCCAGTGTTGCCTGATGAAAGCTATGCATGAGACTGCACCAAGGGTGGGGGCTCTGGGAAGGAAAAGCATATTCTCTAATTCATTAAAGTGATAACATCCCTTCCATCTCAGTGGTGTGACTTTAAGTTAATTAGCCTTCCAAAGAGGTGATCTCCTCCCTGGGTGATTGACAGGCCTGGTTGAATGAACTCTTTTACAGATACTACCTTTATGTGTTCGTTTTTGTGTGCACACACCTGCGCATGCTCACGTGCCACAGCATACAGTGGAGGTCAGAGGACCACTTGGACAGCTGGGTCTTTCTTTCTACCATGTATGTTCAAGGGGTTGAACTCAGGTTGTCAGCCCTGGTGGTCAGTCCCTTAAACTGCTCAGCGAACTCTCCATCCCTAAATTAAGTCTTAAGGGAAGAGATAATGGTAGATTGTAGCAGGTTGCTACTGTGCTTTTTTTATACCCTGTAGCTCAAGAAAGAAAAAAAGGATAGAAAGAAAGAAAGAAATCTCCACCACCCTGCTAGGTGGCTTGGAAAGAGAGAAAGAAAGGAAGGAAGAAATATTTACAGCCCTCATTGGCGGTCCTAAGCTTGAAGAGAAGGCGCTGATAGTGAGCTGGACTAATGTCTCAATTCAATATCCCTGAACCTAGTTTCTCCAAATGAAGTTCCTCCAAGCAATAAGCAATAGCCAACCACATCAACAAACCAACCCACCAATGACCAACAATCATCCCAGAACCCAGCTCTCTGGGTTTCAATCAATATCTACTCTAGGCAAAATTCCCAGAAGTCCAAGTGGCATGCAATCATAAGGACAAGCTACACATGGCAAAATAATTGCATATAACACACAGTCACCAGTAATGAACATTCTAAATCAAACTTGTTATCATTCACCACACCTGGGATGGGAACAAAAACATAGTCCAAATGCCATTTAGTTGTTTTTTTGTTTTTTTTTTAAAGAAATCAGAACCACAAAACTCCTCCAAAGCATCCCACTACATTTTCCCCTTTTCACTAGGCCATAAGTTATACAATATAGATTACTTTTTCCCTGAGGCCTTCTGCTAGGCTATCTATTCTCCTCTCTGGTCTCCAGGAGTTTATTAAATGAAAAACTCCTCCAATTCATACAAAGGTCTAATCAGCTTTTTTCCCCCATAGTAATGCTTTTTGGGTCAGCGATCAGGGTATTCAAGCAATCTTCTGGGCTCCAATCTAATCTTTATCAGTTTTGATGGTATCTACAACTTCACATCTCCATTGGAAACACATGCATAACCTCAGCACCAATGCAATGCATGGCCTGACTTCCATTTGGATGTTAATACATCTTTGTAGGATATGGGTTGACTTAACTCTGCAATTCTTTTCATTGTCCGATGATTCTTGGCTGCTGTTGTTCCTGTCCCATTGATATTCAGAAAATTTAAAGTCAGTAGAGCACAATTTAGTCTATCTCTGGTCTGTCTACTCTATCTGGACTACATATTCAGTCTATATCTTTGTTATTCCTTTTTGTCTTTCAAGCATTTCCTTTAATGTCCGATTAGATCTTCCTACAACTGCTTGTCCTGAAGGATTGTGTGGCATACCAGCAATATGTTTTATGCTATAATATGCAACTTTTTTCATTTAACTGGAGACATATGCAAGGGGCATTGTCAGTCTTGATTTGTAAAGGTATTCCTAAGATAGCCATTATCTTCCAGTAAATTTGCAATTACAGAATCAGCCTTTTCAGAACTCAAGGCAGAAGCCCATTGAAATCCTGAATAAGTATTGTACAAACTTTACTTTCCAAAATTCTACAACATGGAAAACAGTCATCTGCCAGATTTCCCCTCTTTTAATATCCTTAGGGTTTCCTCCATTGGGCAATGGGGCTTCATTACACAAGGAACACGTTGGACAATTCTTTATAATTTCATTGGCTTGTTGCCAAGTAGTGGAGAAGTTCCTTTTTAAACTTTTGCTGCTTATGCAGTTCTTTTCATGAAATTTTGAGGCTTCTACCATATTTCCTATTAATAACTGATAGACCTCATCATTACCTTGTGCCAGTGGGCCCGGGGACCCTGTGTGAGATCTAAGATGAGTAATATATAGTGGAAAATTTCTGACTTGAATTACTTGTTGCAGTTGCATGAATAATGATGTTAATTCTGAATTATCAGGAATAAATTCAGCAGTTTCTATATACAAAACAACCCTTTCAGCACACTGAGAATCAGTGATGATATTAAGAGATTCAGGAAAGTCTAACAACACCATAAGAATAGCATATAACTCTGATTTTTAAACCGAAGCATATGGGCTTTGACTGACTTATTTTTTTTCCGACTTGTAGCCTGCCATTCCTGATTTATTTGCATCAGGATAGAATGTAAGCACTACAGACACAGGTGTTCCTTTTACCACATGGGGATAATCCAATTAGTTCTTTTTATAAACTGAATCCACTTGCTTTAAGGATATTTGTTATTAATTTCTCCCAAATAATTGCTACAAGCTCTTTGCCAATAGTCATTCATTACCCATAATGACATAATCTCAGCATTAGTATTAGGCACCACTATTTCTTCTCGGTCTGTTCCTGATAGCTGACAGTCTTATTCTTTCCTTTATAATTAAATCAGAAAACTTTCTATATAAGTCTTTACTCTTTTACTCTGCCTATGTGTCATAAATATCCATTCTAAAATATTATCCTCTCTCTGCATAAGAATCCCAGTAGGAGAATGTTTTGAATGAATGACCAAAATAAAATTCAGGTGGGGAATCTATGTGATCCACATATGCATCTTGTAGTCTCTGTTCTACCAGAGTTAACTCTTGCTCTCCTGAAGAGGATAAACGTCTTGGACTATTTAGGTTGGACTCTCTTTGTAACATTAGAAACAAATTACTTAATTATTATGTAATTAATCCAATGGTGGGTCTTACCCAATATTGATATCTTCCAATAATTTTTGGAAATCATTAGGAGTTCACAACTGATCTGTTCTGATCTGTACCTTTTGTGACTGAATGTTTTTGTTGAGTTATCTTATTACCTAGATAGCTAATAAAATCTCCTCTCTGTATTTTCTCAGAAGCAATCTGTAAACCCAAGCAGAGTAAAATTATTTTTGTTTCATCAAACTTTTTCTCTAAAGTATCTGAATCAGAATCAGCCAATGAAATATCATCCATATAATGGTAAATAATGGATTGGGGAAATTGTTTTTGAATTAGTTCTAATGGTTGTTGCACAAAATATTGATGTAAAGTTGGACTTTTTAACATTCCCTGGGGAAGGACTTTTCACTGATACCTTTTGACAGGTTGAGCATTGTTATAGGTAGGCACTGTGAAAGCAAATTTTTTCTTGTCCTGCTCTTGCAAGAGGATAGTAAAAAACAGTCTCTTAACTCAGTCACTATCAAAGAACCATAGGTAATAAAGAAGGTAAAGGAATAACAGGCTGATTCAAAGTATGGACAGATTAACCTTGTTCACAGCCCTTAAATCAGTCAACATTCTACATTTTCCAGATTTCTTTTTGATGATGAATATAGGAGAATTCTTTGGGCTGGTAGATTCTTCTATATACTGAGACTTTAGCTGCTCCTCTACCAGCTGTTCAAGTACCAGTAATTTTTCTTTTGTTAAGGGCCACTGCTCTATCCATACAGGCTTGTTAATTAATCATTTTAAGGGTAGGGCAGTTGGTATAGTTTTAGCAGTGGACCCCTTTATAAATTTGGAAACTCAATACCTGTTGTGTCCTGCTTTTGGACAAACCAGACAGCTTGTGACTATCCCTGATGACATCTTTCAATCTCTTTATTAAGAGCATCTTCCCTTTGAGACCATATTTTATGTACTGTCTCTGGGATGGAAGGGATGTTAATCTGAATTCCCCACTGTTGCAATAAATCTCTTCCCCATAAATTTATAGCTATGACAGCCACATAAGACCTTAACTTTCCTGTTTGCCCTTTTGGAGGCACACATTTAACCTATTTTATACTTTGTTTTACTTAGAATAATGTTTCAATCTCTATAAACCATGTGGATACTTCCTGAGGGGGCCAATTTGAATTCCAGAACTCTTGGAAAATGAGTGCTATGTCCACACCCATGTTCACCAATCCTTCTATTTCAAAGCCATTTTTTATTTACATTTTAAATTTTGGTATTTTATCATTAATAACAGCCTGCCAGAACACCTGTTTGCAAGTGCTTCCAAACCCACCTCTCCTTCTACAGGAGCAGCTTTTCTTTTGAAGGATAGAAAGAAAAAGAAATCTTCACCACCCTGGTAGGCAGTCTGGAAAGAGACAAAGAAAGAAAGGAAGAAATACTCACAGCTCGTATTGTCCAAAGCTTGGAGAGCAGGAGCTGATAGTGAGCCGGACTCATGTCTCAACTCAATATCCGTGAACCTAATTTATCCAACTGAAGTTCCTATAAGCAGTAAGTAATAGCCAACAAACCAACCCACCAACAACCAACAACTACCCCAGCCCAGCTCTCTGGGTTTCAACCAATATATACTCTAAGCAAAGTTCCCAGAAGTCCAAGTGGCACACAATCATAAGGACAAGCTTCACGTGGCAAAATAGTTGCATGTAACCAAATCATAGCCACTGGTAATGAACAGTTTAAATCAAACTCATTATCATCCACCACACCTGGGATGGGAACAAAAACATAGTCCAAATGCCATTTAGTGTTTTTTAAAGAAACCAGAATCACAAACTCCTTTAAAACGTCCTGCTAGATAATGTTTTAATCTTAGCAACAGATCAGAATGCATTGTTTCTAACCTGGGCCAGAGGCAGTTCTGTTCTGACTGGGAGGAAACAGCTTTTCCTTAATGCGCCTGAACGGAGCCTGAGTATGCACCCTCAATGGCCTCCTGGACTAAAGTCCTGCTCCCCCTCAAGAGTCACTAAATTTATTTAGGAGATAGGCTGGAGTTGGGGAACAGTATAACCTGACACCCTAGTAGAACCTAGAGATCAGTCCCAGTGCTGATCACCAGGAGGGATCAGTCTCAGTCTTGAACAGCTTCCGGCTGAAGCCAGGACAGTGCCTGCCCACCTGGTGCTTCTGGTCTCTGTCCAGGACAGGCTCTATGACATTTCCCACCTCTAACCAAGGATGAGAGTGTGACGGTTCAGCTTTGGGGTCTGCCCCTTTTCTGCCTAGCTAACTCCTGCCCTCATCAATTGTGGACAAGGAAAAGGCCCATCCAAGATAGGGGTGGCTGAGAAAAATCCATTCGTGAGCACCCTCCAGACAGGGAGCTCTACATGAGGAGCAGTTGGGCTGTGATGGGGCTGAGGCTTATGGGGGACCCTGGAACTCTCCACAGGGTTATGAACTTTCACAAGTCTCAGATGCTGTGCCCTAAGACATAGGGAATGCTGGGAAATAAAATGCCTGTACTGGTCATGCACACATTTCTGGGAATCTCTTCCTTCCATTTCACCTCCTTTCTGTGAGCAGGACCACGAGAGGTGCCTCCATGTGACATCATAGTATGACATCATCACATTCCACCATAGGACCAGGGAGAGAGCTCTATGCACTCCCTTCTCAGCAGCCTTCAGATCCTCCCTCTAGGCTCTGGCTTTCCTGCTGTCCATCTGCACGCCTGCTTCTTTGTCCACCAGAGTCTCCATGCAGCAGCATCTCTTGACGATGCTGTCCTGACTCCTTTCTTGCCTGGACTGTGTCCTGTTCTGAGGAAAGTGCCCTTGAGGTGACTGACTGCTCATGCATCTCCAAGCACCAGATTCAAAGGCCTCATTAATAACACACCAGGCTTGAGGTTTTAGATAGTCATGGGCCTTGGTGTTCAGAACTGTAACCTCTTCTTAGAACTGACCTTAGGTCATGAACTTGACCTCTGCTACAACCCAGCTACAGAACACAGGCCCTCTTCGCTCAGGATCAGTCCCTCAATTGTTTGAACACATGTTTTCTCAGCGGTGGCTTCTGAGGTCCCTTTTTATTTCCTGGTGTTCTTTTGGTCTCTGACTGCAAAGGACTTGTATCTAGGGTAGAGTCTGTACATTATGCCAGTATGGGGTAGAGGGTAGCCAGCCCATCGAGGCATCCTGTCCACAACAGCTTCTGCCCGTGGCTGCTTCTTCCTGCTCAATTCATCATTCTGAGCCTGCTTTAGATCTTTCTTCATTTAAAAAAAAATCTGTGTGTGTGTCTATGTCTGTGTGCGAGTCTCTGTGTGTGTGTGTGTATGTATGTGTGTGTATGTGTGCATGTCTGTGTGTGTGTGTCTATCTCTGTGTGTGTGTCTATGTCTGTGTGTGTGTGTCTGTGTGCGTGTCTGTGTGTGTGTGTATGTGTGCATGTCTGTGTGTGTATGTGTGCGTGTCTGTGTGTGTGTGTATGTGTGTGTATGTATGTGTGCGTGTCTGTGTGTGTGTGTATGTGAAAGGACAACGTGGGAATTTGGTTCTCTTTCTAACACATGGGTTTGGGATTCAAACTGAGGTCATCAGGCTGCTGGTGGGCACCTTTACCCACTGAGATATCTTTCTGACTCTAGCTTTATTTATATTTTTTTAGACAGAGTTTCATGATGTAGCCAGCTTTGGCTACATTGGCTAGCTTTGAACTCACAGAGATCCTCCTGCTTCTGCCTCCTGAGTGCTGGGATTAAAAGTGTGTGCCACCACCGCCTGGTTCAGCCTTGGACCTTGATGCCCAAGTTTCCTTTTTTTTTGCTTTACTTATCTGTTCTAGCCCACGTTCTTGCTGTAGGCAGTGAGGGACAGAGGCGCAGCTCCCTGCCATCACCACAGAGGCCCTGGGAGCTCCCATGCTCTCTTATGGACTTTGGCTCAGGTAAAGTTCATTCTTGACTTTGCTACAGAAAAGTCTTCCAGGATGAGTAGAGCTGGGCTCATCAAAGGACATTTTTAAGGACACCCTGGAGTGTGGGTGATGGGGAAGGTGTGGGCAGGCAGGGAAGGGATGGGATGAGAAGTGCATGGGGATGAAAAAAAAAGCCCAAAATAAACAAGCAGGCAAATGATGAGGAAGGGGAGGACCCAGGGCGCTTCTGCTACCACACCTACCCTAGGCACACTTCCCACACTGGCAGGAGATGTCAGCCTGCCTCCATGAAAGCTTTAGTTTCTTCACTCTCTCTACCTCTTAGTCTTCTGTCCTCTTCATAGTTTGGTTTGCCTTTCTTACAGCCAATTCTTTGCCTGTCCCAACGAATGAGCTGTACTAACAGCAGCACCTCGGAACTTATGTAGGCCTCTCAAAGAACAATTGCAGTTAAGGTTCTTCACAGTAGCCACATATGCTGGTTGGCGGCCTCTGAAGTCACACTGAAAGGGTTGACAAGGACGTAAATGAAGTCACAGGGTGGTTTCTAGGCACAGGGTGAGATTACAGCTACAAGGTAAAACACTGGGGTCACAGGGCAAGTTAAGTTTTCTTTCTTTCTTTTTCTTTCTTTCTTTCTTTCTTTCTTTCTTTCTTTCTTTCTTTCTTTCTTTCTTTCTTTCTTTTTTATTCTTTCTCTCTCTTTTCTTCCTCTTCTTCCTCCTCCTCTTTCTTCTTCTTCCTTTCCTTCTCCTACTTTTCCTTTTCCTTCTTCCTCTCCCTCTCCTTCTTGTCCCTCCCCGCCCCCCCTTCTCCTCCTTCCTGTAAACAAGTTTAGTCTTGTATCTGTGAGTTCTAGGAAGTATCTGGGAAAGGAATAAGGTTGTCCTGCAAAGTTATCCAGGTTTAGGCCTTAAGCATGATTCGCTGATATTCAACACAAGGTATCTCTATACGGAAGGAATACTGCTTGTGTTAGCAATGCTCACAGCAAGTGTGAATCGTGCTGGGATTCTCCATTCCCAGCTTGACTTCTGCTTCCCTGGCTTCCGCTGCTTCAGTTTTCCCCATCTTTCTATCCTGCTTCTCTTCCTGGCCACACTCGCTCCTTGAGTGTTTCCCTGTGAGGTCGGTGCTGCCGTCAGTGCAGGCTGTGGCTGCTCTTGTCCCAGCAACACATGCCTCTCCTGGGCACACTCTGAGAGGAGGCACACATGTGTCCTCTGCTACGGAGTCTTCAGGATGTTTACATGTGCCGACTGTGATTGTGGTAAATAACTGTTTCCTTTATGGCGGAGGAAATACCTGCAGTGAAACCCACTGCCCCAGGAGGCAGTGCTTACCACGCTCGCCACGTATCAGCTAACTCCTGTCCCATTAGATTTTGCTTTTTAAAATGTGGCTTTATCCTAATGAGCCATCTTGATGCCCCAAGAGCAGCACACAGTAGCACACAGAACCACTGTCTTCCTAATAGTAAGTTACTAAGGTGTGGGCACCATACCAAAAATTTGGAGACATATACACTTGTTTTGTTCTTTCTCAAAATACACAGCTTTGGGAATAAAAGGAAGTCTTGTCTTTCAAGCTGTTGTCTCTACTATGGGTTTAAAATAAATCCATTCAGACATTCAGCAGATTTTCTTTTCTCCTCGGCCTGACTACTCCCTGGCTGGCAAAATGTGCATGGAATTTGACGGAAGGACGGAGCGGTGAGTTTGAAGAACAAAGAAAGAGAACTGTCTGTGGTTTCACACACTGTATATTCTCGTGGTAGTTCTGGCGGTGAATTGTGAATGAATAAAATGAGCGATGGCAAGATCTTTCCAGCTCAGAGAGAGCTCAATAGCCTTTTAAAGGGCACAGCTGCTGGCCGCTAAGTTTGGAAAAGTGATGGTGTCCTTGAGCAGGCCTGCAGCTGGGCCTGCCAAAGCCCTCTACTGCTCCCAGAGACCCCAACCCTGGCTCCCCTGGCTTAGAGCTCAAGGTCACCCACATTCTGTTCCCTTACCCAGAAGGCACTAGGAGATCCTCCCAGTTCCTAGCCACTGATGGATGTTCTCACAGAAGCATCACAGGGTCTGTTGTCAGCATGAACTGTACAATTAGTGTCTGGGCATCTCATCTGTCATATCCCTTCCCTTGTTGTCATCGTCCTCCTCCTCCTCCTCCTCCTCCTCCTCCTCCTCCTCCTTCTTCTTCTTCTCTCTCTCTCTCTCTCTCTCTCTCGATAGGGTCTTATACTGTAACTCAAGTAGCTCAGCCTAGCCTACATCACATGGCACTCACCCTGCCTCCCAAGTGCTGATTGCAGATGCTGGACATCACACTTGGCTCCACTCTGACTTTTGCTAACAATTCTCATAGTACATGTGGCTAAAAGCAGCTGGTAATACCTATGCTACTGCCCAAATGCCTGGCACTTTTAAAGTTCCTATCTCAGATAAACTAGACCATTGCCTTTAAATTTAGTGTCTCACAAAGTCTTAGGCATGGCCAAACTGTAGACAAGGTCTCTTTGTCAATGTAACACAAATAATGCTCAGTCCAATCATTCTCGTAGAATCCTTGTTCTTGTGCAGTCTGACACCTGTGGTACTCGGCCTTCACCCCCACCTTTGCCCGTGGTACTCGGCCTTCACCCCCACCTTTGCCCGTGGTACTCGGCCTTCACCCCCACCTTTGCCTTCAGTTGCTCTGAGCTCCCACTGGAGTCACCTAGGAGCTTCATATAAGCCTTTTCTAGCCTGCTTCTCTAAACTTCTCCACATTCTTCCAGCAAACTATTTCCAGAGGGTTCTGAATCACATGGTCAGGTATAGTCACAGCAGTAACCCAGCTTTGTGTAGTAATACAGAAAACCAACCAACCAAGAAACAAAACCAAATACAACCAATTAATTAATCAAAGAGCCAAAAACAACCAAACCAACCAATCACATATATTCACATACACACTCGCAAACACACACACACACACACACACACACACATATGCAGGCACACACAAACACACTCACACACACATGCACACTCACACACACTCTCACACTCAGATACATTCACCCACATACATATACTCACATACACACACATATACACACTCACACACACTCTCACACTCAGATGCACTCATCCTCCACACTCATACCCCCACAAACTAAGATGCATTCTTTCCCCAAACTCACCCACATACATACTCTCACATAAGCACGCGCTTGCGCGCGCACACGCACACACACACACACACACACACACACAGTCTTGTCATTTTGTAAACACCAGAAGGATTGAACAGCTGCAGTACTTTGGCTCTTTTGGGGTGGAGCCTCAAGAGCTGCCTTGGTTTTCACCCACATAAAAGCATGACTCTGAGGGCTGTGTTGTTGGGCAGATTTGACTGGGAAGAGCATTATCCTGCATAATTGTAAATTCTACTTTATCGGCTGATTTAGCATTAAAAGCCATCTGTGCCATTTCTTCTCATGTTAGAAAGTGCTTTTCTAACAACTGAGTGAGCCATCTTTTCTTTTTCTGAACCACATGCAATGAAATTTCACCAGTAGTTCACAGAGCAACTCAGAAGTCGAGTCAATGAGTTTTTTCCTTTATTCTTAGGTCTGTGGGCATGTTGAGCAACATCTTGCTAGGTGTGCCACATCCTGCCAGGACAGACAGCCACCAGCCTCCCATAAAGTGTGCAATATCCCACCAGGACAGACAGCCACCAGCCTCCCCCACAGTGACTGCTCAGCCCTGCCTGCACCCGCATGCTCTACCTGGAGGTCTGGCTGGTGAACACAATCTTTGGCCCAGTTGAAGCCATGATCCCAGAAGCAGAGTGGATGCCAGGCCTTGCTGAGAGTGGGCATAGCAGACTCTGGAACCTTGCTAAAGTCACCATCTTTGGACAGTATAGTGCATAGAACTGCATGAAGAGCGTTCTCCTGAACCTGGCCACACAGCACAGTGAGCAGCACATCTGGTGAGCCAAGAAGGGGAAACAACTTGAGTTCCTGAAGGACATTGCTAGAGGCCAGTCCCTCAGAGGCCTGTGCAGGCAGTGACAGGTAGCATGCTGCTGCCGGATCTGAAGAGGAACACGCGGACTTAAGTCCCAGCCTTCATTCTGTCTGGCCTCCACGGACACCTTTTGTTTATTTTTGCTTTTGTAAATATCAGTTTGTAGAAATAGTTCAATATAAAAATGATTTTTTTGTTTGATATTATATGGTTTTGCTTACATATAATAAAAGAAATTGATGAAACAAAAAGCTTCTCCTTTGATATTAAAGATATAGCTAAAGCCATGTGTGGTGGTGCATACCTAATCCCAGCACTTCAGAGGCTGAGGCAGGAGGATTACTATTAGTTCTAGCCTGGGATACAGAGTGAGACCCTATCTTAAAATAAAAACAGAAATCAGTCAAGCAAAGGCTGGGAACTTAGCTCAGTGGTGGAGACTCACCAAGCACGTGTGAGGCCCTAAGATCACAATGGTGTCTTGGCATCTCCTTGTTTACAGCTCCAGATAGTAGATGGTGGAATTTGAGCATTTCTCTAACTTTTAAGCGTTTATTTATTTGTTTATTGTGTGTGAAGGGGGCATGTGTGGAGATCAGAGGACAACTTGCAGAAGTCAGTTCTCTCCTTCCACCCTGTGCTCCCTGGAATCAAATAGCAGTCAGGCTTGGTGGCAAGCGCCTTTGCTTCCGGAGCCATCCCTCCAGCTGCGTTGCTCCAGTTTTGATTCCATCATTCTTCCTTCTAACAATAAGAAGAAATCTTATTAAAGGGGGATCATGTTTACTTAACTAACTGGAGAGTGTCTTCTTAGACAAGTGTCTTTTAATGAGCTGTGAGTGGTGTTAATACGAAATCTCAACTGTCGGCTGTTTTACAGCGGTGGTAGCTGTATGTACATCCTAGACCAGATGGAATGTCTGCCTTCAGAGTATAGAACAACTTCTACTAGCCAATCAAATCATCCTAATCGTCCATTATCTCTCTTATCTGGTTCATTGTAACCAGATGCACCACCTCCAGCAGCAGTCATTATTCTGAATAAAAATCCAGAGGTATGTCTTCTTCTCTTTCATCTTGTTAAAAAATTGAGCCTAGCTGTGGCACACTCCCCGTGTCTTGTGATGTACTAATTGTTTTGCCAGTAGTTTGAATAATGCTGACATGAATGATAAATATGCAAACAAGAGACATTCACAGAGTGGAAAAGAGCTGGAGTACCTAAGAGACGAACACAGGAGACAGCTGTGGGAGGCAATGGAGTCCTGAGTGGGTGTCTCATTGACACGAGCACAGCCATGGCACGTATGCCTCAGACCCATGGGAATGGCAAAGCCTTTCCAGAGACGGGCTCAGACAAATGTCAAAGCCTTTCTCTGGTCCAACTGATTGTCGAGGAATGATAAACCTTTAGCTAAAACCAGTGAACGCAGAAACTATCAACCACAGCTTCCTGTTTCCTTACATAGAGCTGTGAGCGGTGTTAATATGAAATCTCAACTGTTGGCTGTTTTACAGCAGTGGTAGCTGTATGTACATCCTACACCAGATGGAATGTCTGCCTTCAGAGTATAGAACAACTTCTACTAGCCAATCAAATCATTCTAATCATCCATTATCTCTCTTACCTAGTTCATTGTAACCAGATGCACCATTTCCAACAGCAGTCATTCTTAACAAAAGTCCAGTTATAAGAGATAACTCTTACCCAGGTTAGCCAAACCACCTCCTCATTCTGCTGTATGCAACAGGCCCACCACCTTACTGAGTAGTGGATAGTAAACACACTGAGTTCTGGGTCTGCTGGTACCTCTCCATCAGAGCACACGGTCCACTCAGTCCCAGCTTTTCTGTATATTTGTCTCTGTGTGCGCTGGTTCTTCATTCTCTGGTCATCACAGTCAGGTCAATCTCTAAAGCTGAGCAGGTCTCGGAGGCAACAGCAAGTGACAGAATAGAGCAATTGGGCTGTTAGAAGAGAATCTGTCGCACAAGGTGATTCATACTAATGTACTGTTAACCAGGTGTGGTATACATGCCTATAATCTCAGCACTCAGGAGGTGGAGGTAGGAGGATCAAGAGTTCAAGGTCATAGTAAGTTTGTAGTCAGCCCGGGTCTCCAAAAACTGAAATAAAACAAACCAATGGGAAAAAAATAGACTTGAAGTTTGCTGAGGATGGATCTTAAGTAGTCTACACACACATGTGCACAAGTGTGCACGTACACACACACACACACACCGAGCACAAGCACGCACAACAGTTAACTCTGAGATGATAGATGTTGTTTAGCTTGACTGTGGTAATCATTTCATGTGTCCAGAGATCAAAACTTTAAGTTGAACCCCTTAGATAATACAGTTTTGTCAACTGTACTTTGATAAAGCTGAAAAGTATCTGATATATGACAGACTATTCCCATTATTCCTATACATAGAGCCGAAAGGCAATAGGCTAAAATGCCTTAAGAATTTTGATGCATCCTAGGGTGTTTGCTGATGAGGTATTGCTCACTCACACCTGCTTTGCATAGGAATTGGCCCCGCAGGTGCACATGCTTGCAGCTTCATCTTCAGATGCTTGAAACTTTAGTACATGGGATCTAGAGGGGAGAAGTCAGTCACAAACCCTTGGGGCTTTATTGGGTGTCGTTCCCTTCTCTGAC
>JAMJFZ010002246.1:0-87596 GCA_026225945.1 Cricetomys ansorgei
GAGCTTATTAGTTAAGGGTAGATATATTGCGCCCACTTTCCCTTCTCAGTGCTGGGATTTTGTCTGGTTTGAACTTGTGCAGGACCTGTACATGCTGTCATAGTACCTATGTGCATCAGTCCTGTTGTGTCTGGAAGAAATTGTTGCTCTGAAATCATTCTCCATCTCTGGCTCTTACAATCTTTCTGCCTCCTCTTCTGCATAGGTCCCTGAGGTTTGAGGGGATGGATTTGGTGAATACTTCCCATTTAGGACTGAGTATTCCTTAGTCTCTCACTCTGAACATTGACCACTTGTGTGTCTCTGTGTTAATGACTATGTATTGCAAGAAGTTTTCTCTGATGAAGGCTGAGCAATACACTGATCTGCAGATATAGGAAGCAGTCACTTTATTGATTTGTTCCTTTAGCAGAATAAAAGTAATAGGTTTTCCCCTATGGCTCATGACCTCTTTAGTCTTGCATGAATCACTTCATTGCCATTTACTGTTTATCTGATTTTCCCCCTTTCCCCTGCTCCTCTGTTTCTGCTGTGTGTTCAGTTGGATGAAGCTCCCTGTATCAGGCTGTTGTGGTAGCTTCTTCCAGTGTGGACATAAACACTACTAGAGGTCACACTTCCATTCAGGTGAGATCTGTCTCCCTGAGCTCTACCACTGAATGATATATGGCCCTACAGAGAGACTTACTTCTACTTCTGTCTTTGATTTCTTTTATTCTAGGTACAACTCTCCCTCTCCTCCATTTATTCTCAAAATCACCCTCCTTCCGAGTTTCCTTTCACAACACATTTTCCATGGCCCATTACATTCTAAGTTAGAATAATTAGCAAAGTAAACAAATCTATGTCTCTCTCGTGGGCAAATAACAGCTAATTTTCCACATTTCTGAGGGGATAAAATAAATTGTGTTCCAGCCTTCTATTTCTGTAGAGAAAAATAAAGTAGGATATGCCCAGCTGATTGCGGACCAGCATGTGTCTCCTGCAGTTATAACCACTAGTTTTGATTATATATGTATATGTGTATATATACATACAGATATTTTTTTCATAGGTTTTGAAGCTCTGTTGTAAAATGCACACCTATTGAGGATGGAGCCTCGTGTGCAGACTCCAGTCCCTCTTCTCTGATAACAATACCCCTCTAACATGCCTAATCCCTCTTGTTTACATGGATCTAATTTTTACCCCCTGATAACCAAGCTAACATGTGACATAGGCGTGGTTAACCAGAGTGTCCAATCTTGCAATACGACTAGTTTAAGAACATGAGCATGAGCCGGGCGGTGGTGGCACACACTTTTAGTCCCAGCACTCAGGAGGCATCGACAGGAGGATCTCTGTGAGTTTGAGGCCAGCCTCATTTTCAGAGTGAGTTCCAGGACAGCCAGAGTTACAACAGAGAAACCCTATCTTGAAAAACCAAAAATAAATAAATGAATAAAAAAGAATAGGAGCATAATGTTAGATGGGCTGACCAGAACCAGCAAGCCCACTGAAGGGTGCTTCACTGAACTTCTTTGGAACTTGAGGCATCCACCCAGCCCCAGGGACTGGAAGTTAGTCAACTCCTACTATTAGACCGGGTCCAGCTCTGTCCCAGCATTCCTAGCTCATTTCCCATGTTTCCTCTAAGTGTAAAGTTCAGCGTCGGTGGGAGGGGATCCAGACTTTTTCTTCAGAGCAGTTCTGGCCTGAGCATGTTTTTCAGAATATGCATACAGACACTGCCCCAGCTACCCTGACACGGTGCTCCCGGCTTGCTTAAGATTCTCATTAAACATAGAAAAAGTAAAAATCTCTAAAAATAAGTTATGAAGCCAACTTCTGAAGATCTTGCCTCGCTATATAAAATATCTCCATTGAAAAGCCCCTTTGTGTTTCCTTTGCTGCTTGCCTTGAGGTCTGCTGATGGGCTAACCTGGCCCGGTTAATGCCTTCTTCCAGAACTTACTTTGCAGAGACAGCTAGCCCAGGAGAAGCCCGGGACAAGCACTTGCCATCATGAAGATTGTTTCTATTACTATTATCTCCCATAAGACTTCAGACTCTGAGCAGCCAGCCGATGATGCTTTATCCTCCACCAGCTGAAGAGCTAGCTGACCTCTGACCTCATGAGCCTGACAGTGTAGGGCAGAAGTGAACATTAAGCGAGTAAAGACCCAAGAATGTAATTGGTTACTATGGCGATAGAGTGCTGGGAAGGTGTACAGGTCAGTGTGAGACTCTAACAAGGCGCTGGGCCCTGGCGAGGCTTATTTAATCACAAAACTCCCCTCTGTGCAATTCTGTCTCTAGCCTGGATGGCCTTTTCTGTACCTACTTTAAAGATATTTTCTTAGACAAGACTCTCTCTCTCTCTCTCTCTGTCACACACACACACACACACACACACACAGCTATGATCATTCTTTTACATTCTATGTCTGGTAGTAGTTCTTCCGAGTCGTTTTCATCTGGTGCTCTTATAATGGGATTAGTTATTTTTGGAGGAGCCACGCTGTCTTGACTCTTCATATTGCTCCTGGTTTCTGTGCTGAGATGGGCACTTTTAAATTTGGGTTGTTGACTGGGTTTTTGTTTCTTCTGTATTCTTTATTTTATATTCCTAGTCACTTTTTTTTCTTCTTTCAGTAGCAGCATTTGCAGTGTTCAGTGAAGGAGTAAGCCCTAGCAGTGTTGGGATGTTCTTTCCCTTTTGTGGGACTGCTTTCTAAAAGCAGGGGCTCTACCATGAGTATTTGAGGATCAGATTTTGTCCTGTGTCAGGTAGAGCCTCCTACCTGGGTCAGTCACGTTCTCTGTGAGCTGTGGAACTCTCCACACACCTTACTCTGAGTCAGACCTGGCCCTAGCCTGGTTCCTCAGCGATCATTGGAGCTGTTGGAAGATGTGAAAATTGCTGAGGACCAAGAATTAAATCCAGTCCCCATCCTGGGTCCACATAAAGATGGAAGGAGATAACCAACTCCACAGAGTTGTCTTCTGACTTCCACGTGGTGCCATGGAACACACGGGTGCACGCATACACACAGACACACAGACACACAGACACACAGACACTCACAGGCACATACACACACACACATACACACACATACAGAGACACACACACACACACAGACACACACACGCACACACACATACACACACGCACATACACACACACACATACACACACGAGACACACACACACACACACGCAGACACACATACACACACGCACATACACACACGCACATACACACAGACACACACACACACACGCAGACACACACACACGCACATACACACACACATACACACACACACACACCCCACATACACACACACATACACACACACATACACACACACACACCCCACATACACACACACATACACACACACATACACACACACACACACACCCCACATATACAATAACAATACATTTCTAAAAAAAAGAAATGTACTGAACATTTTGATTGTAGATTTTTTTCTATTTCTACTTTAGTTATATCAAATTCTTATTTACTGTGTTGTAGCTCTTCTGTTAGTTTCATACATAGTCAGGCCTTTTTTGTCATTTAAAAAACTTGGTCCCTTTATAATTACTTAATATCTGTCTCTATTATTGATCATAGTCTTTGTTCTGAAGTCTCCTTTGATGTCAGTGCAGCAATTCCAATCTTCGTTTGGTTAGGTTTTTATGTTGTTGTTTTTGAGACAGGGGCTCACTCGGTCAGCTAGTCTGTCCTGGAACTTACTATGTAGCCTAGGCTAGGCTCAGATTTGTAGTAAAATTCCTGCCTTGGGCTTCTGAGTACTGGCTGTGGTGGTTTGAATAAGAATGTCCCCATAGGCTCATACACTTGAATGCTTGGTGTGCAACCAATGTTGGAATGTTGAATGTTGAATGTTGGAATGCACCAAGGTATGGCCTTGTTGGAGTAGGAATGTCACTGGGGATGGGGTTTGAGGTTTCAAAAGCCCAGGCCATCTCTCTCTGCCTCCTAATTATAGATAAGAATGTAAACTCTCAGCTACTGAACAAGTGCCAGGCCTGTCTGCTGCTGCCATGTTCCCAGACACAATGGTCATGGACTCACCCTCTGACACTGTAAGCCCATGCTTAGTAGCTCCAACGTCAGCATCGTGCCTGAGTCTGATGACTCTGCCCTGTTCTGTTGTCTGCTGTGGTCTGGACTTGACAAGTAATCTGGAATGCTTGTCTTCCTCCAGGCAGAGAAGTCTTCCCTTCACCCTCCCTCCAGCTCCAAATAGTTTTTACCAGTGTTCTGGGGTATTGTCCTTGTCCCTGCAAAGCAAAACTTTTGTTCCCTAGGAAGGTAGGGAGTGAATCTGGGTAGGGTTTTATGATCATCCCTGTATTCTTTGCTTTTGAGTTGCTGTGACAGAGTACCTGACAGAGCAACTTAAGGAGCAAAAGCTTTATTTTGGCTCATGGTTTCAGAGAGGCCCAGTCCAGCATGGTGAGAAAAGCACGGCAGTGGGAATTCGTGGGTGCAGCTGTTTACATAGCGGCAGACCAGGAAGCGGAGACTGGGACTAGAGCCAGAGGTTATTTATAACCTTCAAAGGCCGACCTTTGTGATCTGCTAGCAGCCAGGCCCACGCCTCCTAAAGGTTCAATAACCTTCCAAAACAGTGTCACTGGCTGGGAAAAAGTACTGAAAGGCGAGACTGTGGGGATGGTTCACATTCAAACCATAGCACTCCCAGGAAGGCCGCTGTCCCTTTCCCTCCTGCCTGCATCGTGCGGGATGCTTTCCTTGTATTCACCTCAATCTTAGGGACTTCAGAGAAAGCCACCGAGAGGCACAAACTCCCCCAGACTCCACACTTTCTTGGCAACCCACACTGCATCCCTGATAGTTTAGTAAGTATTCTAGCTGAGTTCTTACCGGCTTGCAGCGCCCACATACGCTACAGTGTTCCTTAGATTTCAAGCTGGCTGCCTGCCTACATCCTCAGCTTTGTCACAGGCTCAAAAGAACATCATAACCTTGTGAGTTTTCCCACTTCTGTTGTTGTAGGGGTGGAAGCATTATCCTTTCCAAGTGTGGGCATCTGGACAGGAAGCTGTAGGCCACGGTTGAATTCATTTTAAAAAAAGAAAGAAAGAAAGAAAGAAAGAAAGAAAGAAAGAAAGAAAGAAAGAAAGAAAGGAAGGAAGGAAGGAAGGAAGGAAGGAAGGAAGGAAGGAAGGAAGGAAGGAGAAAGAAAATGGCCAGGCTTTTGCTTACCTGGGTCTTAGTTACACTTCTATTACTGTGACAAACACCGTGAACCCAGGCAACTTATTAAAGAAAGTGTTTAACTGGGCTTAACAACTTCTGAGGTTCGAGACTCCATCATGGAGCTGCAGTGTGGCAGCAAGCAGCAGCCAGGTTGCCTGGAGCAGCTGCTGAGAATTCACAACCTCAAACCACAAGCAGGAAGCAAAGAGGCACACCGGAAATGGTGAGAATCTTTTGAAACCTCAAAGCCTGCGCAAGTGACACAGCTTCCCCAGCAAGGCCACGCCTCCCAATCCTTCCCAAACAGGTCCACCAACTGGAGACCAAGTACTCAACTCAAACGAGCCTATGACGGTCATTGTTATTTAAGTCGCCACACCTGGCTTGTGCATTGAATTGATAACTGCTTTTCTCACAGTATGTTGTCATGGGGTCCCTGTATTACTGTGACACAAATGATTAGGGATTTCATTTAAAGATGAAGCCCTGAGCCAGCACATGCTAAAAGACTGTGCAGGGGCAAGGATGTTGCCTCCTTAGATATAGGTGTGAGTGTGAGTTTAGGAGGGACCTACAGGAGGAAGCAGTGTGAGGCTGAGCTGGAGAAGCTGAGGAGCAAAGGGAGATGGGGAAGGCTCTGGCATGGCTTGGGGTGGGGGGAGGAATTAGCTGGAAAGACCAATACAAGCCTTGGCAGGAAGTGGATCTTAGGGAAAGGACCAATGTAAACGGGCCTAGAAAACTTTCTGTGGGGCCTCAGATGTCCACAGGAGCAAGACAGGTCTGTACATCCAGGAATATAGTTCAGTATATCCCAGGACAGGGATGGGTTTTTCCTAATGTTAGGGTGTCCAGGGCTTGGCCCTTTGGGGAACTAGGGGGATGCTGTAGGAAAAGCAAAAATGGAGTAAGAACTGCTGGGTAAAACTTTGACATTTCTGCTCAGTCTGAGTCCCTACCTATTTTAGGCATGTACACATAACCCCCATACACACATAAGTTTATTTTGTGACTTTCCCTTGGAGATTTCAATGTTATTTATTCATTTGTTTATTTAATAAGTCCATTATCACCAGGCCCTTGTACTCTATAGCCTAGTCTTCCTGGGTAAAGCGTATGGGTGTGGGAAAGCATGCAGCTCAGTGCAACTCAGTGGCCCCAGTGCTCTCCGGTCCTCTCAGAGATGGTCTGAGAGTGGGCCTGGTGTTGGGATGGTGAACATCTGTCTGGAGCCCCACACATAGAGAGTGGTCTGATTGTGGTCTGTGTGCTGAGCAGGCACCAGATCTCCGTGGGTGAGACAAACAAGGATCACCCTACAAAAAAAAGACCACAGATTCTCAGCGTGCCATTTAACAAGCCATGTGGTCCTGCTTTGATTTGCTGTGTCACCTCTTGGGCCTGTCTGCTGGCATGTTCCCACAGCTAGCATCCCTATTCTGGATCTGGAAGCCACCTTTCTCCCCAGCACCTATCCAAATTCTTATGCCCATCAAGGCCAATGTAAGTGCCACCTTCCCCAGAACTTTGTCTAACTTCCCCAGGTAGAATTACCCACACTAGACTCGGCTCTCACATCTAGTAGCTCATGCTTCTCTTTACTCTTAACTCTGCTTGGTCTTGCTTCACTGAGGCTGCTTCTGAGAGTATTTTCACAATCCTCTGGTACTCCTAGGCTGTGCTCATCTTTGTTGAGATAAAACCAGATGTTTCCTGTGTGAAGCTTCTGCTGCTTCCCATTGCTCCCAAGATCAAGTTGAACTTGTGGTGATGCTCTGTGTGATCTGATCTCTCCCTCCCTTCATCTGCAGAGCAGACCTTGAAGCAGAGTCGGGGCATCTCTATGTTTTAACTCTTAGATGTTTCCAGCGTCTACCCGGAACGGAGTAAGTACTCCATAAATGCACGTCGAAATAAACTGCAATGGAATTCCAGTGAGTCCTTAATTGAAATGACTCAGCAGTGATGGATTTGATTTCACCCCTGACAACCAGCCCGATACTTGGCCTTCCTCATTCCATATTCCTCTGATATAACTTGGGGGGAGGGGTGGAAATCAAGTATAATCATTTTATAAAACATACAGATGGCCCTCTCCATCTTGACCCTGTTAGGAATGGTGGGACACGCCTATAACCCTAGCCCTTTGGGATTACAAATTTGGATCACAGGAGGCAAGAGGATCACAAGTTTGAGGCAGCCCCAGGCTACACACAGTTCAGAGTTAGCCTCTGATCCGCAGCCAGCCCCTATCTCAGGGGTGGGGTAGGAGATAGTTCTATGACCAGCAAACCCACATGGCAGCAGATTTCAATTCTTTGGGTATGACAGCAGAGGCAGGAGTCTCTGCCAGCTTTTGTCTCTATCTAGTAAGAAAGGGAGTGAAAAGTCCCTGCATCGTTCCTCACTTTTCCTGGAAAGAAGAGACCCAGGAGTTCCAGAAAACATTGAGGTGAGGCGGAGGCCATCTTCTGCAGCAGCAGAGTCTAAACTCCAGCCTGCAGACCAGGGCATATCCTCACAGGACCCCTCCTCTTCTTCTTCTGGCTCAAAGAGTTTTCCTGTCTGTGTCTTTGTTTCCATGCCTGTCGTATGGTGATATGAGACCTTGTTCTTGGGGGACAAAATGAAATACTGCCATGATGCTGCTGAAAGCATTATAATGCTATTATAATGTCATTGGACCTAGGGAAAATTATAAAGTGGTGTGGCCTCAGGTTCTTAGGAAGGCTACTAGCTAAGTTTTTAACAATTTTGAGCTTTGCCTGAACAGGAGTGACAGAATGGGACTTTCATTTCATTTCTTTTTATTTTTTTAGATTTATTTGCTTTTATTTTATGTGCATGAGTGTTTTGCTTGAATATATGTTATGTGCAACATGTGCATGCATTGCCCGTGGAGGCCAGAAGAGGGCGTCAGATTTCCTGGAACTGGAGTTATTCATCATGCGAGTAATGGTCCTCTGGCAGAGTAGCCAATGCTCTTAGTTGCTAAGCCATCTCTCCAACCGCAGGGGCAGCTGACTAGCACTCAGAAGGAAGCTCAGTAAGGTTCTCTGGAGAGTTCTGAGAAGTAAAGCCTTTTTTTCTAGGGTCCTCTTAAAGAAATTGCAAACTGGAGACATGCCACCAGCATTGGCCCCAACTCCTCCGCAGGGGGCCTTGGAACCACTTGGGGATTGTGTTAGCAGGTGAATTCGGGGGCTTCTGAGATGATGTATTTTCAACATTGAGCTCAAGTCAGTGGTGAGAGCACCCCATGACACGATGCAAGTCCCAGGGTGGTGGGAATGGCGGCACTCTAGCAAGGAAGTGCTCAGTAAGGATTAGGACAAGAGTTGGGGTGGGTTAGAAGTAATGGAGGGTCCAGGGAATGGGTGCTCTGAGGGTAAAATGTGGGAGCTGCAAGGCGTGTGGCTTGTCTTGAGTAGCTGAACAAGACAATGTGAACTAGCACAGGGCTCTCTGCCCATGGGGCCTGCACAGCCAGAGCAGCCCTGGGGGCAGGGAAGCCCTTCATTTCCCTTGAAGAAGGTGAGGCTAAAATGTACAGCCCTTCCTCCAGCGTTTCCCGGGGAGTGAAAAAGACAGTGGGACCCGCCCTTCCCATGGGACAGAATTTGGCTCAGGCCTGTGCTGGAGGAGGCTTCCATGCATACCCTGGAAGCCATGAGGCATCTGCAGAAAGTCCCTCCCTAGTACCCCCTCTCCCTCCCAACTTCTCAGTCTCAACTGACTGCTGTGTCCAGCTTCATGGGCTCTTAAGGGAAGCGCCCAGGCAGGTGCTGGGGATGATTCTGTTGGACACTCGGTATGTATTATACTACCTGCTACTTCCACACATCCAGAAGGTGGACACAGGGCCCCTCAAGTGTTCCTGGTCACAGGCCCAAGGATCCTAGCCTAGGAAAGTGCAGGCTCGGCGTCCAGACCTCTAACCTTGAGTGTGAGCTTGACATAGCCTTGGTTTCCTTTGTCTCTAAAATGATAGAGGGAGAAAAAAATTTAGGAGAGCTACATTCTCTCTCTCTCTCTCTCTCTCTCTCTCACACACACACACACACACACACACACACACACACACACCAACACATACCAGTGGAAACCTTTCTTCAAAGAAAGGCTGGTAGAGAAAGCAATTGTGTGAGGCTGAACTTAAAGCTGCCCTGTCCTTGAAAGGGAAACAAATGTTACGCCCATACTTCTTCCTGGGTCTAGGCAGGGCTCCTTTGGGTAAAAACAAACCCAAACAAACCAAGAAACAATAAAGCTTCGATGTGACCCAACCAGTCCACTTGGAGGTGTTCACCCTGGAGAAATGCGAACGCGCCACGCAAGCCCTGGTGTGCAAATGACTATAGGCTTTTGGTAACAGTCCCAAAAACGGAAGCAGCCTGAATGTCCATCAGCAGGTGAGCGGATTAACGAACTGTGGCACGTGTGTATGGTAGAATATTACTCAACAGTGAAAGGCATGGGTAAATTAGTGACACATGCAAGACGTGAGAACCTCACAGCCGTGAGGCAGAGATGAAAGAAGCCGGCTCAGAATCCGCACATGCGTGTCATTACACACTGTGAAATTCTAGCTACATGGAGTCCTGGGAAGTACAAGGCAGCCTAGGGAGACAAAAGCAGGCAATTCGGGGAAGGAGGGATGCGTACGAAGAGCATTAGAAGATTGCCGGGCACTGTGCCATGCTTTGACGCCGCGCTGCCTTCGCGGTGTGCACACACACCACCACGCACCGAACTGACAAACTGTGCACATTAAACACGGCGTCCGTTGTGTTGATTATATCCAGAAGGCATTGTAAGAGAAAACAGTGCCACTACTTTTTTCTTCTTCTTTTGTCTTGAATTACTAACTTTAAAAGCACAGAAATGCTTACCAAATTCTCTCCACCGCTGCTGCTGTGAACTTGCTCTGTTCCGTGTTGAGCCTGATTCCTGTCCTGCTGGTGACCAGGGACTCAGCTGGTAGATGGGTCTAGAGGCTTCCAGAAAGCTATGTGGGAGAGCTCTTTCCCTTTTCACCAGGAGGAAGGTTTGAACCCTCAGTGTTCTTTCATTTTCCTGTTTCTCTTTTCCCCCTCCCTTTCTTCTTTTCCTCCTAGACAGTGACCTACTATGTGGCCGGCATCTCCTCCTGCCTCAGTCTCCCCAGTGAGTGCAATCACTCCTGCCTCAATTTTCTCCTTCTAGGTGGCTGCAAGCCAAGAGTTCCAGTCTCTAACTTGTGCTACACCCTTCCCCACCCAGCAGGGCCTGTTGTCATCTTGTGACTGAATCTTTCACTGAAGTCAGACCTCCTCTGCTTTGGAGTTCCATTTTTGTTTAATGGTCAGATCTCCTCTTTGGAGAATTTGCTACCTCATGGTGTTTATTGAAGACCAATCCTTTCAGGCTAGGGAGTGGAACCCTCAGCGGCTGGGGTAGGGTTCTGGTTCGTGCTTTTCCAGATATCTGAATAAACTCAAAAGAACAGCCCTGCTTGGGGCCACGTGGAGAGAGGAACAAGACAGGTGTTACGGACCCCTTGTTCTGCTGTCTCTCCGGGCAGCAGGATCCAGAGACTCACCCCTCAAGTCCTAATCAAGCAATGAGCTTTTGGGTTCTGTTATTTTCCTTTTTAAAAATTATTTCCGAAAACATGATATGTACCAAGTATTGGGCTAGGATTTGGATACTGAACCGGAAGCTATGACTGAAGGACCATCATTCAACCAAAGACAAAGCTAAGTGCCCAGTCCCGCAGCATCAGGGGTAAAGGCAGTCTGAAATGCTTTCAAACCCCCAGCGCTTGCTAACTTCCTGCTTGCTCTCAAGGTCTTAGCAGGTAGAGAAGGGAAGCCCCTTAGGCCTAGCATCTGGCAGGGTTATATCTTGGAAAACCACCACGATAATTTGAATGAGATTTTGTATATATATAAATTTACTGTCTTCCCATGTTGAAGCGTGAAAGTAAGTTACATTAAAAAACATTCACACTGGGCTAGGCTCAGCAATTAAGAGCACTATCTGCTTGTCCAGAGGACTTGAGCTCAGTTCCTAGCACCCGTATGGTGACTTCACAACCATCTGTAACTCCAGTTTCTGGCCTCTGTGAGCACCAGGCGTGCACACGATGCACAGATATACATGCAAGCAAAGCACCTATGCACATAAAATATTCTTAAAAATTAAACAGCATTCATACTGCTGTGCATTGGTTACCCTGTCTATCTCTAGATCCTTTTACCTTCAGACAGAAACTCTGAGCTCACAGAAGGATCGCTGCTTGTTTCCCCTGCCCCCTGCCCCTGGAAACCACCATTTTATTTCCTGTGTCTAAGAATTTGACTGTTCTGGGTACCGTGCACAAGCAGAACCACGCGTGTTGGTCCTTCCCGCTGGCTTATCTCTCACTTAGCATAGTGCTGTCAAGTTCCATCCTCCACGAACGCACAGGCAAATATTTCTCTTTTTTTAAACATGAGCTACTACCCCTCGCATAGCTGTTCCACATTCTGTCTGACCACTTATCTGTTGCAGGGCACGTGGCTTGTCTTTGACTCAGCAGTGAGTGACGTCGCTGTTGCAGGGGACACACAGATGTGAGCAGGCATTCCTGTAGTGAATTCTTTGGGTCTGTGCTCAGAGCTCAGATTGCTGGATGACATAGTGGTCTATGCTTCCTTTCTGAGGAACCACCCACAGCACGGCTGCCCGCACCAGCTGCTCCAGCTGCTCCAGCTGCTCCAGCTCATACACCTTATAGCAGAGCTCAAGGGTGCCAGAGTCTCCACACCCTTACCAGCACTGTGTTCTTCTGGTTAGTGACGGTTTAGTCATCATAGTGACCGTGGGGCGTTAACTCACTGTGGTTTGGGCTTACAATTCCCTCCTGACTGGTGAGGGTAACCATGTTTTATGCATCTGTGAGTTTTCTTTTTTAATTTTTCCTAGTAATAAAATATTTTAAAGGTTTCAACAAAATCAAATGCTTTACAGTAGCAATAAAGGCCCATTAAGAAAAATTTCTTCTGGCCAAGAGAATAGAATCTCTGGCCTGGGTAGAGACCGAACATTCTGGTTGGGTGGGACCAATCACTTGGCCAAGAGACTACCCAGGACTCACCTGAAGCCCTGCTAAAGAGAGGTGGAATATGCTGGTACACACCTTTAATCCCAGTACTCTGGACGCAGAGGCAGGTGGATCTCTTGAGTTCGAGACTAGCTTGGTCTACAGAGCAAGTTCCAGGACAGCCAGGATTGCATAGAGAAACCTTGTCTTGAAAAGCCAGAGAGAAGGGGGTAAAGGGGAGGGATAGAAAGAGGTAGAATAGTCCTTTAATGAGATAATGAGATACTGTCACGGCCCCAGCACAGAGGCTCATTGGGCTGCAGCCCATGCCACTTGGCATAAGTCTGCTTGCTTTTGTTAATTACTCAGGAAAGTGTAACTTCTCTTTTTCTTCTCTCTGTCTCTTTCCTAGGCATGATTTCCTTAACGCTTTGGGTTTCCCCAGCATTTCCGGCTTCCTTACTCTTCCTCTGCAGCTCCCCTCCCCGAACATGGCTTCTGGTCAGCCTCGAGCCCGGCTTCAATGCTGTGTTCAACAGCAGGGCTTTCCTTCCCTCCTCAGGGGAGCTGCTGGGGTGTATTGTTTGCCCGCCCTGGAGAGTTTTCTTTTAAATTATAATAGAATTGTCCTCGAGCTTCTGTTTGAATTCATCCTATTATTTTTATTAATATTCTTTTATTAATGAGACTAAGAACCCCAAGAGGAGACCCCCGATTTACCCTGTATCAGAAGAATAACCAGAAAACACACACACACAACACACACACACACACACACACCTTATCTCTGAATGTTTTCAGTTTCCAACAAGTATGTTTCTCCTAACTCCACGGGGAGTGGCTGGGGGGGAGCATCAACAGCTCCATGCTTGTCTCAGAAGCCACACTGAGACCCTCTGTGCAAGCTTCGGGGCAGCAGTGCGTCTGTGTCTGTGGTCAAGCAGGAGATGTAGGGCCTGGGAATGTGAGAGGGTAGAGAGGAAGCCATATCAACCAGCAAATAAAGAAAGAGGTTATAGGATCCTGAGCAAGTCGCGCATGTTTCCCTACCACATGGGTGGGGGTGGGCGTGGGGCAGCAATGGCTAGCTCCCTAAATTTTGCCACAGATCTAGTGCTTGGCTGGAGGGTGGCCCTTGCCCAAATCAAAGGCAGTTCACAGGTAGGGGTGTCTCCTCTTTCCAATAGGTAGTGAAGGCCCAGTTCTGGCTAGGTTTGAGACTTGCTTGACCTTGGGCCTTCTCTAGAAATAACCCCCACAGAGATGTTTGTTAATCTATACAAGTTAGGCTTTTCTAAATCAAAGCATGCAGGCGGTCTGCCTCTACGGAGCTTTCCGTTTGCAGAGTGAGAGTGGTAGCTTTTCTCCTCTCCCCACATTCCTGTCTGCTCAGGAACCTAGGATCTGGTCCAGGACTAGAGACAGAAATAAGCCTTCAGGCATTTTGGTCAAAAGTTGCTACTCTGAAACTAGAAGGCTGGAGTCGCTCCAGTGATGTGACTCACAGTTGGTCCACACAGTCGCACTAGCTCCTCGGGCCAGGATAGAGCTGAATGGGATTGCCTGCACCCTTTTCCATCTGAGAGATTTTAAAGGCCAACTCAGCCTCTGAAGCACCATTGTGTCTAGTAGTTTAAAGATGACCTAGATGGCTGGAGAGAGGGCTCAGCAGTCAAGAGCACAGGTTACTCTTGCAGAGGACAGTGGTGGGGCTCCCAGCATCCACACGGTGGCTCACAGCCATCTGTAACTCCAGGTCCAGGATTTCTGATGCCCTCTTCTGACCTCTGTGGTCACCGGGCACACATACGGTACACACACACATACTTGCTGGCAAAACATTCAAATGCATAAAGCAATAAATAAATAATAGAGAAATGAATAAATGTGAAACAATTTTATTTTTAAGTGAATCAAAATTCCCAGAAGGAGTGAGTCATTGCACTGGGAGATTTCCAGTTGAGAAATGGGACCCTTGGAGTACAACCTAGCCAGAGCCTCATTGTAATTGCAATATAACTAAAGCAGCTTTGGAAGTCCATATTGAAGGCCTTTGCTCTGCCTTTCTTCTGCTTTGATGGTCATCTCCTACCTTGCAAAGTATTATTGGTCAAGGCCCTGCTGAGCCCGAGTCCTTTGTAAAGCCTCCCTTGGCTCTCTCTGTAGGCATCTTCCCCAGCACCCTGAGGCCACTTGGTACAGTGCAAGTCAGATCCCATACTGACACTTGCCAAGTGTGGCACACAGGAGTTCTTCCACCACCTGTTTGTGAGTGACCCTCAGTTGGTGCCAGGACATCTGATGAGGTGGGAGCAGACTTTAGTTGTTTCTTTGGAGGATGAGAGCCTCGGGCCACCAGCCACACACTGAGGGAAGGGGACATGTGTCGTCCCTGTGCCTGCTGCCCCTGTAGAGGCTACCCTCACCCTGTGCTTGCTTCTTTTCTTCTTAGAGTGGGAGAAGCATGCGGGCTATACTGAGAAAATCCACACTACTGTCCCAGACGCTTTCCCAGAAACTTGAGCCTAACTCCAGCACTGTGCCTTGCCAAGCGTCCCTGGGTCACAGCCAGTCTCCGCATCTCCTGGAGGCTTCCTGACTGTAGAAACCTGGGCTTCCTTGTGCCTAGGCCAAAGATAGGCTGGGGATGCAAGGAGACTGCCAGGCGCCAGCTCGGGGGCTGGGTGCTAGCGGAGGTGTGGGCTCCTTCTCCAGGAAGATTGTAGAGAGGAAAGAGCAGAGAAGACTGGTGCTATGCAGCCCTGCTGTGCCTCTCTGAGCCCAATCCCAGGTTTCTGTGTCTTTGCCCGCCAGGCCACAGGCAAAGTTTGGTCTGGGAGATACAGCAATAACAGCCGTGGGCCCTTTTTCAGTTGTTTTGTTAGTTTGAGACAGGGTCTCTCTTTGTAGCTCCAGTTGTCCTAGAACTCACCATGTAAACCAGGCTGGCCTTGAACTCATAGATATCTGCCTGCCTCTGTCTCCTGACTGCTGAGATTAAAGATCCTGACTTTTCAGTTTTCTTTGAATGGATCCGATCTAATTTAAAGTGCTTGATCTTGTCTTGATCACATCTCTGTTGTGGAAATTTATTTTTAGTTATGTATAAAATAATTGTTCTGTGAGGGGCTGCCTAGGTCTTGGCATGTTGTATTGTCTGCTGGTGTCAGGTTTATGTGGGGGACGTTTGATTGCTAATGAACTGCACATGCTATCAGTAGAACACCTGAGGAGTTCTGGATCAATAAAAATTTCTAAGCTCAAAGGCTCAGGGCTCCTTGTCGAATATGGTGCCTGACATGGTAGTGGTTCCCTCTGCTGAGGCCTGGCAGGGTTTGACCTATGAATATGCCCCCTTGTCGTCCATGCTGAGCTGCCAAAGCAGTGTACGACTACACATCTCATTTCTCCTCTCATCTTTATCTTCTCCTCTTACCTCCCACCCCTTCGAAGAGCCAGCAAAACCTTTTAACAAAAATCCACCACCGGTGACTCTAAGTCACTTGGCATTAACAATTGCTATTAAATGTTATTTAAATATGTGTTTAAGTTCTTTGTTGTCCTCTCCAAAAGTTACCAAAAAAATAGCATGAGCGTACCATAGAAAAATTGAAAACAGAAAGGAGTACGCTTGTTCGCTTTCATTGTGAGCCAGCTACTGGGCATGCTCCCTCCTCCTGCCTCTGTGGGTCAGCATCTGAGCGGCTGCGAACGCCACGTGCTCTGCTTTGCCTTTTCTCTTCCACGGTGGGCTGTAGCATTTTCCATCTTGGAACTGTATGGTCTCCATAAATCATTTTAGAGTCTGTAGAATAGTAAAGGATGGAATGTCTTTGAAAGTTATCCCTTATTTGCTTTTTTTTCAAGACTATTACTTCTGGAAAAACTCCTTTTAAAAAGTGCTGGTGCTCTGTTCCCAGGCTCACCTCCGAATCCCCATGTCTTTGCCCTGGATTTTGGTTTCCAAGTCCCTGGCAGGGCTCCTGTCTGAGCTGCCGCACACGCGAGACACAGAGTTGCTTCCTGGGTGCACTTGGCATTCAGACCCACCTCCGGTCTTTTGCTGTTGTTCATTATTATTATTTGTGTCATCTATGGTGAACGTCAAGGGAGGTGGGTAGGATGGACAAGTGCTGTAGAGACTTGTGGAGTCGCTGTGGGAGTCATTTTTACTGGCTCCTGAGCCACCTGAAAAAAGTCTCGGGGAAGCTAAGGCTGGCAGACCCCAGTGTAAGGCCGGACTCCACTGCACAGCAAGACCTACCTCAGGAAAACAAAACTGTTTCCTGATCCATGATGGAGAAAGTTCTGCCTGTCTTCAAGCGTTCAGGGAAGTAGGTGGTAGTTTTCCAAAGTCCTTGAACAAGAAATGAAACAATAAATCAAGAATCAGATAGGACCTGTCTCCTTCAATATCCATGCTAAGCTAACTCAGATGCTTTTTTCTAAGGGGGCAGAGTGACTTTTAAGCTCATGTAATGTTTCTTAGGTGTCCCTGTTGCTATGTGATACGGCCAATGTGTTTCCTATACTAGATTAAGGAGGTATTACTAGGGGAAAAGTATCATATAGGGGTCTTCACAAATAACTTCAGAGACCACGAATACACACACACACGCAAACACACACACACACACACACATAAATGTGGAATGCTTTTTGGGAAAATTAAAGATTTTCAAAACTAAATTTTCTAATAGTCTCTGAGTTTAGGACAAGATTAACTCTATGAGTCGGGGAGACTCAGTTCAGTTTGCTTGCTCTCTTTCAACATTTGTCACGGTAGCAATGTCCAGCAACGGGAAATGGTGTGCTACAGTAAAAGCAAAGAGAGGAGGTTCAGGACAGAAAGGTAGAAAAAGTGCACCCACCTCCTGCCTGTCGGCTTTGAAGTCTGCCCATAAGCCTGCCTGTCATTCCAGGGGAAAGGGGCAGACAGGTTCCCTGGTTTATCACAGTGAGATGAGACCCCTTCTGACTTCCAGTCATATTTCTCTCTAACTATCCATCTATGCTGGTTAGGGTTTGTTGGTTTGCTGGTTGGTTTTGTTTTTCAACTTAATTCAAGCTACAGTTAGTTACCTAGGAAGAAGGAACCTCAGTTGAGAAAATACCTCCACCAGATGGTCTACAGTCGAGTCTATGGGGACATTTTCTTGATTGATGATTGACGTAGGAGGGCCTAGCCCTTGTGTGTGTGTGTGTGTGTGTGTGTGTGTGTGTGTGCGTGTGTGTATTAAAAAAAAGAAAAAAAAACCAACCAACCAAAACAAAACAAACAACAACAACAACAAACTGAGCAAGCTATAGGGAGCAAGCCAGTAAGCAGCACTCCTCCATGGCCTCTGTTTCAGTTCCTGCCTCCAGGTTCCTGCCTCGAGTTTCTGCCCTGACTTCCTTTTACAATGGGCTGTGTGCTCTAAGATGAAATAAACCCTCTCCTTCCCAGTTGCTTTTGGTCATGGTGTCAATCACAGGAATAGAAAGCAGATTAGAACGTTAACTTCGGCAAACCTGAGCATAAAAATACACATTTTTTTCCTGTTTCTTCAGGCTTCTGTTTTTGCATTTAGTTATTTCTGAGCTGATCTGAGATGTAAAACTTCTTGAATATTTCTTGTTATTCTTTCTTTTATTGTAAGAGCCTCAGTCTTGAACCTAGAGCTAGGTGAGGCAGAGGCTTTATCTGATTTGCTGCTGTTCCTGATGTCAGGGACAGTCAGTGGCTCTGTGCCATTCGATTGTTTAATGCTCTGTGATAATGATCTGAAATCTGAATTACTTTGTCTTGAATTTAAAAAAACTATATTGTGGAATTAGACTTCCTTTTCTGTGGAGAACACATCCCAAGTTTCCCTGTGGACACTCTAAATTGCAGATATTATACTACTTTTACCTAACATATTAATATATACCTAAAAATTAATTATAATTCAGTCAGGTGATTAACCATAACTAATAAAACGCTGTAACAAATGTTATTTAATGTTTTACAAATTGGCTATTTCTGGAATTTTTTATTTACTATCTTCAAATTATTGCTGACCACTTGGAACAGAAACTGCAAAAAGTGACACTCTAGATAAAAGGGGACAATTGTAAAAAAAATCCACCATCTAATGTTTGCTATTTTAAACCATTGTAAGAACCAGAGAAACAGAGAGGATCAGTAAATGTGCTTGCCACACAAGTGTGAGGATCTGAATTTGATTCCCAGAACCTGTATAAAATAGTTGGGTGTTCTTGTAATCCCAACACTGGGGACAGCGTCAGGTGGCTCTCTGCAGCTTGCTGAGCAGTCAGCCTAGCTTAATTTGTGAGCCCCAGGTCCTCGTGAAAGACTCCCCAAAATCGAGGTGGATGGTGCCTGAAGAATGACATCTAAGGTTGATCTCTGACCTGCAAATGCACACACATGCATGCACACACATGCACACACACACATACACATGCACATACAAACACACACACACATACACACATGCATATGCACATGCATATGCACACACACACATACACACATACATACACACATACATACACACATACATACACACACATGTGTAATAAAAACAACTGTAAAATTTTTTTTTAGCTTTTTCAAGACTGATGTAACTCTGGCTATCCTGGAACTCATTCTGTAGACCAGGCTGGCCTCAAACTCACAGAGATTCACCTGGCTCCACCTCCTGAGTGCTGGGATTAAAGGCATGTACTACCACCACCCAGCATAAAATACATTTTTTAAGTGGAGGAAACACTACTAGATGAGATTTGGCAGATAAGAATCTTCAAACACTCAGGCCAATGGGATATAAATTGCAAATAGGTTTTGTGGGTATTGAAACAGGGAACTTCTATAGTTATTTCCTGGTTGATTTTCTTTCTTGTTTGCTTGATCCAACATGTTTATCCACTGCCAACTATCAGATTTTTCATTGACTTAGCAGTAGACCCGGACTGGGAAAGAGGCAGCTGCTGCACCGTGTTAAGGATACCTGCTACTACGTAGTGCCTCCTACTTTCAGAAATGTGAAATGTGCCTCCTCTTGTGGCTAGTTACTGAAGCTGAGTGAAGGATGTGTGGATTATCTTTCGTTCTGATATAGTTTCCATTTTAATAAGAAAGCAAAAACGAATTTGAAGAACGTTAAGTAAACAGTATATCTCCGCTTGAAGGAATAAGGCTGGCTTAACCGGCCTTCCTGCTCGGCCCTCATCTCTGGGAGCTGACAGCCTGGAGCCTGGTACAATTCATTTGGTGTTCCTACTCCTCTTTGCGCCCCAGGGCCAAGAGCAGATGCTGCAGGATCGTCTCTGTACCCTACGACCATACACATCACTTGCCCTGATGTGAGTTCCAGTGAAATGAACTTCCTAAACAGAAGAAGAGAGTGGGGAGGAGTTCCTAGACTTGTTCCCAGGCAACTCGTCTAGAGGCTACCCCCAGGTGACCAGCCCTGGCTGAGCCCCAGGTTTGGGGTGGGGAGGCTGTAAAGTGATGCTGCCTTCAAGTCCCAGTCCACACTTCCTTGTATTAGGGACAAGAACCAAAGGAGGAACCTTGGACTTGATAGTGATCCCAAGGTAGGCTTTCAAGTGGTCCTCAACATCTGCTGAGAGACCAGGAGCCGAGGAGGGGTGGGTGGGGGGAGTGAGTCACTGGGGTCCAGCCTCCCATTGGCTGGGAGAATCTCCTGATCTGGCGAGGGTGGGGGAGGAAAACCTGTCTGGCTGCCCTTGGAAGGCAGCAGGCAGCAGCTGCTTGGCTGGGCCATGCTGGAGCACACCCGCCACTGTTGCGGGCTCCCCTGCCCCCTCCCCCGCCCTCCCAGCTTCTTCTGGCCCTGGCAGTGTGTGTGGCTTCCCAAAACTGTCTGCTAGTTTGGAAGACAGTCTGGTCTAGGCAGACGAAAGGGAGACAGTCCACTGTGGCAGCCAACACAGTCTGTGTGAATGTCTGCCTCGAAAAGACCAGGCCATGGGAGCTGCACCTGGTTTCAACAAAGCACAAGTCAGAACCCACATCAAGGACCACGACCACTCCGAGGTGCTTGAGAGCCTGTGAGAGCATCGTAACCCCTCAGGAAAGTCACGTTGGCCATGGCGGCACTCTCTGATGCTTTAGCTCTTTAGAAACTGGTCTGGTAGGGAACTCTTAAAATCAGCCCCACCAAGGACAAAGTTCTGCATGAAATAAAAAACGAGAGCCAGCCCCTCTATGGCAAGCGATGCTCTACAGAAGAGCTACATCCTCCAATCACAGTTCTCCGAATTATAGAAGGCTGGTTCCCCCAGAAGCTTCTGGCCACAGTTACCTTGGACTCCCGGTTGTAGGTTCCCAGTCTGCTCTGCTCTGCTCTTCCTGCCATGGCTGCAGGCCACCGCAACAGGCCTTTTGTTTGTTTGTTTGTTTGTTTTTTGAGACAGGGTTTCTCTGTTGTAACCCTGGCTGTCCTGGAACTCACTCTGTAGATCAGGCTGGCTTCCAACTCAGAGAGATCTGCCTGTTTCTGCCTCCCAAGTGCTGGGATTAAAAGTGTGTATCACCACTACCTGGCTTCGGGCCTTTCTTCTTTTCTGGAAACCTAGTTGAAAAGAAGCATAGAAAGATATTACACCAAATATAGTACATTTGTGGCCGTAGAGAGGTCCTGAGAGTGTGGTAAAAAGGGAAGGAGTCAGGAGGAAATGCTGTCACTTGCAAGAAGTAAGCATAATAAATGGCATTTTAAAGTCTTTTGGTTTTGGTTTACATGTTTATTTGTTTTTAAGATGGTCTGGATGTGTGGCCTCAAACTCATGATCCCCTTGCCTCAGCTTCTGGAGTGCTGGGATTACAGAGACCATACCCAGCCTTGAAGGTCTTGACGTCACCAGCCTTAAAGGTCTTAAGGTCACCAGCCTTGATGTTGCACAGCCGTGCCTGTTTCCTTTCATCTTTACCACAGACCTCTTGAGGAAGTATCTCAATCCCAGAGGTGAAGGCAGATGAAGTAACTATGTTCAAGGTCATGGGTAACAGAGTGCTGTTCCTACTCAGCTCTTTTGAAGTCCCTAGCCTATGCCTGATCAGTGAGTTACAGGCTTGCAGGCCCTCAGAGAGCACCCTCCCATTGCTCAATGAGGTCTAGGCTTCAGAGACTTGCTCAGGTCTTGAAATCAGTTAGAGCAAACGCAGGGCCCAGCAGCCAGATGTTCTCAGAAGCAGCCTGGGAATGTGCTTGCAAGAGCTTGTGTTGATGGGGAAACTTTAGGCGAGCTGATTGCTATCGCTGATACCTCCCTGGATGGAGATGCCCGGTGGGAAATAAAATCCCTATCTCGGAAAGACCAGGCCATGGGAGCTGCACCTGATTTCAGTGAAGCACAAGTCTGAACCCATGATGCCGTGAATGCTGTTGCTCAAGCAAAGCCCAGTGCCATCGTGGCTGACTCCTTGTTTTCTAGGATGCTAAGCAAGCCTGCCCTCTACTGGGCAGAGCAGGGTCCAGGGAGGCCTTTGTGGATCCTAGCTGACAAGCCCATGGAGCCTGTCACTTGGCCTGTTGTCAGAAATAATCAAAACTGGAGCTTGGGTTCTGAGAATTTTGCTGAATTAGTAGGAGGGAGAAGATGGCAATACACTGATGAATGTCCTGGTGTGCCCAAGACTGAGGAGATTCTGTCCTCCATCTGGGATAGTTTAGGGGTGCTTGGCCATATGACTCCAAGGGGTCCTTGGGGGATCTGTTGGCATTTGTGGGGTGCATGGTTAGAGGCGACAACCCACATGGCAAGAGAGCTTCTCTCTGGACTTAAGCTGGAAGCAGAAACTCAGTTTGTGTTTGTCAGGGCTAACCTTGTGTCTCCACAGAGCAAGGCACCCTTCCACAGGAGAGAGTTTGAGGCAGTAGCTATTATAAAGCTGTTCCCAGGAAAGGTTCATGACCTTTGAACTCTGGGACAGGTGAGTCAGACATCGTAAATCTGCCAGAATACCTGATGTTGAGACAGTCCTCAAACAGTCCTCACTGGCTTGGAACTCACCGTGTAGAACAGGTTGGTCTCAGACTTGCATCCATCCTCATGTCTGTAGGATTACAGACATGGCCACCACCATGCCTGAAGAGCACTGGGCTTTGATATTGAGGGGTCCGGGATCCAAAGGATAGGGACAATCAAGAGAACAACCCTGAGAAAGGGGGTGGTGGTGGCTGAGGGAACTGCACTGATACTTGGCTCCTCTTGGTAACATTCTCCTTCCGGTATGGTTCTTAATGCCGGAGCATGGGAAAGGCAAGGCTGTCTGGCGACCCCTAGGGCTCAAAGGCTGGAATGCAACCTAGGTGCAAAAGCCACTGCAAGGTCTTGAGCCTGGGCAAGGCATCCTGTCTAGGGCCTGAATTCCCTCAGCTGTATAATGCCTAAATGACTGTTAGGAACAGATCCGAGGTGGTTGATGAGAGACAACAAAGGCATCAATACTTCTTGAACTCTATAGAACTGGCCTGATCCGGTAAAAACAAAAAGAGCCAAGACCCTGACCGTGAGATGAAGCCTGCCCCAGGCAACAACAGTCTGGAACAGCCTCAATAAGCAGAACTCCCATCAGCCTCTTCGGCAGAGAGGCAAAGCAGGGCCGGAGTCAGAGCCCAAGACATCATCGATTCAGCCCTGGGTTATGTGTGCCTGGGTGTGTGTGCTAGCTCATGTACGTGCACGCGTGCAGTGAAGACGTCAGCTCCACCAATAGGGATTCTTTGCCTGTGGTTCATTTAGTAGCCTCTGGGGCCATTGGGACAGGTGGCAGCTCTCAGGAAGCTAGAGGGGCTGAAAAAGCCCAATCCCGGCGCAAGCGCACTAGGCTTCAGGCTCACTGTGATACCTGTGGCCAGACAGGACTAGCTAGGGATGGGGAATGGCTGGATGGGCTACAGAAGCTGGGCTTGGTAAAGGGAAGGCTGCCAGGGTGCTGGAGCTCTAAAGAGGGAAGGCCGAGAATGGAGGGGCACACTGAGACCCACGAGTTCAGCTGAGTTGTGTGGAGAGGAGGTGAAGCCTGGGATGTGGGGTGCAATGATTTGGCGGGTTCACACACTGATCGCTGGCAGAGCTGGGGCACCTACTCCATCACTCCTGAGCCAGCACACGCTGCTCAGCCTCGCGCAGGCCAGTTTGCTCTTTGCGGGTTTCACTATGGCGGAGTAGCTACAGACTGGCTAGAATCTCTATCTCACAGCTGCGAAATCCCAACATCTCATTCCCTTGGCTTGGTGACTGATTTGGGGTAGGAAGTATTTCGGAGGAGCTGGTGGTAATTGATACCAGTTTTGCTGGACTTGCTGGGAGCAAAATGCAACCTTTTCCTCAGTATGCACAAACCTGCACAGTTTGGATCTAGACGTTCCATGGAGTTTTTTCTTCGTGTAGAAATAGGAGCAGAGGCAGGCAATAGGCTTAGTCTTTGGCACATTTCTCAAGTTCCTGGATCGGGCTTCACTGAAGTTGTGCCATGACATTTTAGTCATAGAAAACTGGAACTTTTTTTTTTTTTTAACATTACGAATCTGAGTCTGATCTCTACTGAGTTGCAATGCAGACATTGGCAGCTCAGCTATGCCTGTCATCTCCACCACTGTTCCTCTGGTCTCTGGTCACCACACTCAAGCAGATACGCCTCCGCCGGCACCCTCTGGTGACGCTCCCGGAGTTCTGCAGAGTTGGAAGGCTGTTCACTTGCAGCACAGGAATGCTTCCATACCCCAAGCAACACAGTCTGCTTCAAGGGAGAAGCAAGAGCAGCAGGACATGGTTCTTGCTTTCAAGGAATTTGAAGACTCAGGACATGTTATTAAATGAACCACAGCGAGCAGTGGTTATGCAAGTCTGTGCAAAACCCAGAACGCACCTGGGGGAAGGAATTCTGCCTGTGGAGGTGAGGGGAGCCACCAAGGACACCATCTGGGTGACAAAATAAGAGCGAGGTTGGAGGCAGGCTATGCTCCAGTGATGGCGCCTTCCTTGCCCTTGCTTTAAGTGCCCCTTCTGTTAAAATAAAGTTATGGCGTTTATTGGAGAGTCCAGAATGGAATTTTCCAATGCTCTTTATTAATCACAAACCATGTCAAATCTCAGGGAATGCTAATACCCGGGCAGCTAGGCAGAGAGCTAACTCCAAGCTTCTTCACCCATTGCTCTCCTCCCCGTTCTTCTCCAAGGCTTCTTCACCCCATTGCTCTCCTCTCCACTCTTCTCTCTCCCCCTCTCCCTTTCCCTCTCCCTCTCCCCCCTCTCCCCTCTCCCTCTCCCTCTCCCCCTCTCTCCCTCCATCCCTCTCTCTCTCTCTCTCTCTCTCTCTCTCTCTCTCCTACTCCCCCTCCCTCCTTGCTCCACCCCTCAGTCCCCAGGTGTTTTCTCCCTGTTTTCACACAGACCCTCAATCAACAAATAACAGGAACTGTGGGGGTGGAAGCTGGGGATGGCACAGAGGTGTAAACAGGAGACGAATCTTAACTAAAATATTATCCACAACTAAAACATACCACAACACCCTTCCCCATGGATTGACTCTTTCCAACTCACAATGTCTCTCTCTTCCCATAGAGAAGCCGGACCTGGTCTCTCAGGTGATAAGCTAAAGTCATTTGCCCCATGGGCTACCCTGGGCTCTCTAGCTTGAGGAGAGATGAGTATTTTATTTTTTAAAGTGTTCATTGGGACTGGGGGTGTGGCTCAGTTGTTAGGGTGCTTCCTTAGCATGCATAAATTTAACACTGGACTTGATCCCCAATACTACATAGAACCAATAGACGATCATGCCTGTGGTTCCAGCAATCAGGAGCTAGAGACAGGAGGATCAGATGTTCAAGGTAACTCTTGGCTACTTGACAAGATCAAGGGCAGCTTGGGCTACTTGAGACCCCGTTGATGATGATGATGATGATGACTACAACAACATACATAAAGGATAGAAGAATATTATTGGAGCCAGGGCGGGGGTTCAGTGGGTAAAGTGCTTGTAACCTGAGTTCACATCCCCAAGACCCACGTGAAAAGCTGGCCATGGTTGTGTCTGTAACTCCACTACTGGGGAGGCTGTGACAGGTAGATCCCCAGAGCTCCCTGGCCAACTAGTTGTATCTCCATCAGTAGCTCCCAGTTCAGTGAGGGGCCTTGTATCAAAAACTAAGGTGGAGAGGGCTGAGAAGGATACCTGATTTGACCTACATATACATGCATGCACACTGTGTATGTATGTATGCACACACGAACACACACACACGCATGCACATTGTGTATGTGTGTATGCACACACGAACACAGACAGACCATTCACTTGATTTATTTACTTGGTTGTTTTGAAGTTTTTCTTATGAGAATGTAAATTTTACATAAGCAGGTCAGTCATACATACCACAGTGAGCAGTCCACCAGATGGTATCTTCCCACTGGGCCAGCCTGAAATGCCCCAGGGTCTCGACAGATGAGCGGCTTGCAGTGCATAAGCATGTGAGCCTTTCAGGTAGGCACAGTGGCAGAGAACTTCTAGCTTTTCATTCCATTTTCTGGGCTTATTTTAAAGGTCAGGAAGAACTTGTGTACAAAGAACACATACAAGAATCCACTTTAGAAATCAGGTTTTATTTTAGGTTTTATTTTATATGGACCCAATGTTGACTGTGAGGGGAAAGCTAAAACAAAACCCCGGTGAGCTGTGACTTTCCTGGGGAGGGTGGCAGGTGCCATTACATACCTCCTTCTGCTCAGACTGAAAGCCTCATAGTTCAGGCAAAGGTGACCTTTGAAGGGACAGTGTTGGCTCAGGCAGGCCCTCAGCGTGGTCTCAAGCTTCAATTTTTTTAAAAGAAGTAGAAACCACAAGTGATGGTCCATACCTTAAAAAAGTCATGTTCTTCAGGAACGTGAGGTAGAAGGGTTACGCTGAGCTATGTACAGAGTTCTAGGGGAGCCTGGGATACAGTGTGGAGCCCTGTCTCAAAAAATAGTTGTAAAACAGACAACAAACAAAGACAGAGGACATATGTGTGTAGACCAGTGGCTCTCAACCTTCCCAATGCTGCCACCCTTTAACACAGTTCCTCACGTGCTGACCCCCAACCATAAAATTATTTCCGCTGCTACTTCATAGCTGTAGTTTTGCTACTGTTACGAATCTTAATGTAGATATCTGATATGTACCTGGTCTTAGGTGAAGGTCGGTTAGAGGGTCGGTCATTCGACCTCCCACCCAAAGGAGGTTGTGACCACAGGCTGAGAACCACTGGTGGAGACCCTCTAAGACGTAAACGAAGGTGACAGATTGAGACTATATTAAAAACGCGTGACCCAATGGGCCAGAGAATGAGTGATCCCAGAGGTCCAAAGGAGGAAGTGACCCGCCCAGATGATGCTGAACCGAGCCCTAGCCTGCACCACAGACTTGGCGCAGATTTAGTCGCTGGTGCCAGCTGGCAGCTCTTTCAGAGACCAACCACAAACAAACAAGAAGCGTTAGTTCTCCCCATGTCCCTCTTACTTATTCTATTGTTCTTTTCCAGACCTTTCCTGTCGGTTATCCCTGTATGTCTCTTCTTCATTCTGCAGGCAGCTCTAAGTCCCTCTGACACAGGTTTCTCGGGAGAGAGACTCTCAGTTCTAAGTAGTTAAGAACTTCTGCAGCATGTTTTTCTGATGGCTTTTTAGTTGTCTTGGCCTATACTTGGGATATTTTCTGAATATTCCCAGTTTTCATATTTTATTGTCATTTTCTTTGGTGCAAAACTAAAACAAACAAACAAAACAAACAAGCGGACAACAAAAACAACAACAAAACATTATCCCAAGGCTGGACTCTGTTGGTAAAATACTTGTCACCCAAGCGTGAGGATCTGGGTTTGAATCCCCAGAAATGCCACTTGAAGCTGTGTGAGTCGGCACTCCTGGAAATCCCTTCAGACTGTACATGCGTGTTTCTCCACTAGCTGCTGTGCCCAGAGGCACTGAGGTGTGTGAGCAGCGGCAATGGTGAGGGCCTTGTCTGCGGGGTTAGTTCACTGGGTAGGCAGGTGCAAGAGCCATGCTCCCCACCCCCAACTTGTTGTGCTCCATCTGTGTTTCCCTCACATCTCACTGTCTACAGCTCCCAAGTGAAGGGCAGGTGATCTGTGTCCTGTCTCTGTTGACAGGAGCATAGGGGGCCATGACTGTCGCCTGGCCTCTGCTGCTGTTGAAGACTGTGTCCTCAGCCATCTCGCCTGTGCTCTCAGCCAGTGGGAATGGGCAGGGGTTCATCTTCCTCGCTCTGTGGCTCTCCACTTCAGAAAGGGCCTGTGTTCTGCTCAGCGGCTCTGTCACATCAGCTCTGGGGGGGGTCTTACCACTGTCTCATTTCCACCGAGCAGAAACTCAGGACTGTGTTCTTGGCTAGGGGACACAGGGATGCTGGCCGGGAGGTGGGGCCACAGTAGTTCACACCGACCACGCTGGTTATCCTAGGTGTCCAGCTTCTTTTTCTCCCTTGTTTGATGCCGAGGACATGAGGACAAGAGTCAGGCCACCTATTGAGCTGCTTATTGAGAAACACAATTACGAAAGCTAGGAGAGAGTGCAAACCTGGGGCGCCACCTAGGGGAGGAGGTGTCCCAGTGCTCATTGCTGGTCCAAACTGACTTAATTCTGATGTGTGGTTTATGGAAATCTAGAACTTACACACACACACAGACACATACACACACACACATACACACACACACACACAGACACACACACACACAGACGTACAGACACACACACACATAGACACACACAGAAACACAGACACTCCCCGCCCCCACAGAGACACATACGTGGAATGGAAAGAAAACACCAACAAAATAGCTATTCAGGTGCTAAGGATTGTTTCTTCTTTACAGTGTATTCTGTTAAAATAAAGTTATGGCGCTTAATGGAGAGTCCAGCGTTGAATTTTCCAATGCTTTTTATTAATCACAAACCATGTCAAATCTCAGGGAATTCTATTACCCGGGCAGCTAGGCAGGAAGCTCATTCCCAGGCTCTTCACCCCATGCTTTCCTCTCCCTTCTTCCCAGTCACCTCCTACTCCCTCTCTCTCCTTGCTCCACCCCTCAATCCCCAGGTGTTTTTCTTCCTGTTTTCACACAGACCCTCAATCAACAAATAACAGGAACCTCCTGTCGGGGGTGGAAGCTGGGGATGGCACAGAGGTGTAAACAAGTAAGAGACTAATCTTAACTAAGATATTATCCACAACTAAACATACCACAGCAGTATTCCTGCTGCTCAACATAGTTTACAAACCTTTCTCCCAATGGAGGTGAAGGCAGTGGCACTTTCCTGAAGCAGCAGAAGAAATGTCCACCCCTTCCTGAGAGCAATATCCATGCATCGGCTTCTATTCAGATAGTCTTCTTCTCGTCTTCTAGATCTTTCTTTAAAACATGAGAAGGAACACCAAGGAGTGTCCCTGGAAGGACAACCGATCTCAGTCCTTGTTGATGTTTCATCTAGGATGAGGCTACTTGTTCCTGATCAAGTCCTACCTAGGCCAGGGTCTCTCACATCAACATCTCCATCTCTAACTCTCTCCCAAACCCCAGCCTCCTTCATCCCCGGGCCTGCTCAGACAACACACCATTGGCCTCCCCTAAACCTGCCCCACATACAGCTTTTCTAGCTCAGTGGCTCAGAGGAGCAGCCAGAATTCAGCCTGGACTCTTCTCTTGGCCAGATAGAGCCAATTGATCCACCAGGGATCTTCCTGGCTTTACCTCAGCTGCTCTCTGCAGTGCAGCTCCCGGACCTGTGTCAGCACAACCTCTTACCTGAGTTACTGCAATGGCATCCTTGCTGGCCCCCCTGCTCCCAACTCTGCCTCATCAGTGCATCACAGCGGAGGCTGCTCCAGTCAGATGTGAGATGGTGCTTTCCCTCTGCTGGAAAGTTTTGCAGTGGCTCCCCACTGTATTCAGGCTCTGCCTGACCTGTGCCCAGGCCGCCTAACTCCATGCTATGGCCCAGCTCACTGCTCCGCATGCTGGACTCCTCCATGCCCGAGGCTGTGCAATGATTGCCGTCTGCTCCCCACCCTGGCCAACTGCTCATACCTGACCGCCGCGGATACATGGAGTGTATTTTGCTCAGTTCTCTGGAGCGGAGGTTGAGTAGTCATGACAGCGCTCTTTGGCTTAATTGAAAATAGGTTATCTTTATGTCCTGGTTCGCCTGGGACTGTGCCAATTTACACCTGTGTAATTAAGTGTCTCTTCCACTTCTGAGAAATCATATGGTTTGGATGATAAAGTCTGTGATTACTCTGTGGGCAACCTCTGACACACTTGGCTTCCTCCCCAGCTCTTGTCAACAGCGTGGTAAAGGCTCACTGCTCATAATCACCTCACTGCCTTCTGCAGATCTCAGAGCCAGGCAACCTTTAAATTTCCCCTCACTTCCCCACACCAACCTTTCTCTGAAACTGTAGACGCATACATGGGCCTGGGCAGACGCGCAGACACGTATTTCTGTGACACTCCGTGGAGGTGGAGGAGGTGCACTAGGTCACTAGGGCCGCTCCTTGACTATGCTGAATGGTCTGGGGAAGCTTTCTTTTCATTTTTTGCTGGGAGCAATGCAGGGGAACAGCAGCCAGCACTGGAGCTTCAGAAGCAGAGCACACTGGGTAGGACAACTACGATGAGTCTACCTCAGTTTGACAAAGTCATGGGGGAATCATCTGCTGAATGCCCTTTGCCACTGCTGGGCCTTATTGTGTTGTTGTTACCATGGTCTCCCTGTCTCTCTTTGGTACGAAAGTTCTACGGGGATCTCTAACCCCTCATTGGGCAGTGGTACTGGCACACGTAACAACGGTGATGATTTTCCCTTGAACCATGCCACTTGGGCAGGGCAGTGGCACTCAGTTAAACTAGTGATTCAACTGAAACTCCAGCAAGAATAACTAAAAAACATGCATAGTTAGGAAAATTAGGTGTTTTTCACATACAGTTACAGGATCAGATTAGGATGCTTTGCCAGCTGCCTTGGAATCAGTAACCTAGGAAACATTAGTAACCTAAGGAATAATGTAAAAGTAAGAAGACATATTTTTGCTTGTTTGAGCAGGGTTAGGAAAACCAGAACAAAGAAAGCTTAAAAGCAGGCCCACGATCAAGAAATAACAAATGGGTAAAACGATGCATTTTATGTAATTAAAAAAAAAAAAACACAACAAGAAAAGATTAGCTGAAATTAAGGCAACATTTATTCAGTCTGTAATTACATCCCGTAAGGCACGTGGTGGCTGTTGACAAGGGCGCCACTTCTTTTGAGGCCTCTGATGGCCTCCAAGTCTAATTTTTATTCTAACACATCATGTCAGGCAGGTATGAAGTGGTCAGAACCTAATGCATTTGCCTCAACAGGGCTCAGTCAATGCAATCACTGTCTCAGTAGCAGCTGCCCTGACAGTCGCCTGTGCCCTGAGGCCTGACCAAGTCAGGGTGGCGGGCGTGCTGGCGGTCTCCTCAGGCTGTGTTCTGAATGATCAGGGCAATGCCTTGACCACCTCCAATGCAAGCTGACCCCACGGCGTACTTGCCACCTCGGCGCCTAGGAAAGAATAAAAAAAAAAAAAACGTGTGATTGGGGCCAGTAAATGGCTCAGCAGATAAAGGAGCTTGCCACCAAGCCTAACGATCTAAGTTCAATCCCTAGATGGTGGAAGAAGAGAACCATTTTCCTGCAAGTTATCTTCTGATCTCCACACACAGGCTGAGGCATGTGCATGCTCCCAACACACGCACAAAAGCTCACGCGCGCGCGCACACACAAGCACACACACACTGTTTAAAAATTCGTTACTGTAACAAAACCCACTATTTAAAAAGTTAGATTAGTTCATTAAACAGTATTAATGTTCATTCTTAACCAGCTCATCTTCCAACTCCCTTCCCCAGTCCTGAATTTAGGTTTATGGTCACAGTAGATAAGAGAATTCAGAAAGCAGAATATCCTGACTAAAAATGAGCAACAAAATGTAACACACAAGAGCGAGACAGTAGAAGAAGCAGGGAGAGTTGGGGATAAAGGAACAGGAAACAACTGGCTCAGACAGTCCGGGGACATTTATATCCATAGGGGTGCTAGGAGGGGGAAGCAACACTGAGCTTTGACTTGCATGATTTCAGAGTCCCGAGTTACTTTAGAGAAAATGCAGTTTGTCCACTGAAGGAGCAGGTCATTTAGAAAGAGATCATGTCTCATTTATAAAAACCAGACCATCTGTTTTCATTCCCCAGTCTTGATCTATGACCTTGAGAAATTATCTATGCTTTACTGTTCATGGCAATCACCGATCGCCACCTGATGAACCACTAGCCTGGCTCTGCCAAACAGGCTGAAGTGAGCTTGCAGCCTCACACAGTGGTTCATTTTCAACTCCCCTAACAGAAGTAAATGGCCCCAGATATACAAGCTGACCAACTCATCTGCAATGCCCAGTGCAAAGTGTCTCCCAAATAACTTGTTTCTGGTCAGAACCAGTGCCAGGGAAATGGAGAAGAAAAATGGGATTGTGCTGAGAGAGCTTACACTTACTTATTTCTGTTAAACAAAACAAAACACACCACATTGGGGCCTGGAGAGATGGCTCAGTGCTTAAGATCACTGATTGCTCTTCTAGAGAACCTGGGTTCAATTACCAGCACCCACATGGCAGCTCACAATCATCTGTAACTCCAGTCCCAGGAAATCCAATTCCCTCTTCTGAACTGTCCAGGCACCAAGTGCACACATGGTGCATGTACATACACGCAAGCAAAACACTCATACGCATAAAAAACTTTTCAAAAAAAGAGTGGGACATCTGAAATACAATAATCTGTAGCAAGTACCTTAATTCGTGAACCAGGTGTGCGGTAATTCTGGACCCAGATCCTCCCAACGGGTGGCCCAGGGCAATGGCACCTCCGTTCACATTGGTTTTACTGGGGTCAAGATCCAAGCCCTTCTGAACAGCCAAGTACTGGGGAGCAAAAGCTTCATTCACCTTAGAACAGAGTTAAAACCCACAGAAACATTACTCACAAGCTGGTTTTTAACAGAAAGATCCAGTTCTGTTGAAAGCCATTCCTCACTTCTATTTAAATTAGCTCACAATCTTATTTGGATTTATCTTTCAGTCATTCCATGTAAAGACTGTAGGTCCTCAGAAGTGTGTGTGTGTGTGTGTGTGTGTGTGTGTGTGTGTGTGTTAGTCTATGTGCAAGAGAACAAGCACACAAGGGCAGCCTGTTAATATTGGTCAACACAATCATGTTAAGGTAGATGGAATTACCTTCCTTTACAAAATATCTTAGGTTTACAAAAGGGCATAGACCTGGGTGCACTGGCACGCGCCTACCTCTAATTCTAACTGGGAGGTTGAGATAGAAGAGTTCCAAACTGAAGGCCAGCCTGGGCTTTATAAACAAACAAACAAAAGAAAACAGAGTTGTGTATTTACTGAATGATACTTACCATCAAATGCATTCCTTAAAGAAAAGCTATCTATAATAGTCTTACAAATAGATACATGCTAGAGGGGTAGATACTGTTGCGAGCCCAGAGGTTTTAGAGCTAGATGGAAGGCTCAGCTGGATCATGTTAGGATGTGACCTTGTGTGTGTGTATGTGTGTGTGTGTTTTATGCTCTCTTTATACTTGAATTCCACAATAGAAGAATTCAATTCATTTCTCAGGTTAGATAAAGTCATGTAAGTGCCTATGTGTATTTCCTGATGCACAGTAAGTACACCCTAAGTGGCTGCCATTATTACCCAGTGCTAAGCCATCCTTCTGAGAAGAAACCGACAGACAAGAATACACCATCCTGGCCTAAGGCCCCAGGGATGGCAACTGTACCGGGTGTGGCGGAACTGCATCACTCACATTACAGTGACACCCACCAGCTGCCTTTGTTTACAACCCTGTATTTTCCTATGATTTCAGCTCATGCAAACGTAAAGGAGGTCTCCGTACAGCGCCGGTTTCAAATTTCAATCTCATTCCCTTTCCTACTAGACTTTTGTATACGCCCGCGATGGAGGCTGACCTACCTACCCTTAGATCAATATCCTATTCTTCTGTTTTATATAATAACTCTCAAGGAACTACGAACTACATCTAGTATATGCTGTGAAAGCAGACTTCTGAGGCTGGGGCGGGTGGGGTGGAGGAGGACAGTGTGGCAGGCTCTGTCCCGATATCTACATGCCCAGAGATGAGCACCAGCTGCATGCAGGATGCTCTAGCCAATTGTGAAGCCAGAAACTTAGCGCTAGCTTGCTGATTAAAAATGATAATTAAGCAGCCCCCTTAAGGCTCAGAGCTGGAACTACTGAGGATGGAAGAAATATTTATTTTTCCTAAAACCTGGATTCTGGGCGAGGGGTTATCACTGAGAAAGTCATACCCGTGCTAGTCCTTCTCTGTTAATGTAAGTAGAGATTCCCTTTGTCATTGTTTTTTTAATGCCAAACAGCACAAGTTTAATCACCTACCATTCTCAAATACTCACCAAATACGGGACATCTATAGCCCATCATTAAGAATTTTCTTCATGCCAGGCAGTGGTGGCACATGCTTTTAATCCCAGTGCTTGGGAGGCAGAGGCAGGTAGATCTCTGTGAGTTTGAGGCCAGCCTGGTCTACAGAGTGAGTTCCAGGACAGCCAGAGTTACAACAGAGAAACCCTGTCTGGAAAAACCAAAAATAAAAAAAAATAATTTTCATTTTTTTCTTGATGATGATTATTATTAATGTTTCGTTTGTTTGTTTGAGGTGGTCTCACTATGTAGACTAGGCTGTCCTGGAACTCACAGAGATCCACCTATCTCAGCCTCCCCAGCGCTGAGACTAAAGGTGTGTACTTCCACCCCTGGTTATCTCAGTTTTTTTTTGAGACAAGATCTTGTTATGTAGTCCTTGGCTGTGTCCCTTCTTTTAATCATGCTAAATGCTAAGGTCTTTGGCCTACTGTTATCATTTTTAAAAGCTACTCTTGGGGCTGAGGTGTAGCTCAGTGTGGGCTGTGTTTAGCATGCATTAATTCCTAGAACAACACGCACCTGTGTATGCGTACGCACACTCATTCTATCAGTTTAAATTTCCAGTGTCAAAATTACGGTAAGTGTATCCTAAATCAAGTCGCCACTATGGTGGAGAAGCCAAATACAAAATTGAGGAGCCCTGAATTTGGGGAGGAGGCAATCAGCTTCTAGATTTGGCATTACGTACTGGTTCTCTATTAGGTAAATTATGTCGTCTACATTTTACACTTGAATCTTTACAACAGGGTGAAGGTTGCTCATCTCCTCTGTAATATTCAGCGCCTACTGAGTATTATACTGAAGTCTAAACTGCAACAGGATTCTATGAGGTTCCAAGAAGTTTCCGGGACTTTAGCAAGAGAAATCAGAGTGCTTAAACTCAGAAGAGAGCCAAGTGGGGGTTGCAGAGATGGCGCCATTGATAAAGTATTTACTGTGCAAGCCCAAGAACCTCAATTAGCTCTCTACCTCCCACGTGGGCATGACAGCATGTCTGTAACCCCAGAACTGAGGAGGTGGGGACAGGATCCCTGAGACCTGCTGGGCAGACAGTTTATCCAGATTGATGAGCTCTAGGTTCAGTGAGAGACGTCGTCTCAAAACATAAGAGCTGGAGGAAAACACAGATCACAAAAAATAAGTAAAATACTTCACTACAGTGGGGGACATACCAACACAAGCATGCACAGGCAATACATGTGTGGGTTTAGCATGTGTTCAGCATGGGGAACATGTGGAAAAGTTAACAGCACTAAAACCAGGAGCGCTACAAGATAGCACGCTGAACCATTTATACTATAAAAGTAGGTGATTTATTCGTACTGTGAAGACACTTACATCTACCAAATCCATGTCCTTAAGACTCAGTCCAGCCTTCTTCAGTGCCCCATTGATAGCAGGGACTGGACCTATAGAAGAATAAAGGAATTAGACAGACATATATATCCTCTTGTTATTCATCTACCAGACTTTAAGCCAGACATCTGGTGCATTCCTGTAATCTCAGCCCCCAGGAGGCTAACGTAGAAGGACCGTGAGATCAGCCTGTTCTATGTAGTTAGAGCTTATTTTGCAAAACAAAACTCCTTTGACACTATACAAGGAAGAAATGATGACATATCAGAAAAGGGGTCAAAGGTAAAAGGCTGACCACAGTCAACTGTGGGTGCGAGACCCACATGAGATAGTCTCCCTGGCTTTAGGACTTTGAGCAGCCAAGGGGGCCACATGCAGGATTTATAGTCAGTTATAAATTATGCCTGCTCTCAAATGAGCAGGCAGACTAAGTGTTCTAAGTAGGAACTGTATCCATTCACTTCGAACCTCCAGCCGATGGGGAGCTGCAGGGCACCTGGGGAAAGGTGTCTGAGGGAAGAACCATTTCTAACTCCAATAGTAAGTGGGGTAACACAGCCTATAGTTCAGGAAATGCAAACTGACCTCACACGATCTCTGAAAGAAGCTCCCACATCTGCTGATCACCAGCAACAGTTTGGTATTTCCGTTAAGTTCTAGCAAATCAATGCTTCTTCCAAAGAATAAGATGTCTACCTAGACATGATTTCCTTCTTATCCTTTGAGCAAGAGAGCATGTAAATGACCAGTCACAAAAATTCTGCTTGGAAGTCGAGAGGCCAAACTTCCTGTTTGGTTTCACCCAGTTAAAGGCTCTTTTGGCCAGTCTGCATAGAGTATGACCATCGTTGAGTTTAAAATGCTGTTCTGAGTAGCTACTAGTTCACTAGTCTTAATTCTATGCTTTTTCACAGCTAAGACAGAAGATGGGGTGCGAAGTATGATGGTTGATACTGATTGTCAACTTGACAGAATCCAGAATGGCACTCTGGGCACCCTGTGAGAGATTATTTAGATTAGGTTAACAGAGGTGGGAAGACCCACCTTAATTGTGGGTGACGCCATTCAACAGACTGTTGCTGTTGAATAAAAAAGAGAAAGTGAGCCCAGCACTAGCATCCATCTGCTTCCTGATTGCGGACGTCTGCCCAGCTGCCCACAGCCCCAGCTGCCCAGCTGCCCCTGCTGCCCCAGCTGCCCCAGCTGCCCCTGCTGCCCCAGCTGCCCCAGCTGCCCCAGCTGCCCCTGCTGCCCCAGCTGCCCCTGCTGCCCCTGCTGCCCCAGCTGCCCCAGCTGCCCCTGCTGCCCCTGCTGCCCCAGCTGCCCCAGCTGCCCCAGCTGCCCCTGCTGCCCCAGCTGCCCCAGCTGCCCCAGCTGCCCCAGCTGCCCCTGCTGCCCCGGCGGGCTTGTACTGAGAGCCCAAAGTAAAGCCTTCTCTTTTCGTTGCTTATGGCCAGGTATTCTGTCACGGTGACTAACAATACAGACGCTGACCTGGGCTGTTGCCTGGGTTGTTGTCTGACCATGCTGCCCTCAGGTCTTTGGAAGTGTTTTTTTGGGGGGGTTGGGTGGGTGGGTGGGGAATGGAGAACGTGGGAGATTTTTTTTTGGAAGAATATGGAAGATTTGGAACTCTGGGCAAGGAAAGCCAGTGAGTACTGTACAGAGCTTGGTGGGCCATTCTGGTGGCGCTGGAAGACAAGGGTGCGGATGCACGGGGAGCTGGGCTAGGCCTGGTAACTAACACTGGCGGTAAGCGGCAAAGCATCAGCTCACCAGCACGGTCAGGGTGTCGTCAGCTTCCGCCGCTTGTGAAACGCTGAGACCGTTAGCTTATGCAGAGGTAAGGGTGAGAAGCCCTTCACTGGAAGCCAACGGTTGAAGGTGCTGAGACATTCCCCACCTCCCCGTCCTCAAGAACGGCAGCAAGCCCGCCTGAGCATGCCCAGGCTAACTCGGAGTCTACACACTCTAGGCCACATCTGGCCCTTGCCAGGCCCCTCTGGGAAAAAGCACTCTCCCCAGACACTCATGATTATATGCTGAGACTCAGGAAGGCTCAGTATTCTTGAAGAAATGACCTTATTTCTAGTTCTGGCTCTTCCCACAGAAAGCTGTGGGGGTTTAGGCGCTTCTTTGGGTTTCAGGGTTAATTAAAGAACTCTGTGATGGGCTAGAGGCCGGCTCAGGGGTTAAGAGCACTCACTGCTCTTGCAGAGGACCCACGTTCAGTTCCCGCACACATATGTCGGCTTACAACTGTTCATATCTCCAGTTCCAGGGGGTCTGACACTCTCTTCCACCGCCACAGGCAGCAGGCATGAAAGTGGTGTACTGGCATACATACACATAAAATGAAAATGAATGAATCTTTTAAAAATTTGAGTTAACTTTTGTCTTTTAAAAAATTTTAATTATGTGTGTGTGTGTTTGCATAAGTGTGTGTTTGTGTGTGTCTGTGTGTCTGTGTGTGTTTGCATAAGTGTGTGTGTGTGTGATTGTGTGTGTCTGTGTGTGAGTGTGTGTGTATGTGTGTGTGTGGGGGGGTTGTGCTCATGAATGCAGTGCCCACAGGGGCCAGAGGCACTGGATCTTCATGGCACTGGGCTGATAGGCAGTTGTGAGGCCCTGACATGGACGTGGGAACCGATCTTGGGTCCTGTGAGAACAGTACATGTTCTTAACCACTCACCCACAGTCTCCACCCCCTGACCTCTGTCTTTTTTATTTCATGTGTATGGCTGTGTTGCCTGCATGTCTGTCAGTGCACCACTTGATGCTTGGTGCCCACAGAGGCCAGAAGAGGGCATCAGACATCAGGCATCCCTTTGACTGGAGGAGATGGTTGTGAGATGCCATGTGGGTGCTAGGAATTGAACCGAGTTCCTCTGGAAGAGCAGCCAATGCTTTTAACCGCTGAGCCATCTGTCCAGCCCTGGCCTTTGTCTTTACAAAGCACTATACCCATTTATAAAAATGAACCAAAGAAAGCTAAAGTTGCTCGGTTCAGCTCAATGACCTTCCAAAGCCCACCCATCCAACTCCACCACCGCACTCCTCACAAGTCCAGGCGCAGTGTGTTCCTGGGGCTTTGTGTTGACCGCCACGCCCTGGCTCCTCCTTTTTCCTGGTCACAGCTATTGTGCTGAGCTGTGAATAGCTACGCAAAGGAGCCTGCAGAACTGAGGATTACTGTTCTTACAGCCTGGATCTCAAGGCCAGTCCTGCCAGAAGCCCAACAACCTGTTCTCCCTGCTTACCACACGGTGCAGGTCATCACGTTACCTTGCTTAATCCCACACTACGGGACAAACAAGCGTGTAGGTGACCCAGGCACCTGACCGCGAGAGACCCTTGGCACGGACGGTTCCACAGTGGCGCTCACTCAAGCTTCCAGGCCTGGGATTTGAAGCAAGGGAAACATTTTCTTTGCTTGCCAGCTAGTACTAATCCACCGGACCCCATTAAATGAGGGTGAACAGAAATAACAAGTATAAAAGAACTAATGGCTGAAAACCAGAGAAATTTGGTAGCTCATCAAAGTACCCAAGGACTCAGAAATCAAAAACAAACAAAACAAAACGAAAGTCCACAGCAGATTACAGACCCGCTGAAACAGAATCCCCAGAGGCTGCGAGTTCTGAGGACCAATGAGGTGGGAGCCAGTGCTGTGGGTTGACATGATGAACGGATGCCACTTTAGTCCACGGGTGTTTTATCGTTCAAGTTACTTTCTATTTCCAAGACAAAAACTCCTTTTTCCCGCCCTGATCATGGCTTTTAAGTACATAACAGAAAAACGAAACAAGAAAACCTGACTTTCATCAGTGTCCAAATATCCTGCAGTTGCTGACATAAACTTGAGATATACAATGGCAGATAAAAAGGTGAACACGCCGGGCTTGTTTCCTAGGAATTCTTCCCAGAGGGAAGCCTTGACCTCGGGCCTGGCAGCCAGCTGGGAGATGACTCAAACCCTGGACAGCACTCCTGTCATTTGGACAGGACCCGCAGTTCTGACACGGCAGCCACGTTCCCTCCCATCTGATAGCTTAAAGACCAAATCCACAAAAGGCCTAAGCTCTTAGAAAGCTCTGGTTCTGTTGGGAATCTGAAATCCATACGCTATGGAAGGCTTTTCCTTAGGTCACGGGGTCATGGCTGGATCAAAGCCACAGAGCACCAATCTTATATGTGTAGTGAGGCACTTAATTGGCTCCTTGTTTCCCTAAAGACAGGTGATAAATTCTCATCACTGGGGTCGGTGAGATGGCTCAGAGGATGAAGGTGCTTGCTGCCAAGCCTGGTGACTTGAGTTGGGTCTCAGGATCCATAGGGTGGAATGAGAGAGAGAGCACCAAAAGGTGCCCTGCTGTAGAAGTTTATTTTTAGTTACGTATAAAATAATTGCTTTGTGCACTGTTGGGTGAGAGGCTGCCAAGGTCTTTGTATTTTGTATTGTCTGCAGGTGTTATTTATGTGGGGCATGTTTGATTGCTCATGATCTGTATGTGCTATCAGTAGAACACCTGAGGAGTTCTGTGTCAATAAAAACACCTGATCTGGGACGCTCAGGGTTCCACTGTCCAGGATGGTGCTGGCCAGGATGGTGGTTCCCTCTGCTGAGGTCTGGCAGGGTTTGCACCTATAAGAATGCCTCCGTGTCTTCTTGGTAAGCCTACCCAGTAGGTAACAACTACATTGCCCTCTGACTGAGACACACATGCTGTGATGTGTGTGTGTATACATGTGTGCATGCACACTCTTACACACACAAAGTAAATAAAAACGTAAAAAAATATGCATTGCCTGAAGTTCTTAGTATCTAGATGTGTGTTTGTAAAAAGTGCTTTGTTTTATCTTCTTGCCCTACTCCCACCCCCAATTTTGGGACAGGTTCTTGCTATGTAACCCTGACTGAACTGGAACTTGCAATCCTCCTGCCTCAGCCTCCCGAGTGCTGAAATTACATGTATACCACCATACTCACATTTCTTTGTCTCATTTCTAACTATCAAAAATAAATGGTCTTAGTCTGAAAAGCATTAACAGTTCTGAATCCCCTCCTGTCAGTGCTGGCCGTCTGATACCTGCTTATAGTTCCCTTTGCTAACAAGCCTCAGTGGGACCAGGGAGCATTACGAGTCTAGCTGTGATCTCTGAGAGAGACCAGAGTCACACGCCGACTATCACTTTCCCGTCTGGAACCAACAGGACCTGGACTTTCTCACTCACTGGGAAGTCACTCTGGGTCGTAAGCTGAGAGGCCTGAGTGAGCCCACTCGTGTCTGTAGAGCCGTGGCACTGGCTCCCCGGCAGCCTCTCTATAATCTCCCTCATGACTTCACTGCTTCCTCCCTTCCCACGGTGCTGGGGATCAAACCCAGAGTCTTACACATGCTGCACAAGGCTCTACCCAGTAGCTACAACTCCAGCGCCCTCTGTTATTTTCTGTGTTGATTTTAAAAATTTATTTCTACAATTTTTAATTATGTGTGTGTGACTGTGTGTGTATATCTATATTCTATTATCTAGTATGTAGTATGTAGTATACAGTATACAGTATACATTATATATATGGTGTGTGTGTGTGTGTAGAGGTGCTCTGGAGGCCAGGAGAATCATATTCTTCTGGAGCTGGGATTACAGGCCGGTGTGAGTCACCTGATGCAGATGCTGTATACTGAACCTGGATCCTCTCCAAGAGCAGTATGCACTCTTAACCACGGAACCATCTCTCCAGCCCTGTTGCATGAGGATGATTTTTAAATACTCAGACAGACAGTCCCTTATGATTGCTGCCTAGGGGGTCTGCGTGGTCTTGGTTTTCCTGTTGTGTGTAGGGCAGTTCTTCATAAAGATGATCTAAGTGACCGATTCCACCAAGGATCCAGACTCTGAATGCCCACGCAGACCCACCTCCCGAAACAGAACACAACCGCTTTCAGGATAAACTCACCAATGCCCATGATGGTGGGGTCACATCCAGACACAAAGTAGCCCACAATTCGGGCCAGTGGTGTGAAGTTATGTTTTTTGACAGCATCTTCGCTGGCTATGATAACAGCTCCAGCACCGTCGGACACCCCCTTAAAAACAAAAGCAGTAGATCAGCCAGTAAGAGAAGCTACTCAATCGGAGTGCCAGCTAATGGTGCAGGACATCACAGAGCTGAGTTAGGGCTGGGGCTGTGCATAGGAAGCGCTGACAACGCGTGGGACCCTGGGGGATGCCAGAACCCATTTAAGCACATAGTGAAACTTCACCAGGGGACGAGAGAAAAGAACACTAAAAACAAAGCAAACAAAAAAAGAAAAGAAAGAAAGAGCTCGACATCAGATATATGTAGAAGTAAAAGGAAATCTGATGAATTATTGTGTGAGAAAGACAAAGCGTGAGGTATGGAAACTGACATCATAAACCAGGGGGGTTTCCTTTCAACATTTTGAAAAGATGAAGGAATCAGATTGTCTGGGTCCCTAGCTGCAAGGTTTTGTGGTAGACCATGAAAAACTCTAACAAAATATAAACACCGCCTGGGTGAGTTAAACAACTAAAGGCTAGGGAGTTGCTAGGCACATCTGGAGGAGACTTCACAATCACTTGGGGGGCGGGGGCGACACTGGAACTCACCGACGCGTTCCCGGCAGTGACGGTCCCTTCTTTCTTGAACACTGGTGGGAGCTTTTGCAATTGCTCCATGGTGGTTTGGGGCCGAGGGTGCTCATCGGCCTGCATCATCTGTTTGCCTTTCTTTGTCTTCACCTCGATGGGCGCCATTTCCTCATTAAAGTAGCCAGCTTCGTTAGCTGAAATAGTGAGAGACTATTGTCAGAGCGAAACTCCGAAAGGAAGAGAAATCAGGAGACCCGTATTGGCAATTTAACTTCTGTTCTACCTGTTCAGAGGCTTCTTCAGTTCTTTTCTACTTAGCAAGCTGCTTTCCCCTTGGAGGATTTAACATATGGCCTGGGGTCTAGACAGTGAGTCTGCACCTTTTGGAAATTACCAGTGTGTGTGTGTGTGTGTGTGTGTGTGTGTGAAGGTCAGAAAGCAGCCTCGGGTGCTGGACCACACCTCCCACCTGGCTTGAGACACACTCTCTCTTTGTGTTGTTGTATGCTGCTTCTTGGTACACACCAGGCCAGCCAGCCCATGAGCTTTTGGGGATCCTCCTGTCTCTGTCTCCCATCCTTCACTGAGAACACGAGGACTGCAGATGCAGGCCCTACCACGATCAGCTTATGTGGGTTCTTAGGATTTGAACTCAGGTCCTCATGCTTGCACAGCAAGCACTTTACCCGCTGAGCCATATACTCCAATCAGCTCCTACTCTTAATTTTTTTTTTAAATGAGATCATCTAAAACTAAAAGAAATAACAAAACTGTGATTTTCAAAGGTATGAGTTTTAAACACCCGTTACTGTACGATTACTGTAAGCTTCAGGGTGAATCCTCCCCTCCGCTTTCCTCTGGATACTGACCAGCCTTCCACCTCTGCTGGGACTGCAGGGCGTATCTGTCACAGTCTTCTCTGCTTATGCTGTATTTTGCAGCAAGGTTCTCTGCAGTCATTGCCATGGGGAGCTTAACATGCAGGTCCGTCAATCCTGACCACAAAACATCTTCCAGCTATAAAGACATTCAGGCAGTGCGTTGTTCAAGTGTTACCTTTGGAAGGAATGTCAAACTTTCCTTCGGTTAATATTATAATTACATTTTCTCTTTCTATTCATATTGGATTCTGGGACACTAAAAAAAATATCTAATATTAAAAAAAAATTCAATGTATAACAAATTCAATGTCTACTTTATACTACTAAATACAGAACTCTAAAGGCACAAGAGGAGAGCACAGGAGTTTACACCGTGGTCGCAAGTGAATCCTTGGGAGAGAAGCTTAACACTGGGGTTTTTCTGCAGCCCCTGGAAGCCACATGATCGGGAAGGAAGAGCACATGTGTACGGCATTTTCAACCCAGGCTGTCAATGACAGGTGCAGCTGGCTTCCTTATAACTATACTGAGAAGAACCAGGGACAGAGTTGCCGAGGAACACCAAAACTAACAATTTAAATAGCCTGGATGTTATAAATCATACAGATATTGGCAGTATTCCATGAACAAAACTGGGTTCAAAATTGGTTTTTTTCTACCTTTAAAAGTTATTTTATTAAAATACATAGTAATAAATAAATAAATAAATTAATTAATTAATTAATTAAATAGTAGAAGAAATCGTTTAAGAAATGTAATGGTCTAAACCTTGAGATCTAATCCAAGTCTGGTTCCGAAGCGTATGTTTCTGACGCAGAAGGGGGCCTGGCTCATGCTCTCTGTTCCCCCACACAAGACAACCTCAGCGTCTTTCACGCAGATCTCCTGTTGAAAAACAGACAACACAGCCTTTTGAGTTTATCCAAAGTATGAGCTGAGAAAGACAAAGACTTTATGAATGAGTGGTGATTCAAACAAATATTGTGTCTTAGTTTGCAGTAACCTAAAAAGAAATGTTTAAAGTCATTGAAAAGCCTTTGTTACAGAATCTGTTCCCCAGATACCGGGGGCAAAATGAACAGACCTTAGCTGTGTGCCTGAGTAACATACCTACCTACCTATTCATTTATTTATTTATTGCCTATGAATAGTCTGTTTTTAGAGACAGGGCCTCATTCTGTAGCTCTCCCTGGCCCGAGGGGTGTGGCAAACCTTCACCTCAGCCTTTTAAACCAGGTGCAAGCCAGCTAGCTCTAAGTACAGTAATTCTTATTTCAGTATTAATCTGGAAAACCCACAGAGACATTAATCTCCGGCTTAAATATGTAACAGATAATAAATGGCACATCTATTTATAAGTCACAAAAATTGACAAAACAAGTCCTGTTAACGGGACTGGTGAGCTCTAGGGTTCATAAAGGGTCCATTTCATTCTCCCAGTTCTTTGATTGTTTCCCTCTCTCAGAAAAGATGCAAACAACAGGCTTCTATGAGGCCAGTGTTATGCTTAAAGGTAATGCTGGGAGGGTAAGGACCACTATTTAAATATGCTGCCACAGAGGCCAATATGAAAATAATTTACTCATTAATTGCATGTCTGTGTCAATTACCTGGAGACAGCGAGAAATCAAATGCCCTACTGAGAGGAAGCAGTTCTGACGTAACTGTAGGCGTGTGCAGAGAGGTTAGGAAGAAGCTCCCATACCTGACATCCACTCACAATGGACTGGAAACCGGAGCCACAGAGCCTGTTGACGGTGAGGGCTCCAATCTCCTTCGGGACTCCCACGCGCAAGCCCACATGCCTGGCCAGGTATATCGCATCTGGGGAACTCTGGACAAGACAAGGTACTCCCGTTATAAGAAAGGCAGAAACAACAGACAAAAAAGGCATGGAGATGCTGGCAATCTAGCAAAAATGATAAACTATATGGCTCTGAGGAGAATGGATAAATGCACATAGAGACTGTGTGCGCGCGCGCACGTGTGTGTGTGTGTGTGTGTGTGTGTGTGTGTGTGTGTGTGTGTGTGTGTTATTTGAATAAATACTATAAGTCATAGTCAATAGTGCGTTCCCACTGTTTTACTGTGGCAAAATACATGTAACAAAATTTATCATCTTATTCCCTCTTAAGCATACATTTCAAGCTATCAGAAACATTTGTAATGTAATATTCTCTAATTGTTGTTAACCTTATTTTCGGACAACCATATTTTAAAAATACAAAGTTTTCCTTCTACTTAGGAAATACACATATTATGTCTTCCAATATAAGACAGAAATTTGTAACAGTTTACAACAATTAGAGCTATTTATAAATAAAAGATGTTATCTCAAAGATAGAGGAAGTATCCAGAGTGTGGTTTTCAGCTTTGGCTATGGGCTGGGGTGATTCCAGAGGCTTTGGTGGCAGACACCTTTGTATGCAAGCTCCTGACCAGAGGCTGGAGGTGGGCCCTCAGCTGCAGCAGCTCTTTTTCATTGCAGCTAAATTATTCTACTGTGGAACAAGTTGAGAGGTGCAACTTAGGGCAGGCACAGATGAGCAGAAAGTGGGAGGAAAGGAGGGAGACTAAATCACGGCCTCCAAATTAAACACATCTCGGTATCTTCTTCGAATGCCTTGCCTGAAGCAACAGTCCCAGGCTGCCGGAGACTGCGCTTTTAACAACGTCCCTGCTGACACTGACATTTCTACTCCACAGACCACGCTTACAGTTAGAAAGGATAAAATGGATTTTGGAAGAACAAGACTGGGAAGATGGGCTTCATCAGTAAAATGCTTGCTACCCAAGCATGAGGATATGAGTCTGTATCCCCGGAACCCACATTAAAAACAGGGTGCAGTAGCATGTGCCTATAATTCCATTGCTGTGAAGACAGAGACAGGAGGGCCTGGTGTTTGCTGAGCAGCCAGTCTAGCCAATTGGTGAGCTCCAAACTCAGTGGGACACTGACTTAAAACCGAAGGTGGAGGAATGAGGGAGGAAGACATTCTGATGAGCACCTCTGGTCTCGGGCAAACGTATGCACGCACACACACAGTATTGTAGCCAGTGAGGTTTATAGGACACATATTTATTGCAAATTAAAAGGAATTATGATACCTTTTACTATAGAAGATTAAATAAATGCAATAAACCACGAAGAACTGGTCCATAGTGGTGGAGTTTTCAGGGTGTTCACACTATTCTTTTGTAGAGGTTTGAAAATTTTCCAGACTAAATTCATCAAATTTTGCACACTTATGAGTTAGTGGCTTACTATGTTGGGCGGAAGGGAAAGGAAATCAGAACAGCATCAGCCAATGTGCTGACTATCCCATTGTTTAAGGGAAATAATCTTATTTTACAAACCAATGCCATTGAATGTATTTTAGCCAATGGATATTCTTTCCCCAGGGTCTGTTAGCAGTTGTTTCTCTCAAAATATTCTATTGTGTTATTTATCAAATGATGAAACAAAGTGGCTTATTCAACTATGTATACATGTGCACAAGTGTGCATGTGTTTGCACATGTAGAAGCCAGAAGTTGACCTTGGGTGTCTTCTGCAATCAGCGCCTACTTTATTCTGAGCCAGCATCTCTTACTTGAACCCAGAGCTCACTGGTGTGGCTAGTCTAAGTAGCCAGATTGCTTGGGGGATCCTGTCTCTGCCTCCCGAGCACTGAGCAGACCACCACACTCCGCTAGCGTATCTGTAGGTACTGGGGACGAAAAGTCTGGCAGGTACTTTACCTACTGAGCCATCTCCCCAGATCCTAAAATAGGGTTTTTAAAAAAGAAAAATACATGTAGTAAATAGAGGCAATAGAGAGAGTATTGGGCCGGAAGCCAGGAGACCTGCACTCCACTGTTCCCAGGCAGAATGAGCTTTGGTGTTCTTTATGTGGGAAGAGTCATCTACAAATGGATTCTGCACGTCTTTTGTAGTGACAGGGGCAGAGCAGTTTTGATTGGTTAGGCTAATTCTGGGTCCCACTGAATGAAGACTTCACGAATGCATTAATACATCCCTACCTGTGTGTTCTAGGGTGGCCCTCCTGCACGATGCACAGAAGCCAGACACCTACTTTGGCTGCTGTATTTCTGAGAATCACTTTCCTTCTGCTATATCTTGTCCGTGTGGCCTTACAGAACGACCTTGAAGTCAACTCTAATACTGAGACCCTCAGGGCTGTCAGCAAACCTTAGTGTGAGAAGAAGGACACAGAACTGGATGGTGGAAATTTGCATGTAAGCATGACTGTGCCAGACTGCCCTGTCAAATTGAGGAATAAAGCAATAAAAGAAAGAGTTGGGCCTGGAGGTACAAGCCTATTAATTCTAGTTACTCAGGAGGTTGAGGCAGGAGGATTGCAAGTTCAAGGCCAGGCTGGGCCACATCATAAGCGTAAGGCCAGCTTGGTTAACTTAGTGAGATCTTGTCTCAGTATAAAGTGCGGAAGAAGGTCTGAAGATACATCTCAGTAGTAAGGCTCTTGCTTAGCGCTCAGGAGTCCTGAGTTTCTGCCCTAGTACAAGGAAAAAATATTGATTTTAGGAACAGACACTCAAACCCAAAGAAACTGATACTATTTATCAATGAAGCTGATACTATTTGTCAATAAAACTGATACTATTTATCAATGAAGCTGATACTATTAATTAATGAAACTGATACTACTTATTGTGACTTCCTGGGAACTCTTGAGAGATTCTACTAACACTGGGGACAACAGAAGGGCTTTAGAAGGATTAAATCTTCCTGAAGTAAATTCTAGGAAAACCCCAAACAAAATTTCAACTTTGTTTATTCTAATGTCTTCTTTGGTCAGCAGCAAAAATTATTCCTGTCCCACCATGAAAAAAGAAAGGAAGAGGATCTAATATTTCGGATTAGTTACTAAAATATTTTAGTCTCAGGTAAAATTGAAAATATAAAATGTCATTGTCTTTTCTGCATCTGAAGGTACACAATGACAAAGGTCAGAACAGAGTTCAAATCCAGGGCCTTGCGTCTCCCTGTGTCCACCTCTGCTCTCCTTCTTTTGGCAGAGCCCACATCACTGGCATTTGATGTGGTTTGAACAGGAAATGCCTCTGTAAAGCTTGGGTGCTAAAGTCTAGTTTGGGAGAGGGTGGAAATTTTAGTACATGGGGTCTGACTGGAGGAAGTAGGTTTCCTACTCCTTGTTCCTCTTGTACTTCCTGCTCCCTGGCTGATGATGGGAGCCGTTTCCTCTACCACTTCCTCCAGCCACGGTCTTGAAAGCAATGGAGTCAACTTAGTATGGACCAGCCTTTGAAACTAGATCCAAAAGAAATCCTTCCACAGCTGGGCATAATGGTGCATGCTTTTAATCCCAGCAGAGGAGACAGATCTCTGTGAGTTCAAAGCCAGCCTGTTCTACATAAAGAGTTTCAGGACAGCCAGGGCTGGGTCACAGAGATCCTGTCTCAAATAAATAAACAAACAAACAAACAAACAAATCCACCTTTAACTTGTTTTGCTAAGGTATTTGTCACAATGGCTAGAGAATCTTAGAGATACACAGAATCTATATGGGGCTTACACATTCATGCCCACACATACATAAACACACAGAGACAGATACACACACACACACACACACACACACACACACACACTCTCACACACGACATCTCTGGTGTTAAATTACAATTTCCTTTGGTCCACTTTGGATGCCTTACCCATAACAGCTAAAATGCTAAATACTAAAATACTAAGCAACCAGTAAATGGCTTATATGTTGAAGGAACACAAGCTTTCAATCATGTTCACATGAATGACCTATTTTGTAGACCACACTTGCCAACATAGAGGGTAGGAGGCTGCTCATTTCCCACAAGCAATCCTGAAAAGGTATAAGAGATTATGGGTGGTGTGTTACACTGCTTGGGCCTGCTCTCCCTGCTGTAATTTGGATCTAGAATGCCCCCCCAAGGGGTGTCTGGGAAAGGCCCAATTCCTGGATGATGGTACCCATGGATGGTGGGTCCTTTAGGAGGCAGGGGCCAGTGACAGAAAATTAGCCACCAGGGGTATGTCCTTAGAGAGCAGATTGGAGCCCTGGCCCTCTATCTCTCTCTTTGCTTCCTGGCTACCATAGGAGAAACAGGCTTTCTCTGGCACACGCTCCCGTCATGGTCTGTTCTGTGGCCCCAGCTGAACACAAGAGAGGCAAACGACTATTGGCAGAGACCTCTGAAACTACGAGTCAAAGCAAACCTTCCCACCTCCACGGTCGACCAGCTCAGGCATTCTTGTCCTGGTGATGGGAATACCTCCTCAAGCAACGTGTAGAGAAAACTACTCGTTTCTCATAAAGCTAGTAAGTCCGCTTTTTAAGAAGCTGGAGAGATGGCTCGGAGATTGAGAGGGCTTGCTCTCCCAGAGGACCTGGGTTTGGTTTCCAGCCACCCAGAGTGGCTCACAACCATCTCTAACTCTAGTACCAAAGGATCTGATCCCCTTTCCTGACCTCCATGGCCACCACATACACATGTGGTACACATACATACATACAGGGAGAACATACACACAGAAAAAAAAATTGAAGGAAGTGTTGAAATGCTCTCAAAGCCAGACATAGACTTTTTAGAGCATAAGCTGCTTTATGTCTGCTCTTACTCTGAGTCAGAGAATGGCTGAGGTTACAAACACTGGTAACTAGTACTGTGCTCGGCATGATGACACAGTAAAAGAATTATTTTTAGAAAATGATCAAAGAAAGCAACAGATGTGAATACCCACCCGCCCCACTAACCTGTATGACATTGCCCACGATGACGCTGTCAATGGTTTCAGGTGGGACTTTGCCGGCAGCCAGGGCGGCCCTGGCAGCAAATTCAGTTAAGTCAGTAGCAGAGAAGTCCTTCAGAAGACCCCCGTAAGCTCCAAAGGGTGTTCGCTTAGCAGCAACGATATACACACCTAATGCAACAAGGAGAGATTTGCAAGCAGTCACAGGTTAGCCAGCATTCCTAACCTATTTTAAGTTACCTTTCTGTGAAATTTCATGGTAAAGGACAATCTCCAGTTAGGTAACTGAAGATCTTTGTCATTCAGAAATGCATATAGCCAGTTACACACATAGAAACAGAGTATCCTACACGGAGAGTCCAAGAACTACACTGTAAATCCATTCCCCTAGACGACAATCTTACTCTGTTTACAACGCCAGAAACATTTGAGAACTGAAATGCCTTTTCCGTATGCTGAACCAAAGAATCTCCAAACCAGAGGGTGTCCTAGAAGGTCCCTGAAAGTTGTCTAAGTTAATGACCCACTTCCTAAGAACTCCTACTGGAACATGTTTGTCAAGAGGCTCCAACTTCTGCTAGGGAACTTTCAGGAGGAAGGGACACTCCACCATGTAAAGCAGCATGCCCACATGCTGTCACATGTGTCACATGTGACACAATAAAAATTCACGCCTGTTCTCCATGCTAAGCTGATTTGGATCAACCAATCCCAATTCTATCCAAACGCATCCGAAGAGAGTCAGGTATATGGGTTCTAGAATATACGGACACTGATTGACTTATACGGTCACAAGCTGATTCAAACGGCATGTTTCCAAATCCTGTACTGCTAATTTCCGCTGTTGTTATCTTTTAGCGTGTAATAAAATGGACAGGTTTGGGTACCATTTGTACATGAAGCGTACCTGTGGTTGACTAATCTAGAAACTGTCCAGACTTCATGATTCTTTTCCCAGGTAAACAGAAAGCATCCCTGATGGGGCCGAGGTTACAGATCAGTGGTAGAGTGCTTGCCTAACATGTGTGAGGCCCTGTACTCAATCCTCAGAATAATAAGTAAACAGATACAATGAAATTAAAAAGCATTTTTGCTATACTTCATTTGATGTTAAGTTTTCTTGCTTTCCTCATACTCTGCACTTCATCTAGCCATAAAGAACATGGGATAATTACTTATGTATTGATTAAGATAAGAATATAAATTCTCAGGTTGCTATTAGCTAAGCTGGTGTTCTTATGCACATAAATTAAATAATTATTCCTTTCCTCTTCCACCCAAAACTTGATAATTGTACAGATCCAAAGCTATGGTGAGCGTCAAGCACTAGGGTTGTACAGTGTGAAACATGGACAGCAGTCGTAGCTGCTTCTTGCACTGACACATAAGGTACCTACCATGTATGAGATCGCTTCCTGGACAACATCTAATCTTCCCAAGAACTATAGTGACAGGTGTACAGCTGACACACAGGAGCCAGTTTCGTGTGAAAACAAACAAACAAAACAACAATAAAAACAACCCCACGGTGGCACGGGCCTATAATCCCAGGCCTGGAAAAGGCAGAAACAGGAGGAACTGAGTTTGAGACTAATTAGGAATACCCAGTCAGACCTCGTGTGTGGGCGTGCATGTGCGAGTGCGTATGTGTGGTGCTCCATCCCCAATACCAATGAAGGACAGAAGGGGAGAAAAAAAAAGACGGAAAAAAAGAAGTTCTTTTAAATAATGGGTTTATATTAAAATACCGACATATAACAAAGAATATCCAAGCATGATACCACTGTTGTTGTTTAAGTACCAACAATTTATGTGTTTGACCTCTTATACAGAACAGACTAAATTTAACTTAAAAATTTTCAGTCTCTTTTTATTCCTACTTTTGAGAAATGTACAGTCTAACAAAATATGGTGGGCTGTGTGTAGCTTTAACTTGAGACAGATACAACATTCCGGTGCTTGTGGAAGACCGTGAATATTACTGGTGTATTGGAAGCAGCTCGTTCTGTCTGGTAGCTGGGCTATCCTGAGCCACCATGGGGTGGGGGTGGGGTCTAGTCTTGTTCATATAGCATCTAACTGGAGGACTAGCAATGCGTGCTGTACAGAGTGACTAGAGGGACAGTCACACTGAGGACAAAGTTCACAGCAACCATTGCCACTGGGTGGGGGAGGAAGGGAAAAGGAACATGCCAGGAAGAAACCCAGATTGTACCAACATGCTCTGCCCAGGTAGTTAGCCTTAATCATACATGCATGGACAAATTACATGCATGTGAACCGAGGCTAAAACACGGCACATAGATCCCAGTCACTGCCTAGGGGAAGACAGAGTTTGTAGTCTGAGTTCAGCCAAAGCATCAGCCTGCAGGGAAAGCAGCATAGCCAACAGATCAGAAGTCATTATTATTTAAAGGAGAACAAAGAGTCTAGTCTCCACACTGCTCCATCTGCTGCATCTGAAATACAATTCAAAATTAGGACAGCGAGATGGTCCAGCGGGTAAAGGTGCTGGCTGCCGAGGATGACTACCTGAGTTCAATTCCCGGGACCCCTGTAGAAGAAGGAAAGAACCGACTCCAAGCTGTTCTCTGACTTCCAAACACACGCCATGGCACCACCTCTACCCAACACAAATTATAAATGTAAGAAAAAAATTAACCCACATATGGAGAAATAAAAAAATATAACTCCTTTAAGAAAAAAATAAAAGGATAATAGAAACCAACCTCAAGACCCAGATGCTGGAATTAGTTGACAGAAACATAAGATAGCAATGTGCTATAACTGTACTTAAGGGTGTTAGGGAAAACACACACTCAGTGTAACCATCCCAGTGTGGCAGAAGGAGGGCAGGCAGAGACACTAAGATGAACGCATGAAAGAAACCAGCGACAGAGAGAAGAGCTGGAAACTCCTCACCAAGGGCTGCAGGTAAGAGACAGCATGTGCAAGAAAAGCCCCCCCACCTCCAAATACAGGGGAGGCACTATGTAAAAACTCCTGAAGGGTCAGGACTCTCGTGGTCCAGTGTCCACTGTGCTCCTGACCTTTCTCAGCTGTCTGGTTCTCTTCCAATCTTGGAAGTACGTTTCCCCTTTAATAAACGTCTCCACTTCTAAAACTACTCATGTGTCCCTGGTGTAACTCTTTGTTCCCACACACGAGCCCCATTATTTTAAAAGCTGACCAGACAGACATGTTCTTCCAGCTTGAAATACTAGTATTGCGTTCTCTTGAGTTTATTACTCCTGCAGAGTCTACTCTGCCTCTGCACCACGAAAATGGTTCTTAGATCACGTGAAGTCTACTGCCTCAGCGCTTTGATAAGTGTTCTTTTATTCTCACGGCCAACAGAGACCCTGTGTGAGTGTGAAATTTCTTAAAATAACCTTACAGTTATGTATCGGAGGGCCTGCACTTGCCTGCCAGTCCCTCAAACTAAAGGATTGGAAGAGAAGGAGTAAGGCAGAGTTTTAAACAGACCACAACTAATTGTCTTGAGGGATCAGGGCACCCCGATGAAAATTCCCTGGAGCCTCTTGGGTAATATCACTTTCCTGCACACGCGTGGCTGAGACCAGGCCTCTGGGCTTCGGTGCGCACCTGCTGTGCCCTAGACCACCTCGTGCATCTGGCATGGTGAGCGAATTCACTACCACTCCCGTGACCTCCAAGATGAGGAGCAAAGCCAAGCCTGGTCTCTAATCTGTGTGCTGGAAATTGCACCGAAATTGCTGTCGCCCGCGCTTTCCAGCGCTTCCTTCTTAATTCAGTGTCCACCCCGACCCCGACCCTAGGGAGGAATGACCTGCACCCCACACCCTCTGCCTGCCCGCGGAGCCCAGATGCCGAGGCCTAGCCCGGGACACCGAGGGGCACTGGGCTCACCTCTTAGCAGCGCCATGGCGAAGCTCGGTTATTCCGCAAAGGTCTCTGGCCACGCCCGGCCACACTCCCCAGCCTAGCCTTAAGGGCGTGGGCGGCGCCCCGCGAAGCCGAGCCCCTGCCCTTTCCCCTACTTCTCTAGCTCCCACCCCAGCGCCACCAGGGTCAAGGTTAGCCCGCCCCGCGCCACGAGTGCCCCGCGCCCCTCCCCTGGGAACCCGGGGACAAGCAAGGCCACACACCCCGTCAGTCCTAGCCCAGGCTCGCGGAAGCCCCGCCCGCTCCATCTCCCGGAGTGGACACCGCAGATCGAGATGGGCGATTGGACCGCAGCATCCTCCCACCAGCGGAGGGAGGCAAGGGGGCGGGGCCGGCGGGCGGAGGGCGGGGCTGACGCAAGGGGTGGGGCTGGCAGCGGCGCGGGGCGATTGGCTTGCCCCTGCGCCTGCGCCTGCGCAGTCCGTTGGCGGAGGCCTGAGCTTTGTCTTCCGGCTGCGGCTGCGGGTAGCTGGGGAGCAGGGAGGGGGAATGCGGTAGAGCAGGGTGCGCCTGGGTCCCCAACGCTGCCTCGAGTGAGCCCGAGTATTTTCCTTATATGATCAGGCCTCACGTGGCCGGCGCTGCTGGTCTGGAGCCTGAGAGGATTATGAAAACGTGGCAGGTGATGGGGCCAGGGGACCTGGCGCGGGGAGCTGAGGGGTGAGGGTCGGGTGAGTGTGTGGGTGTGGGTGTGTGGTTTAGGGATGCCCACGCCGCTGGCTGTGACCCTGCCGATGATGACGTGACCACTGCGCAATCTGAGTTCTGGGAACCAGGTGATGGAGTGTGCTGCGAACACTGAGGCCGGGCGAGCAGAAAGCGGCCTGGGCGGAGAGGGGAGATCAGACCGCGGGCCCGAGGCGGGGCGGCCTGGGCTGCCTTCCAGAGCGGGGGGGACAGGGCGTGGGTGGGACTGTTGCTTCCTCTTAACCACCTGTCCCTCAGCTTTGTAGATGTTTCGCTGGCTCCTTGTGGTGGAGACTTGTCTAACACTTGTCTAACACCTCCCCTCCCCCGTTTTTTGATGCAGGGTCTCTTGCTGTCCTGGAACTCGCTCTGTAGACCATCCTAGCTTCTAACTATGAGATCCGCCTACATGCTGGGATTAAAGGCGTGTCCTACCACGCCCAGCTTTAACCTAACCATTTTTCGAGAAAACTTACAGCAATAAAGAAGTGTGGAAAAGTTCATGCAGGGAACACATCTATGTCACATCTACCCATTAAAACCGTATTTTTAAAGAAATCGATTTTTACTTCACCCCGTTGACACTTCAGCACACACACTTATTCACAGTTCTCTTCAGAGTTTCTATGCAGTCATTTGTACAAAGCTCGAGCTAGATGAACAGATGTCTGCTCTTGCGTGCATTCCTCTATTTCATTCGTCGCCCTCCACATTTTAAAGAAATGCACAGCAATCTCCATTCACTAAGTTACCACCAAGAGGGACTTCCAGGGTTACTGTAATTATGTATGTCGTGAGTGAGCCCTAAAATCAGAGCGAAAGGTTAGCATATACTCAAACAAGTATGTGTAAGAATATTTGCAGTTTCATTATCAGAAAAGGAATCAAGGTCTTCCCTTAGAACCACCAGTAAGGAGCCTCTGCTTCGCAGAGGGTGTAGCTCAGGTATGTAGGATTCCTCCCTGAATGACATGAGTCTAATCACAGCAAGACAAACCCCAAATTAATTGGCATGTAGGAATCTGGCTCTTGGAGGGTTTTGTTTTGTTTGTAGTTATGCACAGTTACACACAGTTAGGGGTGAAGAATCAACACCCGAAACTAAAGTCATGTAGGAAAAAGGCGTGTAGACTGGGTTGTGAGGAGGGAAGTATATGGCAAAAATGTTACCATTTATTTTGGAAAAGAAGTGTGCTATGCATGCTCTGTTCTGGTTTCCCCATTTCTTCTGGAGGGTTCACATTCTTCACACGCTCACACACACACAAAAGGAGGAAAAGTATCCTTCAACTAAGCTATAAAATTCTAGTCTCTAAAGTAGTTAAGTAACTATTTAGGCGGGTACACCTGTAATACTATGCCTCTCAAAATTATAACTCGGGGGCTTAGACCCGAGACTTCTGAGACAGCGATATGTTGTTCTGTTCTTACAGGTCTCGCCTTCAGTGTTTTAGAAATGCAGTGTTATCTTTCTCTGTAGTTAATTTTGGAGGGGACCATGTAGTGTTAACATAAAATTGGAAGTTAGCGAGTCCACTGTAAATCTGTAAATTCTACAGCTAAGATTTTACCAGGATCTCAGAACTGTTCAGGTTCGGTCCTTCTTCCCACACTTCCTAACTTTTCCATGCTTACCCAGTTCTCCCTCATTTCCTGTAATACTCAGCACTGATAGAAGTCACACTCCTGGCAGCTGAGGAGAGCAAGGAGAGTTACTGGAGCTGCAATACTTTTATACCAAACGTATGATGCCGAGTGTGTGGTGCGTGTCTACTGTCATAGCACTTGAGAGGCTGAGGAAGATGGTGAGTTCACCTCCGCCTGGGCTACACAGACCCTGCCTCAAAAAAAAAAAAAAAAATTGACAAGGCAAGTGGAAAGCTGTGCACATGGGTACAGGTAGTCTGTGTACAGTGTGTCTGCTTTCGTGAGAGCTTCGGTTCTAAGGCAAATATTAATTTGGCTGCAGTTTTTACTTACAACAAATAGCTACTCACCAGGAAGTTAAAGTTGCCAAAACAAGGGTAAAGAAATAAACTGTAGATACGAAGCGATAGACACTGATCTGCGAGCTTCAGTTTACCTTGTCTTATGAGTTCCAGTAGCTGTGAGGCATTGTCTTAGCCTTGAGTTGAAAGCATTTCCCTTCTCTATTTGTCTGTAAGCTCTTTGTAGTTTCTAACAAGCCTTTGTTGAACTTCATGTAGTGATACAGCTTAGAGCAGATCTTGACACACCCTCGAGTCTAAGTTTACCCTGTAAAGCAATGATGGTGGTGGAAGAAGACATTGCTTTGACGTTTTTCAGTCAGACAGGTTCTGAAGCACACCATACTTAAATGTTCATGCTGGAGGTGGGGACCAGTCTTGCAGCATCTTACTATACCCAAGTTTTTTTTTTTTTTTTAACAGCAAGGACCTGGCTGCCTGAGGCGGTGCATGCCTTTAATCCCAGCACCCAGTAGGCAGAGGTCAGCAGTTATCTGAATTCAAGGCTAGTCTCGCCTACATAGAAGTTCTAGGTCAGCCTGGTTACACAGTGAGACCTTGTCTCAAAAACAAAAAAATGGGGCCTATTCCAAGATATTTAGACAAAGACTGGCATATTGTCACCGGACAATACAATTTTATAGGAATACTTGTATACAGTCTATGTGAGAAAATGTTGTGTAGTGCCTGAGTAATTATCCCTAAGAGATGAGAGGTCAGCTAAAGCCACACTTGAAGCTACAGTCCCTCATAGTAACTGGGTTCTTAGCTTTCCACGGTTTCCATTTGTCTGTGCTTAGAAGAACTTAGGAAGTCCTCGTTTCAATATACTTCATCATAGAGCTGTTGGCATTTATAAGCTTATGTGTAAAAGAAAACTCAGTCTATCTTGTAGTGACAGCCAGGCCTTAGCTGGTTCCCAGATGTGGAGCTGCTTCTCTTTCTCAGCTGTTAGCTGATAATGGTATCATGTGTAAAACACGGCTTGACATAATAAGATGTTGAAGAAAGAAAGGCCCAGCTTGGAGAACAAGGTTTGGTAGAGTGCATTCTACTGTCAGTTACTGGGTTCAGAGACTTTTAATATATTGTGAACATTACCATTTTTTTTAAATGCAGAGCTGGAGACCAAACCCAGGGTCTGGTACATGCTACGCATACTGTCTTCCTCCGAGTTAGGCCTTTGCCCGCTGTCAACATTTCATTCCCATACTGGTTCCTAGAGCTTAGTGTCTGAGAGCACTGTCCATGGGGATGCTTTGTTCTGTATGTTTGGGAAGGGCTGCTTCCCAGCTGGTTTTGATGCCTCCTCCGAGGTAGGGAGCAGGAACTCTGCCATGTTTCTGTTAGATGTTTAGCTACCAGTCTTTCATCCCGCCCACTGCTCCGGTTTTCTGACCCCGTGCCAGTGTCACCTACCTAACCCGCTGGGGAAAGGCTTCCCATCATTACATACAGATTTTAGAATGGGCTTGTCAATGTTCACATTAGGAAAAAGGCTTTGAGATCTTGATCTCTATAGGCTGCAGGTGACAAGACGGTGTTTTCCTTTTATCAGTGGGAAGGATTTCTGAGGTCTTTGAAAATTTTACCACCAGCTTAAAGCCGTCTCTATCATGGCTAAACATAAAATGTGTTCGTTCTGTCTTAGGCTGTTTTATCGATCTGCTAGTCTTTCTTATACTCAAACTGCCTTATATCCTGTAGCTTTAGAGTAATTGCTCAGTAAACCTTGTTATCTCCTAGAGAAAGTCCTCTCCCATCCCCGCTTTACAGGTGGCTGTGTGCTGACCCCGAGCTTAAACAATCATGCATATCCGAATCTATGCCACATAATAGTTTCTCAAGGAAATGTTAAAAATAGGAGCTGTGAGCTGGTGCAGTGGCAGTGCACACCTTTAATCCCAGCACTCGGGAGGCAGAGGCAGGTGGATCTCTGTGAGTTCGAGGCCAGCCTGGTCTACAGAGTGAGTTCCAGGACAGCCAGAGTTACAACAGAGAAACCCTGTCTTGAAAAACAAAGCAACAAAAAGAGCTGTGAATAGGGCTCTGGATTAGAACATCTGCTGTGCAAGTAGGAGGACCCGAGTTCAAATCCACATCACATGCAGAAAAACTGATGCACAGGGGTGTGTGCCTGGAACCCCAGCATTGGGGGGCAAAGATGAGTGGATATTGAGAGCTTGCTGCCTGGCCCAGAGAGTGAGCTTCCAGTCCAATAAGAAACCAAGACCTTGTCTCAGTGGAATGAGGTAGAGAGCGAGAGAGGAAGATACTGAAATCTTCGTCGGCCCCTCCACATGCACTGGCATGGACAGTTGTGTATACACATGCATACATGCATGCATGCATGCATGCATGCACACACGCACACTATGAGGAGGCTAGAGAGATGGCCCAAGCATTAAAAGTGCTTGCTCAGAAACTATCAGGATCAGAGTTCAGTTTCCAGCACCAACCTAACAAGCCAGGTGACCCAGCAAACCCGAACTAGAAGAGTCACCGTGGCTTGTGGCTTTCCAGCCTAACAGAAAACAGAACCCCAGGTTCAGGGGTGAGACTCTGCCTCAAAGAAATGGGCAGAGTGATTGAGAACACAGACACTCTTCTGGATCCTTCACACTCACACAAGTGCATACACCCCACATATGTGTGCATACGCTTACACAGATACACGTGCGTGCGTGCGTGCATGCACACAAATCTTAAAAAAATTCTTAAACTTTAACCAATACTACTTTTAGTCAAGCTGTTGTTTTAAATTTTGATCAGATTTGGCGCACCACTTTATTGAAAAGCATTTCCACAAATTTTTAATCCACAGCTGAATATTACAGTAACCATCACAAGCATCTCTCTATAACAAAGCTGTGGTTTACAGACTTGTCTAAAATGAAAAAAATATTTTTCAGTAGTATTTCTTCTGTAATGTTAGATTTACCCCTGAATATTTTGTGAACTTCCCCAGAGAGGCAGGCTTTGTCTAAATGATTTACAGTTGACCCTAAAAATGTTATAAATCTGGATTCTTTAGCAGTATGACCTCAGACAGTAGCCTAATTTCACCTGGTTGATTCCCTTTGTTACGATGTATTTCGTTGTAGTGTGTGAGTGCAGTCACACAGGCTCCCTGGCTCATGTGTGGACGTGAAAGGCCTCTCACTGTGGGCTCTGAGGACTGAACTCAGCTTGTCAGGCTTGCCTGGTAAGCCTTTCGCCCACTGAGCCATCTTGCTGTCCGGAATCTCATTTTAGAAAAACAATTTTTAGTATCCATGATGTTCATAAGAAAAAAACTCTCGTTTGTCATTAGTATTAACCTCTAATACTCTACACTCCATAAATCTGTAATTACGGCACTGTGTAAAAAAGGAAATTTTAGTTATCTGACTCATAGAGCAAGGTGACTTTAGAAACCAGCTGGAAATACTACGAGGGGAAATGAAAGGCCCCGTGCCATCACGCTTAGCAGCCACTTACTGGTAGTGGTCGAGTGTTTGGGAAGAATTTAGTTTATGCAAAAGAATTGCACTCCAGTTTGTTGCCATAATCCTCAATGTATTCGTTAGGGCTCTAATTATTAAATTAGTGGTAGATTCTAGGGACCTACACTGTCTAAACTAGTTTTTTACAAACGCCTTAACATTTTGTCCTAAGAAAAGCTGAGGGAAGCAACTCCTGTGACTTGTTCCATGGAGAGGGTAAAACCCTACCCCTGGGGACTGACCTGCGAGCCTACAGGCACCACCCCTCTGCAGCTGGGATGGGCCAGGGAGAATGCGCATACGCTTGTCTGCTAAAGTGACAACTCACTTGTGTGGAAATGCACCCATCACTACAGGGAGGTGGTTAGTGCTCGTGTGATAATCCTTAAAACACAGATGTTAGACTGAGGAACATTTGTTTAGTCTTTAAGGTGCTTATTTCATGAGCTGAATCAGAAGTCCTCAGGATGCTACACTGAACACTAAGTTCTCCCCATAGCAACTTCTTCAGGGAAATATATGCTAGGTCAGTTATTTCAGCAACCGCTAAAGGCACACGATGGAATTTTAAATACTCAAAAACAAAGATACCCAGGGAAGAGTTCAAACTGGTGTTGCATTTATTTACATTAGAAGATATTGATTTCATGATGCTGGGAAGTGTTTTAAATTAGCTTTTAAAGGAGAAGGGACCCCACTGCTGAGGGAGGCTCAGGGGTAGAGTGCTCTCCTAGTATGCCTGCAGCCCTGGGCTCAATCCCCAGCAATGAGGGGGAAAGGTACACAGAATGAAAATACTGAAAGATGAAAGTGTCTCAAAAGGTGCCTCCTTTTGAGCCTCCGAGTATGAAGTAAAATAGGGACGACGTAAACGCTCACTGACCATTGTATCTGTTAAGTACAGCTCCAGTGGTACGTTGTCCTCTGGAAGAGAACTGAAGCTGCTCTTTCTTAGGCTGTAGAGAGGGTCAGTTACCCCCCCCCTCCATTTGTCTAATTACTAAGTTTTTCTTTAGTGAGCCTTTGCGTCTCCCAACCAACCACATACAGGAGAGAGGGAACCCACATATGGGAGGGTGATGGTTTCAGACTATGTGTACAGAGAGCCTTATTTGGGAAGCCACCACTCCTTAAAAATGCTTAACAAGGCATTTTTGGTGTTTTTGAGGGCGAAGGACAGTCTTTTACATGAGTCAATTTTGAACACTTAACGTGCAAATCATATCCATAAACAACTTTAAAGAGGTAGCCACATGTCCACTTATTTTAAACTAGTTTTCCAAACACTTTGCAGTTGAGGGTTGAAGGGTTGGATACAGACAACCAGGGATGGAACTGAGGACGGTGGGAGGGACCGCTCTGGTGGGCGGGGCACAGAAGGGACAATGCAGACCACAGTGCATTTGTTGTCAGATTTACTCTCAAGCCACGAGCTGTTCCTTGTTCTGGCCCCTGTAAGAGCACAGGACTTTAGGGCTTGGAGTGTGCCGTATTCTCGAGAACCCTCTAAACTGAGTGACTGAGTATGTGAGCATGCTCAGGGAGGTCTGAAGTCTGGAGAGATCTCAACGTAATAATGAGGCTCCTGTATGATTGTAAACCACCTGTAACTGTCACAGAAACAGCATGCTTTTAATAAATAATGAGTGATAAAGATGGGAAGAAAGAATATTCAGGGTCGTCTAACCAAATGCTTGATCTTGAGTCAGAAAAGTCTCCCCCCTCAAAGCAAAACAAAATTTTAAGAGCAGCACCATATAAGCCTGCTACACTGTTACTATTCTTTTGTCTTTGTTTCAGAGCTGAGTATTTACATCGATTTTGATGTTTGGAAAAATGCTGAAAATTACTTGAGAAGGGAAAGCTGGCCTAAGCGACTGTGCTCTTTCAAAGCAGCTAAAAACAACAGCAGCAGCATAAATCCTTGGACAATAACTTAATGAGCATGCCTTCTCCTTCGGAGGTTTCTCAGACCGTTGTGCTCCCAGATTCAAATTTGTCTCCCTTACCATCTGGGGTTCTGGATTCAGCAGCACACGGGGTGAGCCCCTTTTTAATGACATTAAGGAAGTTGAAAGCTTTCACACTGGTTTGGTTTTTACACCTGCAAGTAAAAGTTATCCATTCTCATCTACCATCTTTTCTGCTTACGTTCTGGAGGCGGCTTCGCTGGTGTCAGGGCGGGCGCTAGCCCCAGAGACTATTCCTCCACCCTTCTCACACTTGGCACGGGTGACGGCAGTACGTTTAGTGTAACTCCACCACAAACCTGAGACTATCACAAGGCTCGAGTGCACCAGGGGCTGGGTCATTCAATTTGCTCGGAAACAACATTCAGCATGATTGGTCTGGAGGTCAGTCACACTGTTGTCTCTGACGCACCAGCCAGTAGCGGACACTCTGGGGAAGCTTCTCCGGAGGCCCAGGCCCATATTTGTTCTTAAAGCATCTCACCACCAGCTCATCCACACCTTTGGTTCATCGATACATGTTCTTTTTACAGTTATTAGTATCGTCATTTGTTGAAAGACCAACGAAGGCAATTTACGACACGTATTTTTTAATATTATCTTAATCTGGACATTCTCCAGTTATATACAAAGATCAAAGCTAGGCACTTCCACGCTGTAGAACTGGCATTTTATATGGCGACTGGAGCTATGCGGTGGCTGTTCATTATGATGTGTCTTTGTCTAAACTGAAAACAAGCCTTGAACAATCTTCCACATTTCAAGTGTTTTTTTTTTTTTTTTTTTTATTCTGAGCAGCATATACAAAAACTAACAATAAACGAGAGTCACTTTGTTTCGTTCGGTACTTTCCACGGTTCTCTGACCTTGGTTTGATCTACGTTGGGCGTACTTAACACATCTAGACTTTTCTCAACTGCACGTGCTTCCTTCTGGCTTGCCTCGGAAACACGCATCCTCAGACTTCGTTGAGAAACTCCAGATTGAGACATGCTGGGATGTGGATTGAGTCCATGGTCAGAGCAGACGGATTAAATGGAAACAGAACAGGAAACATGTGTTTGGAGTCCAGCAGTAGCTGCTGCGGGTCATTCCTCTCTTGTAGTTGGGCCTGTGTAGGGAGAGTAAGATCATGTAAGTAGTTTAAGTAACTCCACAAAAGTGAGTGTGCATATGTCAGGAAAAGATTTCTAAGATGACGCGGGAGGAGAGTGGGGTCAGGATAACGCGGTCTCCCCATCCCTGAGGTATGCGGGGAGAGACAAGCCCTGGGAGACAGATGGCGAAGCATCTTCCCATGCTACCGGCATTTTCATGCTTCCCTCGAAGGGAGAAGGTGAAACTGTATCTTAGGTATCCCACAGGAGGGCTGTCATGGCACGGCTAGCGGACCAAGTCCCCGCCCTGAGCAGAAGTGCAGACCTTCCTATACCTTAACTCTGTCACCTGCAGAATGGAACGTCATGGAAATGGCCAAGGCAGGAAGTCTAGGGGTCAGTCCCTCCACTGAAGGGTTACTGAGTTTGAAAGAGTGGTTGTAGTTAACTATTTTAAAACTCTGGGACTTGCTTAGAGACTCATTATAGCTATCCTTTGATGAAGACAGAGGCTGATCTTTGTGAGCATGTGGGTGAACCCCGTTCTTCAGCCTCAAGTGCAGTTCTGGTGAGAGAAGCCTACATTCCTGGAATAGATGGTCATGCCAGGAAAAGCAGTGGGATTTTGGCCTCTAAAAGTTTGAGATTGTGTACTCTGTTCATCTGGTGGGATCCGGCACCGATACTCGTGGGTAAGGTTTCTCTTGGGGTACAGTGGTTTGTCTTAGTGGCATCAATTGGAGTATTTAAAAAGACAAATCCTCTTCCCTTCTTTTTGAAGCCAGATGTTTTAAGAAAAATACAATACCCAAAATGAAATTCACTAAAGGACTTCCTTTAGTGGGCAGCAGATTTGGGCAGGTAGAAGGAGAAAGGCGATTCAGTGAACAAGAAGATAATACAGTTGAAGCAACCAAGTCTAAGAAGTAAAAAGGAGTAAGAAGGAGTAGAGCCGGGTGTGGCTGCACTCCCTGTAATCCCAGCACTGGGGACGTGGAGGCAGGAGGATCAGACTTCAAAGACATGTTTAGCTACATAGCAAGTTTGAGGCCTGCACTATGTGGGACCCTGACTAAAGCCAACCAAACAAACAAACAAACAAACAAACAAACAAAAAACAATCAGAGATCAAGGGTCCAGGAAGCAAAGTATTTCACAAGACTGTAGAGGTCCCAAAAAGAAATGAGGGAAGGGCAGAAAACACTTAAATAAAACTAAACCCATCCCAAATCTAGTGGGCAGTGTGCAGGAGTACGTCAAGTGGGCAGTGTGCAGGGGCACACCCAGTGGGCAGTGTGCAGGGGTATACCCAGTGGGCAGTGTGCAGGGGTATACCCAGTGGGCAGTGTGCAGGGGTATACCCAGTGGGCAGTGTGCAGGGGTATACTCAGTGGGCAGTGTGCAGGAGTATACCAGTGGGCAGTGGGCAGGAGTACATCGAAGCTCACTGAACTTCAAGCAGGACAAACAAATGCACTGAGACATACAGTCAAAACCCAAGGACAGGGAATTTTGAAAAGAAAAGAACAACAGAGAAATGCATTTGTCACAGAGTGTTCTGAAATGAGATTAACAGTTGATTTTCCATCAGATGCAATCAACATTAGGAAGCAATAGGATGATACACCAGAAAGAAAAAAAAACCATGAGGATTTTTACATCTGCAAAATTTCCTTCAAGGACAAAGGAAATTTTATGTCATTTCTTAAGACGAAGACATGTTAATAAAAGTTTCAATTCATCATGAACAACTGTAGACAGAAGCACGATTAGAAACAACCTACAGAATATATGCTGCCCAAATTGACAGAGCTGAAGAAGACACAGTTCTCCTTTAACAGCGGGACACTTCGGTCTCCACTTCTGACAACAGGTAGCACTCTAAGGTGAGATCAGCAACAGACATGATGGCTCTTTAGGATGGAGTTAGGTCACTGGGGGCATGTCCCGGAAGAGATAATGGGAGCCTGGACCTTGCTGTCTCTTGCTCCCAGGCTGTTGTGCAGTGAACAGGCCTGCTAATGCTACAGTCGTTATATAATGTGTGGTTGCAGACCCAAAGAGACAGGGTTGAGTCACCATGGACTAAAATATCTGAAAGCAAAAATGAGCCTTTTCCCTTGCAAGTTGACATCTCAGGTAGTGTGCCACAGTGACAGAAAGCTAAGTCACATACATACAGGTCTCCCCTCTCGGGGAGATGGAGAGAGTGCTCTTCTTTAGAAGGCTGGGAGCATCGAGAGTTGAGAATTCAATATACTGAGTTCAGTAGCTGGGACTTGGCAAGTGCTGTGTTTGTTACTAGTATAAACTCTGCAATACCCTGCCTGCTTTGTTTTTCCTGACTGGGAATTAACCATTAACAGTCGAACCATGAACTCCAGGCAGGAGCTGTACTTTTAACTAAGGCCACTAAACTGCGGGAGCATTGCCAAGGAGAAGATCCAAAAATCCTCCTCAAGAAAATACTGGTCTTGAGGCACAAAAACAGATTGTTTTTGTTTTGTTTTTCCCTCTGTGGAACAAGACACTTTTATTTCAAATAGTGACAATATCTCGATATAGTATAACTTCTTAGAGTTTCATTGTTACCCAGAGTGGGAAGACCAAGGGCTCTTGGTACCTACAGCGGCTGGCTTCCACAGCTCTAGCACTCGAGACATCTCTACTATGTCTCTCAAGCCTTGATGCAGGCTGAGGCCTGTAAGTACCAGCAGCCCTTTAGCACTGTAGAGGGCGAGCCCTTTGTGGGCAGGGCTATGAAGAAATGGTTTCCCAGGCTCCAGAACCTCATATTGCTCATATTTTGTTCAGTTACCTGCACGATGACAGAAAACGCTCCTTAAGCTTCCAGATGTCAGCCGTAAAATTCTCAGTATTGACATCTGAAGAGTGGGGCCACAATTTCAAAGTAATTTAAAAGTTGGAAACAGTCGGATACAACAGGGAGAGAAGTTTGCAGGAGATAAGGCTGTGTATGGAGGACTAAACCGAAAGCCTCACTGATTCAGAATACCAGGGGTGCTGTGTGGGACCCAGCGATGGTCTCTCACGGATAGCTGCATTCAGCAGGGCTGCATGGGTTCTAGATCACCCCGCCACCAGAGCGGAGGACAGGAGGCTCTGCAGAAAGGCTGCCCAGACCGCTCCGGCCCTCACATTCCGTTCATCAACTCTGCTGTTGAAACGCCTGGAAGAATGCCCACTTGATTTTGTGACAAAGGAGGCAAACATACACTCGGGTAAATAGCCCACGTAAGAAACGGTGCTGGCGAAACGGGCTTTCTGTCTGCTGAAGGATGAAGTTAGATTTGTATCTTTCACCTTATACAAAATCAATGAAAAATGGATCGAAGACCTTAATCTAAAACCTGAGACGCTGAGACTTTTAGAGGAAGATTTGATGGGGTAGACAACGAGAGTTCAAATAGAACACCAACAGCACGGGGGCTAGCTCAGCACCAACCGACCGATGGACCACATGGAAATGGTCCTGTTCAGCAAAGGGAGCAGTCAGCAGAGCTCAGTCTGCAGACTGGGAGCGATGCTTCACCAGCTGTACTTTGGACAAGGGGCCGACAGCCAGATTTTACCAAAAAAAAAAAAAAAATTGCAGAAATTAAATACCTTAGAAAAACAACTGCCAGCAACAAATGGGCCAATGGACTGACTACATAGTTTTCAAAAAAAAACCCACGAATGGTCAGTAGCTATTTTTAAAAGTGTCTAATGTCCTTAGTCACCAGGGAAGTGCAAAGTAAAACTGCTTTGAGATACTTCCTCACCCAGTAAGAATGGCTATCATTAAGAAATCTGAAAATGAACGTTGGAAAGGGCATGGAGAGAAAAGGAGCCCTCATTCACAGTCGGCAGGACTGCAAGTTAATGCAGACATTATGGAAATCAGTTTAGAGATCCCTCAAAAAATTAAAAATAGAACTACCCTCTGACCCAGGTATTTCCCTCATGGGCACACACCCAGAGAAACTCCTACCCCACTAGAGATATTTTCACCCCGTGTTTATTGCTGACTTATTCACTATAGCAAAGAATTGGACCTAGTTGTCCATGAACTGGATACCATACTAGTTGTCCACGCAGCGATAAAGGGGTAATGAAAATTTGGGATGTGTGTATGTGTGTGTGTGTGTGAGATACAATGTATATAATATATATATAATATACATATATTTGTAATGGAATACTAAGTACTAAAGAAAAATGAAGTTTAAAAGTTGCAGGAAAATGGATGGACTTAGAATATATTAAGTGAGGTCACACAGTTTCAGAAAGGAAGAAATTCTATGTTTTCTCTCATATGCAGAATCTAGCCATTAACATATTCATATATGTAAACATATATGAAAACGTGCAGAAAAGAGAACAAGAAAGGCTAAATACAAGGGTCGAGGAAGGACTGAATGCAGCTAACGGGCACAGTTATGAAAGAGAATGTAAAGCTAACTGTTTTCCTAGTTCTAATTCAATCATAGATTTTTTTTTTTTGCGGGGGGTTGGGGGGGAGTTGGGATGGTAGGTGAGTCCATAAACTATACCCAGTGCCGAGAGTATGGAGTCTAGCGTGAAGATTCGCAGCTTCCGTCCCGGATGCCAACCCTAACTGAATGTGAGCTCTCAGTTGTATACACGTTGATCTGTTTAACTTGGGTGCGTGATGTTTTTATTTATTCCCAAATGTTTTAAGTAATAAAGTTCTTTTAAAAAACGCCTTGAAGAAATTGTAAAAGATTCAGGGGCAAACATAAAGATGGGGCAGAAAAGAGAGACTGAGTCGGGGCTCAGGGCACACACACACTTGACGGGAACTCACAGGGCGCGTGGTCTCACAGAACCCCTGTGAACCCTACGGTGGCTTTAACAGCTCTCCAGCTTGCGTCATACACGTTTTGATAGTTAAGTGTTTTAACGGATGTGTGAAAATTCTATGTACTTATGAGCTACTGTGTAACGCTTCAGTAATTCAGATGTGTGTTTTTAAACATGTATTCTGCATCAGGTAGGAACACAAAGGTCTGCTTAACCAGCAGCTTTGACTGCTTGACAGGCCATCAAGTGTGGTGGGGGTGGGGGTGGGGGTACGGGAAGGGGCTGACTGCTCTCCAGTGCTCCGAGCACCGCACAGGGAGAAACAAACTATAGTTGGGGAAAAAAAAACAGTTTTTGAAAGGATTTCATTATTTTCTGACAATATTTAGCTGTTGCCCTCCAGGAAAATCTCTCTATGAGTCAGTCTACTACGGACTGAGCTTCCTTACTGCAAACAGTACCATTGCTAGTTTACTTTGAGTTACGCTTCTCCGTCCCACGTGGCTCAGATTCGAATTCAGGAACGACTTTCTAAACTTGTACTTCTGTTTGAGTTGCTTTTCAACCCTCCACAAGAATCAGCAGTGGGTCGGGGTATCTCGTGGCTCCTGTTCTGTCTCCCAGTTCCTTCTCTGTGTTCAGGAGCTGGCTCATCCTAACCTATCCCCCACTTGGCACCCCCACCCCACTTTGATGCATCTGGTATGGGGGTCAGTTGGTCTGCTTCTCTGAGGGTTGTATGCTTGGCCAGCCCTGGCACTTTCCCATTGCCCCTGAGACAGCAACCTACCTTTAGTCTGAGTTGGCATCTGCCCCTTGACCTCTGGCTTCATCTGTACTCAAATACCAGACTAAAGTGCATTTATTCTTTTCCATGGATCTGTGCAGAGCCAGGGAATGCTTTCTAAATCTCTAGCTCTCTTTTAAATCTTGGAATAAAACCCAGCCTTGCAAAGGAGAACAGCATTATATACAAAAGCTCTTGCTTCCTCAGGGTTCCTTAATGGCTTTGATAAACCCCCGTTTCCCAGCCTTGTTTCATGCTGGCCAATACAATGTGTCTGTCCAGTGTATTCCCCACACATAACTGGGAGAAAGGAGCCCTGCTTTGTGGAGTCACAATCCTAGTGTAGTCAGCTCCTGTCTGTCACTGTCACACAAGAAGGCCCCCCAGACGCAAACCTCCCTGGGCTCAGCTTGAGGACGCTCATGTTTAAGTCACATCTCAAGGTGGATCTAAATACTGTCTAATATGTCTCTTCCTGCCATGTCCCCATAGACAAATACTGTTAAGTATCAGAGACAAGATGTAAGAGTTTGGATTGCATTCTTACAGAACATTTCTAAGTGCTGTCTGTGGGTGGAATCGATATTAAGCACCTTGTTAATTCCACCTGGCGCCTTAATTCAGTAAAGTGTTCCTGGCAAATGAAACACTTGTGTCAAAAAGCTGAGAGGCAATAAGTCCACCCGCCTGCATGTGTGTAGTTAATGTTGCCTGTGGATGCTAAGGTTCACGTTTATTTAAGCGGGAAGTGTAAGGTTTTCCAGCACACAAAGTAGCCAGTGTTAGTAAAGAGAAGGTTAAAACCTACATTTGGCTTTTGACTAGGACTTCATAAAGTTAATCCTTGGTGACTCACCTGGATTGTTCGTATAAAGGACACCGTCACCCTTTCTTCAAATTCATTCAAGGGAGTGTAAAGGTTTAAGATCTTGACAATCTGTTGGAATGAAAACAAAGTTTAGCACACAACTCGACAAACTGAAGACAAGCTTGAGTTTTAAGACTGTGATAGTGTATTACACATGTGTGTAACTCGTCCGACAGGGCCCACAAGGCATGTGATCAGGCTTTCTTGTATGGTGAGCTGGGCTCACCCATGGCTGCCCCAGTGGGGCTTGAGCTCCTGTTCTGATTCATATCCTCAAGGCCCACCCTTGCCCTGGGCTTGGTGGCTTATACGTGTGAATTTGTGGAACTGCTGTCTGGAACCCCCAGGATCTTCAGAACAGTGCCAGGAACCTCAGAGGAGAGAGGGCTTACTCAACTACACTCAACCACCCTTCCACCTCGTCCACAAGAAAAGTCATTTACAAGTGAGGCTTTTCTTCTTAATGGGTACATAGTCTCTTGTCTGCCTGTCAGTTGTTTTGGTGGACTTGTCGTGGCCGCGTGCAAGGCCAGCTGCTGGCAAGACGTGAACTCAGAAAATTCAAACGTTTGCTGGGGTGGGAGCTGGGAAACACAGCGAATTTTCTTCAGAGTTGGCTGGTTCATTTAGGCTGACAGTGGAGGAGGTAAGGGAAGCGCAGGCCTTGGCCTTATTGAGTTTGGAGTTGGCTGTGAAGAGCGTGCTTTTGGTTGGGAGACTCTGGCTTCCTTCTGCTGGTGGCTGCGGCCCATTTCTAAATGGTCACGATCAAAGGCAAGATCTGGGAACTTACCTCTTTATAGACTGGTCACATGTCTAGAACCGAATTATAGTATAAATGCAATTTTGTGGGCGAGGAACTTAATACTTTAGTACCTTTAGATTCCCAAGGCTTCGTTTAAAGTGATATGAATGCAGTCTTAAAATATGACCACATTTAAATTACAGTTGTAAAGAAAATAGATAGGAGGTCGAATGGCCTCACGATGACAGATTCAGAAAAAAAGAAAAATCTCTAGGAAAGAAACTATCTGGAATTGTTTCTAAGCAGGCAGTTGTGACAGGAGGCCAGCAAGATGGCTCAGTGGGTAAAGGCACTTGCCACCAAGTCTGGCTGCCTGAGGTCAATCCCCAGAGCCCACACGGTGAAAGGAGAGAACAGACTCCTCCCAGTCGTGTTCTGACCTCCACGCACACAGCATAGCACAGGTGCACATGCACATTTTAAAACACTGTTATCAAGATTCGTGGGTTCACCAGCTTATAGGTTAGTAAGTTAGCACACAAGAAGGATAAGAAAGTTACAGGAAAACGTCATCGGGTTTTATAGACCGAAATGATCTCTGGTTCATCAGGACCATTTCATCAGTTATAAACAGGAATAGTGTCAACAAGGCTGGAAACTCCTGCCAAGAACAGATCAGCAGGTCGGCACTGGCTGTACCTGCTGGGTGCTGAGGGAGGTACACAGAGAGCAGATGGCCTCTGCATCCTCCTGGGTTTTCTTCTTCAGCTGGAGGAGCTGGGCTGCCTGGATCAAAGGTTCCATGGTCTGCACGGCTCCGCTCTGGTGAAGGTTTTTTCCCCGAAGCCACTCTTCTAGTTGGCTTATGTTATACCTTAGATAAAAGGGGAGCTGTGTTAAGCCTTGGCTCGTGCGTTCCAGGCACCTGCTGCGTGTGCAGGTGAGGTTGAACTATGTCATCCTTGCCTGCACTTTAATTATCTCACCCGAGTAAAAGCTCGCAGTAAGGAGATGGCTCAGGTTGTAAAACATTTGCCTTGCCAGCAGGAGACCTGAGTTTGATCCCTAGACCCATACACACACACACACACACACACACACACACACACACACACACACACACACACACACACACACCACCACCACCACCACCAACAACAACAACAAACCAACCAAACAGAAACAAAACCAAAAGTGGGTGAGGTGGCACACGGCTGTAATCCTGGGTTACCCAGCGCTGGGGCTGGGGGTAGGGGGTGGACACAGGCCTTGTTGGCCAGGCGGCCTAGACAACTTTGGTAAGTTCCAGGTCAATGAAACTTTGTTTTTTGTTTTTTTGTTTCTTAAAGGTGGATGTTTGTGTTGTCTTCTAGCTTCCACATGTTCGTGCACACATGTATGTTCCAGTCCTACATGCACACGTGTTAAAAAAAGACAAACCCGGCAAACTGCCTCGCACTCAGTAATCACACACTGAGAGAAGAATGAGTAGGATGAATGCATGCTTAAAATTAAGCAAAGATGAAATACCTAACATGTCTATATTAACAGGGAGGGAACCATTAAATGTACTGGATTAAAGCTTAGTATTTACAAACATACTTCTTTGAGAGCCTTGGCAACTCATAATTCATCCACTTTTCTTGCTGACCTAGCCATGTTGCATTAGTCCTTTAAGAGTATCTGAGCATCTCGAAGCTGGCTTGAACATCTCTGTACTAATTAGCTTACCAGGTCACTATATCGGCCCCGTGAACTTCAATCAATAAAAAGGCGATGGTTTTGAGTCACATACTGACTGTGACAGGGGCCACCAGTTAGCTGTGGGTTTCACCGTGGAGACAACGGTGGTGTGCTCTGACCCTGGCCTCTGTTGGGGCCCTCGGTCTCCACGTGTGGGCGTGAGCACCTCTCTCACCTGAGTTGCATGCCTGTGCTCCAAGAGCAGGCGTCTTTCCGCAGGAGCAGGTTATTAAGAGTCACAGCGTTGATCATATAGAAGAGCTGTTTGAACACCTGCAGGATAATCTCAGGGTCCAGGCCCTGGTCACCCATGACCGTATGGAAAGAATTCATCTGGCGGATGATGGCTTCCAGGCAGTACGAGTTCTCCCCATCCACCATGCTGGAGGAGCGCTTCCGGTAACCAGTTGGCCTCACGCCAGAGAGGCTCTGGATACTCTCATTTTCCAACATAGCAGAAACTGAAAGGAAAAGCACAGTTAAAGAATCTTGTATATTCACCCTAAAACTCTGCTGTGGGACCCTCAGCTCAGTGGGGCCATTCAGACGTGCGCAGTGTCAACAGGTGCAGGGACGTAATGCATTTGGCAAAGATCTCGAATGTGGTGGTTCTCCACCTTGCATAAAATAACTACGGGACAAACTGTCACTTAAATTCATTGGCAATTGGACAAAGATAATGAATATGTACCAGCTGGATTCTGTACTACCTCCATCAAGATTCCAAAGTTTAAGAGTTAGGTCAACTTTGGTAGGGTTTCGGCCCAGGCACTAACTGTATAACTGGTTAGGTTACTAGTTTCAATATCCCTATTAAATAGGATTTAACTGTGGACCAGATGGTGCTTATGGACAGGACCTCTTCCAATCGGCCAGGAGCCCTATGAGGCGCTACCCACTTTATCAGTGAACAGAGAGAGTAATTTTCTCACAGGAAGCCTGCCAGGAAGTGGCAGCACCAGGATGTGAACTCAGTACTACTCGGGAACTTGTACAATCAACCATCATATTATTCTGAGTTCTGAAACATCTCCAGCTTCATAGATGAGTTCTTCTTCTATGTGGAAAAGGCCTCAAAAGAGAACGAGGTAGGAGGGAGGATTTGGTATGAACTGTATCCCAAGGGATATCCTTCTAGATTGGTCCTGGGAATTCCCTCGAGCTGTCTGTGTTGTGAGGACCCAGAGAAGGCATCACACAGGTCTTTCTCAGCCTCTGTGGAGCAGTGGGTGGTGTACATAACGTGCCACTCTACTGTTCCAACAGAGCTGTTCTTGTGTTTCAATCCTCATGTCATGTCCACACCAAAGCGCACTCACTGCTTTGTGCAAAGTAGGTAACTGTGACTGTTGCGTGCTTCCCGCAGGCCTGACTCACAAGCACACCACCGGCAAGAAAGACCGTCTCCATCGCATCTGCATTCGTTCCGTTATATTACTCGTGGAAATTAGCTTGTTGTGGGAAAACAGTACACTATGCTGCCATTGTGTTTTCATGGCATGCTGTTGAAAACTCCCCAAGTCTTAAGCATGAGGTGTACTACCTCATGCCTTCCCCAGACTGCCATGGTTTTGTGGAGGCCACAGCTGGTAACACCTGGTTCCTGAAAGGCAAGACAAGTACGCCACAAGCCACTTCCTCCAGACCCCAAGGTGAGTGCTGGGGGGCCCCAGCCTCGGCTTACCTATCATAGGTTGTAACAAGCCCTCGGCGATTTTAATGAGCTGCTGATAGATTTGGATGGAAAGGTCGCTTAGCACCTGGCGGTATTCAGTGAGGTCAAAGTTCTTGAGACAGTGCTCATTCTGCTTTGCAGTGTTCTGCGTCATGAAGCCCTGAAGAGGAAAAGTGTATATTAATGAGGTTCGGGGGTCCTCTGGGCTCCATACAACTTCAGGGACTTGGGCCACATTAACAGCTTCCTATTTTCAGGGTTCCACTCAGGTCGTCCTTATAGGTAATGTTCTGGAAGTCCCGAGGCCTTTGGGATGGCCCTTGGCCTTAAAGGTAGTGGAAATTTCCTGACGGACAAGTCTTTTTTTTTCCCTCAAGACAGAGTTCCTTTGTTATAACTCTGGCTGTCCTGGAACTCACTCTATAGACCAGGCTGGCCTCGAACTCACAGAGAATTGTCTGCCTCTGCTTCCAAAGTGCTGGAATTAAAGCCGTGCATCACGACTGTGAATGCTTGTCTGGTATTATCTTCATTCAGATTCCCACATCTTAGGCCACACAAGGTCCTGCAGGAATATGGCACAGGCCAGGTTCTCTTTGTAGGAGACATCGACAGATTCTGCCAATTTATCAGAGCTAACAGCTGAGTGGAAATAGTAGCGACGGCACTGTCCCCTTAGCCTGCTCTACAAGGATTAACATGCAATCTGGACTAAGTACTAACATCACAAGGACACCTGTGACCAACGTCTTTTTACTGTTATCTTTTTTTGTTTTGAGACAGCCTTGCTATATCATCTAGGCTGTCCTCAAACTTGTGACATTCCCACCACAGTCTCCCAGCTGCTGGGATTAAAGGCATGTGCCACTGAGCCTCGCTCCAGTGCTCTTTTTATTCAGGTCAAGAGGACTCAGCAGCAGCCAGAAAGACCAGTACTGTCAAAGAGGCAGCCACCCCCCCCCCACTACCTCTTGCCCTTACCTCAAATTATAAAGCAATTTTTAATAACAAAATGGGCAGAAGTGGGAGCAGCCGTGATTTCTAAGAGATGGGGTCTTTCACTCTTTCTTGTTTAGGTGCCACAGATCTAGTAACACTGTGGCTCACATCCTGTCCCCAAGAACAGAAGTACAAGGAGCAGCCCAGGGTCATGGAGCCCTAGGGCTTGCCCTTTATAACACTGTTAGAATCCATGAGACATTGTTGCCCTTTGTAACACTGTTAGAATACACGTGACATTGTTGCCCCTTTGTAACAGTGTTAGAATACATGCAACATTGCTGCCCTTTATAACACTATTAGAACACATGTAACATTGGTTATTGCTAATTGTCAGCTGGACAGAAGTCTAGAATCATCTGGGAGATGGACCTCTGGAGGATGCCTGTGAGGGATTCTCTTAACCCGGGTGAGGTTAGAAGACCCACTTTGAATGTAGACAGCACCATTTCAACAGCTGGGCCCTGGACTGAATGAGATGGCGAGCTGAGCACTGGCCTGTGCTTATCCCTTGCCCTCTGCTTCTCTGTGCTTATCCCTTGCTCTCTGCTTCTCTATTGTGGATGCAAGGTGACTAGCTACTTCAAGTTTCTGCTGCCTTGATTACTTACGATGATGGTCTGTAACCTGGAATTGTAAGCCAAATGAATTCTTTCTCAATTAAGTTGTTTTTTTCAGGGAATTTTATCACAAATGAAACTAAGACATTATGTAAAGTGACGAATCTTGATGAAATACCATTAAGTGGTCCACATACAAAGAGCTCATACGTGACATTGTGGGTAAGGAACAGATGTTTCAAACATCTGGTTTGAAACAAAGGACATGTCTTCTACCTTTACCTTCCCTTTCAAAGTAAAAGCAAGTGCCCAAACTCAAGTTCTAATTCTTGAAGAGAGGTGGGGTTAAACTACATTCCCAAAGTGACTGACTGGGGCTGGAGAGAGCTCATAACCCTAGGGAGAAGAGTGTTCCCATTCGTTCGAGCACAAAAGATAGAATAAAACTTTCATATATTGCTGCACTGTTTTAATTTTTGCCACACTTTGACTGTGGCAGGATGAAATATGTGAAAGGCAGGGAGAAGGGGGCATTGAGACTGTGGGGATGTAGGAGAAGGATGGCATGATCTAGTAAGATCCTCACTGGGGAAACTGGAAAGTGTGCTCTATGTCACTGTGTAATGGAGCTGAAGGCACCGCATGGCAGAGGGTAATCCCAATGATGATAGAAATGGTGAGTTCTAGATAAAGCTGGACTCAAGTGGCCCAGAGTGCATCAAGAAATGAAAGTTATCAATTGGGCCTCAGGTCAATGAACCAAATTAGTCTGGAAGCACGGAGGTGACCTCAACATCAGTCTGTACCATGTGGTTCTATATAGGGGTACACTCTTCTTGTGGCCATCTTAATCTACAGTGGACAGAGCTTAAGAGACAGCCTGATACACCAGACAGTTGACCTTTCTTCCAGTCTTCACTGGCATGGCTCCTCTAGGACAGCTTTAGAAATACAAGGTCACCAGGATCACTTAGAGAAACAAAGGGCTTTCTGGCACTGTGTGGTTAAGCAAACTCATTTCTATATCTGTTCCACTCTCTTGATTAAGGAGCAATTTTTTCAGGGGTTCTTGGGCCCATTGAAGCCCCAAAGTCTTCTGTGCCCCTTCCAAGGCCTGCTATGGCACCCCCACAGTCAGGGGTCCCAGTGGGAGTCTCACAGACCTTGCGCCCATCACCCATCGTCTAAAGGAATCCAAAGCAGCCCAGACTGCAAGCAGCTCAAGTGGGGCCCACTGGGGGCACCTTCCTAACTACTCACCTCATCCCCACTGTACTGCTTCAAACAGTGAAGGAAGCGGCAGGTGTTGGATAACCAGAATGACGTCATCTCAAAGTCATCATTATGTTTCTGCAAAAAGGAAAACAAACCACTGGATCTGAGAGAGTGTCTCTGGTTGGCTGACATATTTCCCTGATGCCTCTCTTTTCCTGTTTTCTGTGTTACCTAGAATTCCTGAAAGCAATAATTTATGCAGTGCACTCTCCAGTCAGAGAGGGGACCCTCTTTGCTGAGAGGCTCGCTGTTCCTTCATTCCCTGAGATAGCAAACAGGCAGAGACATGCCCTGGCCTCCTGAGGAGTGACGTCCACACCAGAACACTGGGAAGAACAGGCGGTCTCCCAGAGCTGGAGAATGTGAAGCTGAGCCGCACAAATCAGGCTCGGGCCCAGCAGCCCCAGGCTCTGGTTTAGCCTAAACCCTGGACTGGCCAACCTTGCTTCTGAGCCACCAGCCAGGCATGCTAGGGGGCACAGCACTGAAGTATGCTGGTGTTCCATTGATCTGCAAGGCAGATGCTCATTGGCAATAAACTAAGTGACCAAGGCTTCTTAGCAACCCATTTACAACTTGATCCATCTAGTTTCTATACCACAGCCACTGACTTCTCAGAGCCCATTTCGTAACACAACACAGCAACGAGTGTGAGCTACTACAATAAAACAGTGAGGCTGACCAATCACACAGGCTATGGGCTAGAGCAGGCGAATCCAGTTCAGAGCTATAGAAGGCCTCCCCAAGGAAGTGACATTTGTAGTCCTGGGCTGCCTTAGACCCCAGCTGGAGCTTGTAAAAGAGGTCAAGGCCAGAGACACAAGTTTGAGAGCGACCAGCACATGCAGAATACACTTCAGGGCAATTAGCAGATAACACTGTGTATGGAGCCTGTGGCAGGGAAGGCAGGGCAGCTGCCAAGGGCATGCAGCCAGAAGCCAAAGGCTGTAGTTGTTAACTGCTGCTGGGGCAGCTCAGCAAGGAGGCAAGGAGGCTTTCTCATAGGTGCATACCCCACCAGACCTCAGCAGAGGGAACCACCATCCTGGCCAGCACCATACAGGATGGTGGAACCCCGAGTGTCTGAGCTCAGGTGTGTTTTTATTGATTTTAGAACTCCTTAGGTGCAGATCATAAGCAATCAAACGTCCCCCACAGAAATCCAACACCTGAAAATACAAAATGCCAAAGCCTGTGCATCCCCTTTTCCAACAGTGCACAAAAACAATTATTTTAAACACAATTAAAAATAAACTTCCACAGCAGAAGGCTGGCTTGTTCTCAAATCAAGGGTCACTGTTGCCCTGGGCCAAAAGTGGCCTGGCTGCAGTGCTCTTGAGGATCATGTGCTTCCTGGCAGCAGCAGTGTCGGGGTAATCTGAGCCAGTCTCTGCCACAGGACTGTCATCACTGTCACTGAGTCTAACCTCCCTCCAAAATCCCCCTCCTACCACTTGGCCCCAGCTCCTTTGTGAACATGTCTCACCATCAAACAGGCTAGCCAGTGATGCAAGCAGCTTCTACTACATTTGTTAAGAGTCTTGTGCCTTAAGGTGCCATTCTTGTGCCTCCCCTCTTTCCCCAAAAGCAGCTGTGTCTGCCCAGGCTGCCTCACCTTGTAAACTGATGAATGGCAGCAGCTGTCTCTGTGCCACCAATCTGGATAGTATGTCCCAGCCCCTTGGAAAGGGGAGAGAGAGTATGTGTTCCTAAGCTTGGTTCAGAGGCAGCCCACCTCCCCGGCATCTATGCTAGCAGGCAGTCGGGCTTTCCAGTAAACACTGGTTCAACAGGGAGGATTCTGGAGGCTCACACCAGAGCTCCGGGCTTCCTGATCCATCCAAGAATTTGCAACCCTGAGCCTGCTCTGAGAACTGTTAGGCATCCTGGATATTGGAATTGGTACACTGGTTCACTGGTACACAGACACAGAAAAGCAATAGCGTGCTAGCTTCACACAGGCTTCTGGGAACTCCAGCTGTCTACATGGGAATTTACTTACCTTGAGGACTTTCTTAATGCCATTGATGGTGGAGCTCAGCAGGGAGTGTACCTTGAGGTCATCGTTGGTGTAATCGGCATGCCTGATGCACATGTAGAGGATGTACGCAGGCAGACAGGGCACGGTGCCCGACAGCATCTGGGGCTTCAGGTCTGACAGCAATGACATGTGAGTTAGATCTACTGGGGGACACTCAGAATGTCAGAATCCTTGCCTCAAGAAGAAATATTTGCATTATTTCCCTGTAGCTCACCTAGGAACCTACTGCTCACAGGGATTGGAAGAGGAATAAGATAGGCTGTGGTAGCTTGACCCCATGGGCTCATGTATCTGAACACTTGGTCCCCAGACGGTGGTGCTGTTTGGGGAAGTTATGGAACCTTTAGGAGGTAGAGCCTTGTTGGAGGAAGTGCATCATTTGGGAGCAGCCTTTGAGGGTGAGCCTCACCCTACTTTCTGTTTGCTCCTGCATGTAGCTGAAATGTGATCACCAGTTTTCTGTTCGGGTGGCTGCTGCCATGCCTTTCTTGTCTTTATGGACGCTATCCCCTGGAACTGTAAGCCAAATAAACGCTTCTCTGAGTTGCTTTGGTCACGGAATCTTAGCAACGGATAACTGATGTATACACACTCATCCACTCAGGCACCAGCAGCTGTAGACACTGGTCACAAAGCAAAAGCATAGCATGGCTGGCTGTAGTGGCGCGCACCTTTAATCCCAGCACTCAGGAGGGGAGGCAGGTAGATCTCTGTGAGTTTGAGGTCAACCTGGTCTGCATAGGGAGTTCTAGTCTCCAAAGGAAAAAAAAACAAAATCCACATTCCTAGGTGCTTGTATTGCAGCAGTAAACAAACACCCCCAACCCCATGACTTATCTGTCACATGGAGGAGAGGGCCACAAGTTACAAACTCATGCCATGGTGCTCGGGAAGGGGCTTATAGCTAGAGGCGGCTGCCAACAGAACCTGGCTCATGCAATGGGGTGAGAATGCTTCCATTTCTTGGCACCTGAACTTCTGACTGGGCACAGTGGATTCTTTGATATACGAAGAGCGGTGTCAGGAGAATTCAACAAATCGTGTTCCCAATGACAGCCAGTTGGCCGAGGGCTAGGAAGGCTGGAGAAACTTCTGGCTCATGGGTGTGCTCTTTAACTTTTTGTCAAGTTGACACAGCTAGAGTCATCTTGGAAGAAAGAATATCAGTTGAGCAATGCTTCCATCAGAGTAGCCTGATTGATGTGGGAGTTCCCACCAAACTGGAGCAACCGCCCTTGGGCAGACGTTCCTGGCTGGTGTAAGAAATTAGGCTGAGTAAGCCACGGGGAGCGAGCCAGCAAGCAGCATTCCTCCAAAGCCAAGGCTTCAGGGCTTCAGTTCCTATCTCCAGGTTTCTGCCTTGAGTTCCTGCCTTGACTTCTTTTCATGATGGAGTGTAATCAGAATGGCCGTGGTGTTTATTACAGCTACAGAAGGCAAACGTGAACAGGGGGCTGTCAGCACTTGCCCTGATGTCTCACGGCTGAACTGGTCCAGCAGCCTGTCACTCTGCCTCCTCAACATCATGTTCTCCAGCCCTTCTCTTCTACACTTTTCCCTGCCTTGGACTCTTTATGAACTTCATGAGATACTCAAGCTCCCTGCCCCTCCCCTCTAGGACCCTGGGAAGCCGTCAGATGGATTCTAGTGTCCTGGAGAGCCAAGGAGCCACATTTAAAGCAGCAAGTAATGGCAAGAGGCCAGAGCACTGGGGAGAAAGACCTGGTGCCGGGTTAAGATGGATGAGAGAGGCCCCAGCACCTCACTGTGGCTCTGGCTGTATCCCAGCTCTCAGCCTTCAGACTCAATAACCTGCCCAAACAGCCTCCCAAAGCCCTTTAGGCTTGGAACTCACAAATAGGGAGGCCCCCACCCTCTACCTGGGCCAAGAGCGTCCCTAAGTAATCTGCTGAGAATGGTAGGAGTTGGGGTACACATATCTTTAACTGATAAACAGGTTACCTCATTCTCTCAAACACATCCTTCTAGTTAGTGTTAATTGCAGGCCATGCGTACTTTAGATACAATTAACATTCCAGCATTTTCTAGGTTCAATAAATGGCAATAGACTGGCTCTTGGCCATCGACATTCACCCAGGAAAAAAAATGCATCTCTTGACTTATCTAACATCTCACTTCAGGCTTTACCTGAGTGCAGGCTGTGAGCAGCTTGCCTTGACTTGGAATGGTCTATTGTGAGAGAACAGGCTCGCTTCTGTTGCCTAGGCATCTTACAGAGTGTGGATTACAGCTCTACTGTTTTCTCCTCTCTGAAGCAATTAGGCAGTGGTAGGTTCCTAAGAGGTAGTCCATCTAGGTATCCAGGGTCATCTGAAGTATTTAGGTAGGAGGTGATTGCTAGAGCCATCTAAGCAGTGAGAACAGGAAGGTACCCTTGACTCACACTTGTTACGTCGTAACACTGAGAGTCCTGTTTACTTACTCCTTCACTCTGCTATTGTAAAATTGGTGCTTCATATTTACCACAGTGTGAAGGTCTGTTCTTTATAGGTCACACAGAGTTGGACAAGTGTAAGCAAAGTGACCTTGATAAGGAGCATGATGGTCATCAGGAAGTTACTAAAAATGCCCAGATCAAACACCCAAAGGGCAAATGTCCTAGGCAGAAGTCACACCCCATTCCTCCTGTGCTCTCGGCCTGGATACTCCTGGTAGTACTCTAAGTAGAGGCCTCGCTGCCCTGGTGACTTCCTCTAGAGCAATGTTTATGCTGAGCTCCATCTTCCCTACTGTGAGAAAGCCCTGCAGTCCACTCAGCTTCCTGCCTGGCTCTATTTCACATGCTGGCACAGGCAGGGTCAGTCCACCGTACTGCTGGACACACTGGGACACCGCAGCACCATGGAGAAGACAGCCAGTGGCGTGAGACTACTGAAAAGTCTTCCTCTTGTCCATCAGGACTCTTCATCCCTCTAAATTTTTTTCCTCCTGGCTCTGCAGGAAACTGCTGGACTGGGATGGACAAAGTATAAAGGGGGCTTGCTGAAGGCAGATGAGGCTGAGGCCAAAAGGAAGGAGAATGGAGTGAGCAAGCAAAGTGGCCCCCAGGGGTCCCAGAAAACAGCATCCATTTCTGGCCTCAGAGAACTATCTTGACACAAACCTCAACCTGCAAATACAGCTCAGATCCCCTAACTGAGCATCTATGAAGAGTGACCCCATGGACAGCGGGTTTCCCTCTAACTTAACAGAGAAAATGCTTTCCTTTCCAAAGCTTCAGGGGCTGGAAAGTGGGTAGCACGTCTTCTAGTCCTGAGGACCAAGCCGGGAGGACCCTGCCTTTCCCGGAGCCGCTGAAGCCGCTGGTCTACCCGCTGAGCTACTCTCACTCCCCCTGCTTCTCACAATGGGTAGCTGTGGGTTTTAGCCCCTTCCCACGTCATACACGAGAACACTGGTCCTCAACTATACTGCTAGGGAGGAACGGGACAAGCTTACACATAGGCTGTCTGGTTCCAGAGGCCACACTCACGTGCGCTGGACATTATAACACATAACAAACTTTAAACAGAAGGCATTTGGATCCCTGACCTACTATTACTCCCCATGTGTGACCTGGGAAAGTTACTAGAATGACTTCAGTATCCTCCAATATGAAGCCAGGACTTGTACAGTGGCTACTGATATAGATGCTGGGAGAATTAAACAGCCAAGGAGGGCATGGCACTTGGCACGCTCCCCTGAGCTGCTATTGCCAAAGCACCGTTGCCCACCCTGAACTTCCCCACAGAAAGAAGGGCTGCAGGTGCCACCGCAGAGAAGCACGTGGCAGGCAGCAGCACGCGAGCCCTGGCGGAACAGAGGCCTCCTTTCTCTGCACTGATGCAAGGCTATGGGGGTGGGGTTTGGAAGAGTAGCCTGGCGGCACAGGAACAGCCGGAGTGGGCGCGAGGTGGAGGTGAGACAATCCACAGGGCAGATGAAGGGTTGCAGGAGAAAGAGGGCTGGCGGGCAGCAGGCCACTGCCGGTCCTGACCTGTCACCAGGTTCCGGATGAGGAGCGCCTCATCCTCTTTGTGGTACTCCAGCATGCCCTGGAAGTCCTTCTCCTTCCGCTGGACTGTGACCTGCCTTGTGAGTTCGTGGTGCCTCCTGTCCGTCTGTGCCAACGCCTGGGCAGCTGAATGGGAAACAGACGACAGGCACACGGTGAGAACATGTAGCCTGCAGGAGGGGTGCCCCAGCCTGGGGACCGCACTTGGGGTACTGGTGCACCCCGACTCTCTGCTCCTGCAACCGGAACCCTTCAGCACTTGTGCTAGGGTTCACTGTGCACGGGGGAGGGGAACCCTTGAAAGGGAAATGGGTGTTGGACCAGAGAAAACCAGCCCTGCTGGGAAGTGCCTTTCTCCTCCTATCAAGCCGTGAGAAAGCTCTCTGAGTCTGGGAGGAAAGCCAGCCAGGCCTGTTCTACCCAGTCTCCGAGTGCGTCACAGCGCTGGCCATCACGACACCCACCTCGATGGTATAGCTGTAGGCTGGCCAGGGGAGCGGGTGGGGCCAGCATCCAAATCTGAGTGAGGCTGTGACACACGCTGAGTGCAGCCCACGTTAAGGACAGTTATCTGGGAGGCATCTTTGTGGTACCAGGCAGAGCATCAAGAACTTGTTAAACTTCGTTTGGACCTTTCCTCCAGCCTGGAGGAGGGCAGTAGACTCCAAAGGTTGATCCATTGCATACCTTGGTACTAACAGTGTGCAGGGCACTGTCACAAGCACGGGACAGATATGAAGTCCCCCGTCTTGCCCCTACGGGTCTGAGGAGATGCACTTGTATGTTCACACGGAAAAACATTTGACAATGCAGCTTGGCCTGGTGCCAGGCCAGGAGTGTGCACCATGGGTGCTGGTGGGGGCTAAACACTGAGAGAGCCAGGCAGGAGGGAAGAAGAGAGTCTGGAACAGGGTTGGTCCATCAACCCATCCCTAGATGAATGGGAAAAGAAGAGGGCACGTGATCACCCATGGTGGGCATCTGTAACTGTCTGGAGGGATGCTCTGTGTATGAACACAGGGAGCACCATGCAAGAGCTGGGATTTCACTCTGCTGGCTGTGGGGAGGGGTGAAGGAAGACAGTGCTTTGAGGAAAGTCCTGGGGGGCTACTGAGTCACCTGGGAACATGGTGGGGTGCAGATAAAGACGGGTCCCAGGGGAGTGAGGGCACAGACAGCGAAGCAGTGGAGTCTGGGAAGATAGGTCTCCTGGGCTGAGACAAATGGAGAGGTTGGATGCCAAGAGACTTGCAGAATGACTACCTGAGGATCAGAAGACAAAAATCCCACTGGTGGAGTGTGCACAAGGGCATGTGTAGAGAGGCCCGGCGTGGGCAGAACTGTCCCTGACACAGAAGCAGTGGATATACACCCTGTGGTCAGTGATGTGCCCAGAAGGCTGTGGCCTCTCAGGACAGCACAGGACATGATTCCGAGCCTGGAGTGGTGGCTCTCGAGCTAAAGGTAGAAGGATGAAGAGGATTATCTGTGACATGAGGGGTCTGAGGGCTACAAACAGGGTGGCACATGCTTAGAGGGCACAACAGTCACAGGAAAGGTCATGCCCAGGCATTTAGGAAAGAGATTGAGATTTCTGTCTGTCCCTCCCTCCCTCTGGGCCAGACTCCAAATTGGAAGTTTAATTGTGACATCCCATGGCATGGGGTGAGGGCCCCAGGCCTCTGTGTCACAGTGTTCTGTCACATTAGAAAGCCTCAGCTCTGACTGTACGATGACATACTTGTGTGTCTCACTCCTCCAGCCTGTGGAGCCTGGCTCACACCTGCTCAAGTCGGCCTCTGCTCTGGACTCTGCCTATGATGAAGAAGTGAGCTTCTGGGGCTGAATTCTTCCATGACACGGCTGGAGCAGGCACAGCCACCAGGACATTGATGAGGTGGACCGAAGGGCAGGCAGCTGAGTCCCATGGGCTGGCGGGGTCAACCCCTGACACGCACATACTCAGGAATGCACTCACGCACACTCAGACACACTACCTTCTAAGTCCTGGACCTTCTTCATGTAAATCTTCAGTTGCTTTTTCAGCTTCCTCTCATTCTTTTCCAGTTTTTCTACCAGTTCTTTAAAATCCTGGGAGCAAAAGGGAGCAGCGTGAGAGCAGGATGTTGGCCTCACCCTGAAGGAAAGGTAAAGTCCTTGCCAGGAGCAGAGGGCCTGGGGAAGCTAAGGAGTGTGCTCAGGTAAGGGCGGAAGGGCTGCCTCACATAGCCTCTGCACCTGCTCAGAGCCCAGGGAGGGCGATGAGTCAGAGTTCATCCTGCCAGCAACAACAGGGTGAACTCCTCCCAGGGTGAATTCTTCCCACTGGGGCACTCTGGTGCCTTGCAGAATCCCAAGGGCTCCTTAAGTCAGCCCTCCTCAGGAGACACCAGCCCAGGTATTCAGGGGAGTGGTGGGCAGCACTCTGGCGGAGGTGTGGGAACGCAGGCACAGTGGGAAGGGGTCAGCAAGCCCAACAGGCTTATGGGACCTGAAGCCAAATAGGATAGGGGCTGTGACCGCAATCCCTAGCAACAGTTGCCACTGGAAACAAGACAGTCCACCGGGACCTAGAACAGCAGGCTGTGCAGGGAAGGACTTTGTTATCATTACTGCCCTCATTCCACTGGGTGGTGGCTTCTTGTGGCAGGGAAGGGAGAGAGGAAAGAAGCCTGGCATTCACCATCAGAGCCAAGCCTAGGTGACCAGGACGACCGAGAAGGAAGAAGCAAACAGTCTGCCCCAGGCCCTCTGCAACAGCTTTGGTGTGTAGTGTCATCCCTCACTCTGTGTGTGTGTTATGGGGTGTAGAACTCATCATGGTGTGTGCTAGTCAAGTGCTCCACCATGGAGATTCAAACAGGGTCTCTCTGTTGTAGCTCTGGCCATCCTGGAACTCACTCCATAGACCAGGCTGGCCTTGAACACACAGAGATCCCCCTGACTGCTTCCTGAGTGCTGGGTTTAAAGGTGTGCACCACCACTGATTTTATTTTTATGTGTCTGTGTGTCTGTGTGTGTCTATGCGTATGGAGGGCAGGTGCCCGTGGAGGCTGGAGGATGGACAAGTCTTTAAGGTAGGCCTGCAGAAGAGTCAGTCACAAGCTCAATTCCGGCGCTATGAGCTTTGCAGACAGTCTAATTTTAGGTGTTTTGAGGGACTTTATCTTTATTTACAAGGGACGGAGTGGCGGGGGGTTGCAGGCCCTTGCTGCCCAGCCTGATGACTTGAGGTTGATCCCCGGAACGTACACGTGGAGAGAATGACCCTCCAAGTTTCCCTCTAACTTCCTCACATGTGTGGTAGAATTCCTCACGAATAATAAACACATAACACAAACCACAAAAGCCACTTCTCAGATCGAGAGGTATCTACCTACTCCAAAGTATATAGGGGTGACAGCACAGACAACTGGGCGAGAAGGGGGAGGGGGAGAGGGGGAGGGAGGGGGAACAGATGAGGGACTCCGCAAGAAGCCAGTTGGTACAAAGGACTTAAGTGTCCTGAAAAACTTTAGTCGAGATTCTTGGGGGACAGATAAGGTCTCCCGATGTCTTACTCACTGTCCTATTGCTGTGAAGAGACACCATGACCAAGGCAGCTCTTAAAAAAGAAAGCATTTCATTGGGGGCTTGCTTATAGTTTCAGAGGGTTGGTCCATTATCATCATGGCCGGGAGCATGGTGGTGTGCGGGCTGAGAGCTACATCCAGATCCACAGAATGAGAGAGACACTCTGGCCTTGGCATGGGATTTTGGAACCTCAAAGCCACCCCTAGTGACTCACTTTCTTCAACAAGCCCACACCTCTTAATCCTATTTAATCCATTCAAATACTCTCTGGTGACTAAGCATTCAAATGCAGGAGCCTTTTCCAAACCACACCTGTGAACCCCCAGGTTTATCCCCAGGCACCCGTCCTTTTGACTAGGCTGATTCACTGAATGGGGAATCCAGCCAGGCAGGACCAGGGCTCTGGTACTGCAACTGCCAGCTGTGCCCCATGAAGCATTAAGTGATATCACCAAGTCCAGGAGAAACATATGCTTGGGTCTCCCCATAATTGCTTTACAAACTTCCTCAAAACCCTGAGGATAAACCACAAATACACTAGATACTTCAACAGGTCGGACGGCAGCAACTGTTCTGTTTCGAGGCACAGACTCTCCCGCCAGCCTCTGCGAATGAGCCTGGGAGCTAAGGAGCCTTCCACGTCAATCACTCTCACGGATGCTGACTTGTGGCCCATGGTGCTGCGTCTTGTCTGCCAGTTCTTCAAGTTAACGTCCGTCATCTAAAATACCTGGAAACCATGTCCTTCAGAATTAAGTAAAGCTGTGCTCCCCAGACTTGCAGCACACTGGAACCACCTGGGAATCTTAAAAGCTTGAACTCAGCGACACCAAAGCTGGCAAACTTGTGGAGCTGCTCCTGAGGCTCAAAGGCCACGGCGAGGGTGACTACAGGACCGAGTTACTCCAGGAGAAATCTGGGCACTGAAAGATGACTGTGCCAGAGATATCTCTAGTGAGACGCTACCAGGAAGGATAATACATCCTCACCCCACCACAAGCTTCCCTGACCTCTTCAGCCAGAATCCCTCCGAATTCCTGTACGCTCAGCTCTTAAGGTTCCCGTCACGCTGTGTCGTGGTCAGCTGCACACGCATGTTCCCCTCTTTGCCTAATGCCCATGATTCACCTGCCAGCACACGCAGCTACGATATCTGCTTACTGCAGGGACATAAAGCACAAATAGTCCCTGGAGCCTGCTACTTGTTGGCTCTGCTTCTGGGTCACAGCTCCAGATCACGTGCTAGAAGTCCTCCAAAGGGTGGCAAGCTAGAGCCTCCTTGTCCTTCTCACTTCAGGCACCTTCTCACATGCCAGGGCTCCCTGCTCTGGCAGACAGGCCCGTTATCCAGTCTTTCCACATAGTTTCTCAGGGTGGGACAATCCACTTACTCTCCTAGGCTGCAAGCGAGTCCAGGGCCCTCTGTGAGACCTAGCTGTCTGCTAGCTGGTCACCTGCCACATCACATGTCCAGTGGCCCTCCAGAAAGTATAGGCTTGCCAATGTATTTTCTGGGCTGTGTCCTTTACGTGCTAGAAGCTGGCTTGACAACTTATTTGATTTTTGATAGTTATATACAAAATAGGTTTCAGGGTGATGTTTTCAGACGTATCACTGTTATCAACATGGACATTTCTGTGCATAGGGCCAACTGTTTACAGTGACAGGGAGGCAAAATACAGGAAAGAAGAGGAGGAGGAATCAAGTGTGAATCCACTACACCTCCTTCTGCATTTACTCGAACCCAGGCTACCTGGTCGTGGGGGAAATGGTGGCCAGCTGGGCAGTACTGGGAGCACTGCTGGTATGTGCTCTGCCGAT